>JAEVFN010000018.1:1800000-2371545 GCA_030449075.1 Murraya paniculata | reverse complement strand
GCATGCCGCGTCCCAGCGCTAGCTGCTTGCGCGCGGGCGTGGGCTGCCTGCCCTGCGAGCGTCCGCTGGGCCATTTTTCGTACGAACGGAGGTTAGTGTTCGGGAGGACGCCCTCGGGGCGGTTGCTGCCTCAGATCGGACGAGCCGCATCGCCCGTCTCAGCGTCCGTTCGTGTGCATGCACGCACGGAAAAATGGCCGTAAAAAGAGATTCAGACCTCGGAATTGACTTCCATTTTCTCCTACGGCCAACTCTCGCGCACATCTACAACATCGGGCCAAAGTCCCACACCGGCTATTTTTGGCAGTTTTGGCCCAAAAATGGGTCCTCGGAGCTCCCGCACCGTTTCCCCCGTTTCTTCGAGCGGTAGCAATACTTGGGCCATAACGGGGCCCCCGGGCGAGTTTCGCCGCAATCGAACCGATCCTCGCAAGTGGTTGCTGCCTTGAGCGCGGGCGTGGGCCGCAGGCCGCATGCCAGTGCGCGCTACGTTGCGGGCGGAAGCGGAGTGCATACCGCATCCCATCGCTCGCTGCCTTGCGCGCGGGCGTGGGCTGCCTGCCCCGCGAGCGTCCGCTGGGCCATTTCTCGTCTGAATGGAGGTTAGTGTGCGGGAGGACGCCCTCGGGGCAGTTGCTGCCTCATATCGAATGAGCCGCCCCGCCCGTCTCGGCGTCCGTTCGTGTGCATGCACGCATGGAAAAATGGCCGTAAAATGAGATTCCTACCTCGGAATCGACTTCCGTTTTCTCCTATGGCTAACTCTTGCTCACATCGACAATATCGGGCCAAAATCCCATGAGGGCCTGAAAAATGCGAATTTTGGCAAAAATCCGCCTGCTATAGCACACGGTTTTTGGCCGTTTTTCCCCGAAAATGGGGCCCCGGACCTCCCATACCATTACCCACGTTTCTTCGAGCGGCAGCAATACTTGGGCCATAACGGGGCCCCAGGCGAGTTTCGCCGTAGTCGGACCGATCCTCACAAGTGCGCCATGCCTTGCGAGCAGCCGCGGGCTGCAGGCCGCGTGCCAGAACGTGCAGCCTTGCCAGCAGGTGCGGACTGCGTGCCGCGTCCCAGCGCTCGCTACCTTGCACGCAGCCGTGGGCTGCCTGCCCCATGAGCGTTGCTGCCTCAAATCGGATGAGCCGCTCCGCCCGTCTCGGTGTCCATTCGCGTGCGTGTACGCGTGGAAGAATGGTCGTAAAACGAGAGTCGGACCTCGGAATCGATTTCCGCTTTCTCCAACGGCTAACTCTCTCGTACATCTACAATATCGGTCCAAAATCCCGCACTGGCCCGAAAAATGCGAATTTTGGCAAAAATCCGCTTGCTATAGCAAACGGTTTTTGGCCATTTTGTCCCAAAAATGGGGCCCCGGAGCCCCCGCACCATTACCCCCATTTCTTCGAGCGGTAGTAATACTTGGGCCATAACGGGGCCCCCGAGCGAGTTTCGCCGCAGTCGGACAGATCCTCGCCAGTGCGCGATGCCTTGCATGTGGCCGCGGGCTACAGGCCGCGTGCTAGTGCGCGCTGCCTTCCCGGCGGATGCGGACTGCATGCCGCGTCCCAGAGGTTACGGCCTTACGCACGGGCTTGGGCTGCCTGCCCCGCAAGCGTCCGCTGGGCCATTTCTCATACGAACAGGGGTTAGCGTGCGGAAGGACGCCCTCGGGTAGTTGCTGCCTCAAATCAGACGACCCGCCCCGCCCCTCTCCGCATCCGTTCACGTGCATGTACGCACGTAAAAATGGCTGTAAAATGAGATTCGGACCTCGGAATCGACTTCCACTTTCTCCTACTGCCAACTCTCGCGCACATCTACAACATCGGGCCAAAATCGCACAACGGCCATTTTTGGCCGTTTTGGCCAAAAAATGGGGCCCCGGAGCTTCCTCATCGTTTCCACCGTTTCTTCAAGCGGTAGCAATACTTGGCCCATAACGGGGCCCCCGGGCGAGTTTCGCCGCAATCGAACCGATCCTCGCAAGTGTGCGCTGCCTTGCGCACGGTCGCGGGCCGCTGGCCGTGTGCCAATGCACGCTGCCTTGCGCATGGGCGCGGGCCGCTGGCCGGGTGCCAATGCGCACTGCGTTACGGGCGGGCTCGGGCCACAGGCTGTGTCCCATCGTTCGCTGCCTTGCGGGTGGGCGTGGGCTTCCGGCCCCGCGAGCGTCCGCTCAGCCATTTCACGCAAGAACGGAGGTTAGTGTGTGGGAGGACGTCCTGGGGGCAATTGCTGCCTCAAATCGGACGAACGGCCCTGCCCGTCTCGGCGTCCATTCACGTGCATGCACGCACGGAAAAATGGCCATAAAACGAGATTCAGACCTCGGAATGGACTTCCATTTTTTCCTACGGCTAACTCTCGCGCACATCTACAATATCGGGTCAAAATCCCACACCGGCCAGAAAAATGCGAATTTTGGCAAAAATCCGCTTGCTATAGCACACGGTTTTTGGCCGTTTTGGCCCAAAAATTAGGCCCCAGAGCTCCCGCATCATTATCCCCGTTTGCTTGAGCGGTAGCAACGCTTGGGCCATCACGGGGACCCCGGGTGAGTTTCACCGCAGTCTGACCGATCCTCACAAGTGCGCTATGCCTTGCTAGCAGCCGAGGGCTGCAGGCCGCGTGCCAGTGCACGCTGCCTTCCCGGCGGGCGCGGACTGCATGCTGCGCCCGGGCGCTGACTGCCTTGCGTGCGGGCATGGGCGGCCTGCCCCGCGAGCGTCCGCTGGGCCATTTCTCGTACGAACGGAGGTTAGTGGGCGGGAGGACGCCCTCAGGCAGTTGCTGCCTCAAATCGGACTAGCCACCCCGCCCGTCCTGCCGTCTGTTTGCATGCATGCACGTACGGAAAAATAGCCGTAAAACGAGATTCGGACCTCGAAATCGACGTCCGTTTCCTCCTATGGCCAACTCTCGCGTACATCTACAACATCGGGCCAAAATCCCATACCGGCCCAAAAAGGGAGCCCCAGAGCTCCCGCACCATTTCCAACGTTTCTTCGAACGCTAGCAATACATGGGCCATAACGGGGCCCCCGGGTGAGCTTCGCCGCAATCGAACAGATCCTCGCAAGTGCGCCCTGCCTTACGCGCTGCGCGGGCTGCAGGCCGCATGCTAGTGCGCGCTTTGTTGTGGGCGGCACGGACTGCATGCCATGTCCCATCGCTCGCTGCCTTGTGTGCGATCGTGGGCTGCCTGTCCCGCGAGCGTCCGCTGGGTCATTTCCCATACGAACGGAGGTTAGTGTGTGGGAGGACACCCTCGGGGCAGTTGCTGCCTCAAATCGGACGAGCCGCCCCGCCCGTCTCGGCGTCCGTTCGCGTGCATGGACGCACGTAAAAACGGCCGTAAAACGATATTCGGACCTCGGAATCGACTTCCGTTTTCTCCTGCGGCTAACTCTCGCACGCATCTACAATATCTGGCCAAAATCCCACACCGGCCCAAAAAATGCGAATTTTGGCAAAAATCCATTTGCTATAGCACACGGTTCTTGGCCGTTTTGGCCCAAAAATGGGGCCCCGGAGCTCCCGCACCATTACCCCCATTTCTTCGAGCGGTAGCAATACTTGGGCCATAACGGGGCCCCCGGGCGAGTTTCCCTACAGTCGGACCGATCCTCGCAAGTGCGCGATACCTTGCGAACGCCGCGTCCCAGCGCTCTATCACGGGCCGCCGACACAAACCACGAGTGATGGCTAATTTGGTTCGTGCACCGCCACACTCCGCAACGACCCGCCCGACGGCTAGATACTCGCAAACGGTGGAGTGCATTTAGCGCCGGGCCTCCTCGCACACACTCGCCGCCCCGTGATAATGCCCGCATCTCAAGCCCGAGTGCCAAGTCATCGCCCGAGCGCATAGTCGTCGCCTAATCGTCGCCTGAGCGCCAAGTCATCGAAGCCCAACGGGCCAAGATCCACCAAGGCTTGCTTGCTTGGCCCATCTTCTAGAATTCTCTACACCCTTCTTGTAGATAAGCCACTTGTGCAACTTTCCCACTTGTGCAACTTGCCAACTTGTAAATGAGCCTCTAGAATGAGCCATCCACATCTATAAATAGGGGAAGGCACCTAGCATTTTAAGCATCACCCACCAACAAGCAATTGTAAAGCTCTCTCTTATAAAAACTCTCTTGAGTAATAAAATCTCTCAATTGGCTGTATTGCTCTCTCTTCTCACTAGCTTTCCTTTATGCATTTCCGCTTAGCTAGGTTGAGAAGCTCTCAAAGGCTTACTTTGCGACTTTGTTCTTGAAAGTTGCCTAAGTGCCGCACGGGTTGCTGCGCATCAAACCATCCCGTGACAAGTGGTATCAGAGCTACGGTTTGCATCCACGCAACTAGCTCACAAAGCAATGGCCAATCTACCAAGCACATCACAAGAGGGGCATTGTCAGTGTGGATGTTCCCCCGGAACCAACCCGTGGCCGTGAGGAAGGCCGTGGACAAGCAAGGCACCGCGGCAAGTCCAAGGCCGCGTCCGTTGATGCTTTGGAGCCTCGCGTTACCACACTCGAGGTCTCGATGTCCACCACTCAAGACATCCTCGAATTGTTGGAGGAGAGGGTGAGCGGCCTTGAGGGCGAGTATGGTGAATTCTCGGTAGCCACCAAGGCCCTCATGCAAGACCAAGCGGACACACTTCGGGTGGAATTCCGAGTGTTCCATGACGAGTTGCTGCAACTCCGCAGCTTTGTGCAAGATGAGCTGCGATTGGTTCGTGCGGAGGTTGACGAAGTTCGCTCGGATTTTGCTTGGCACAAGCGGACCATCTCCCTTAGCCCAGCCTCGGCTAGCGCAAGCGAGGTACGTCGCATAGATGTTCCAAAGCCCGATACCTACGATGGTACGCGCAATGCCACCGTTGTGGACAACTTCCTCTTTGGGCTGGACCAATACTTCGATGCCATCGGTGTTCGTGATGAGGCATCAAGAGTGGGCACGGCACCCACATATCTTCGAGGCGCCGCACAACTATGGTGGCGGCGGAAGCATGGCGACATGGGCAAAGGCATTTGCGCCATCAACACATGGGCTGACTTCCAACATGAACTTCGGAAGCACTTTGCCCCAAGCAATGCCGAGAAAGAGGCAAGAGCACGCCTTCGTCGGCTCAAGCAAACGGGTAGCGTTCGCGACTACATCAACGAGTTCGTCACCCTTATGCTCGAGATCTCCGACATGTCCGACAAGGACTCTCTCTTCTACTTCCAAGATGGCCTCAAGGATTGGGCTAAGGTGGAGATTGATCAGTGCGGCGCGTAAACTCTTGACGACGCCATTGCCATTACGGAATCACTTGCCGACTACTCCACCCAAGCCAAAGACAAGAAGCCTAACCAAGGCAAAGGCGGAAGAGAGGGCCGAAAGGATAAAAGCAACAACCGGAAGGATTGGGGACAGAAAAAAACCCCTAGCGGCAAAGGCGGGCAAGGCAAGAACGAAGGGAAGAAGGAGCAAGCCAAGCCCCGCAACCCAAGCTTCATTTGCAACGGCCCACATTGGGTCCGCGATTACCCCGAAAAGAAGTCACTGAATGCCCTCGCCGCACACCTCAAGGGCAACACTTGAGCCACCGCGAAGGAACCCCAGCCCAGCATGAGTTCTCTCCAACGTCTTGGCCCGCTCAAGAGCCTCCCGTCGATACACACGAAGAATGGCCTCATGTATATGAGCGCGGCCGTTAGCGGCCAACCAGTCCAAGCGTTGCTAGACACCGGATCAACGCACAACTTCATCTCGGAAGAAGAGGCCAAGCGCCTAGGCCTTAGGGCCACGAAGGAAGGAGGCACAATGAAGGCGGTAAACTCAGCCGCTAAGCCTATCGCGGGCACCACTCAAGCCGTGCACATGACAATTGGGACGTGGAACAGGAAGCTTGACTTTTCCATCGTGCCCACGGACGATTTCAAGATGGTCCTTGGCATGGAGCTCTTCGACCAAGTCCATGCCTTCCCACTACCGGCCACCAACTCCCCAAGCATCCTCGATGGGAGTAGGGCCTGCGCCGTGTCCGCGGAGCGAGCCAAGACGGTGGACAAGACACTCTCGGCCATGCAATTCAAGAAGGCCTTTGGGAAGGACCCGAGCTTCTTGGTTTCCATCCGAGAGCTCAATGAGGGGGAAGGACGTGGAGACTCACCTAGCCAAGTCCCACCACTCATCCACGGAGTCCTCGATGAGTTGGAAGACGTCATGCCTCCGCAACTTCCAAAGAAGCTCCCACCAAGGCGGGAAGTTGATCACGCCATTGAGCTGGAGCAAGGTGCGAAGCCACCAGCCTTAGCGCCCTACCGCATGGCGCCACCCGAGCTCAAAGAGTTGCGGAGACAACTTGCGGATTTGCTGGATGCCGGCTACATCCGCCCATCGAAGGCCCCATTCGGAATCAACTTCCGTTTTCTCCTACGGCAAGCTCCCGCGATCATCTACAACATCGGGCCAAAATCCCAAACCGGCCGGTTTTGGCCGTTTTGGCCCAAAATTGGGGCCCCGGAGCTCCCGCACGGTTTCCACCGTTTCTTCGAGCAATAGCAATACGTGGGCCATAACGGGCCCCCGGGCGAGTTTCGCAGCAATCGAACCGATCCTCGTAAGTGCACGCTGCCCTGCGTGCGAGCGCTGGCTGCAAGCCCCGTGCCAGGGCACACTGCGTTGCGGGCGGGGCAGACTGCATACCGCGTCCTATCGCTCGCTGCCTTACGCGCGTCCGCTGGACCATTTCACGTACGAACGGAGGTTAGTGTGCGGGGGGACGCCCTCGGGGCATTTGCTGCCTCAAATCGGATGAGCCGCCTCACCCGTCTCGGCTTCCGTTCGCGTGCATGCACGCACGAAAAAATGGCCGTAAAACAAGATTCGGACTTCGAAATCGACTTCCGTTTTCTCCGACGGCCAACTCTCGCGTACATCTGCAACATCGGGGCTAAATCCTACACCGGCCGTTTTCGGCCGTTTTGGCCCAAAAATGGGGCCCTGGAGCTCCCGCACCGTTTCCACCATTTCTTCGAGCGGTCGCAATACTCTGCCATAACAGGGGACACGGGCGAGTTTCACCGCGATCGAGTCGATCCTCGCAAGTGTGCGCTTCCTTCTATGCGGGCACGGGTTGCAAGCCGCGTGCCAGTGTGCGCTGCCGTCCCGGCGGGCACGAACAGCGTACCGCGTCCCATCGCTCGTTGCCTTGGCGCGGGCGTGGGCTGCCTGCCCCTCGAGCATCCACTGGGCCATTTCTCGCACGAACGGAGGTCAGTGTGCAGGAGGACGCCCTCAGGGCAGTTGCTGCCTAAAATCGGACGAGCCGCCCCACCCATCTCGGCTTTTGTTCGCGTGCATGCACGCACAGAAAAATGGCCGTAAAACGAGACACGGACCTCGAAATTGACTTCCGTTTTCTCCTACGGCCAACTCTCGCGCACATCTACAATATCGGGCCAAAATCTCTCATTGGCCCGAAAAATGCGAATTTTGGCAAAAATCCGCCTGCTATAGCACATGGTTTTTGGCCAGTTTGGCCCAAAAATGGGGCCTCGGAGATCCAGGAACATTACCCTCGTTTCTTCGAGCGGTAGCAATAATTAGGCCATAACGGGGCCACCGGGCGAGTTTCGCCGCAGTCGGACTGATTCTCGCAAGCGTACGATGCCTTGCGAGCGGCCACAGGCTGCAGATTACGTGCCAGAGCAGGCTGCCTTGCTGGCGGGCGCGGACTGCATGCCGCCTCCCAGTGCTCGCTACCTTGTGCGCGGGCATGGGCTGCCTGCCCCGCGAGCGCCCGCTGGGCCATTTCTCGTACGAACGGAGGTTATTGTGCGGGAGGACGCCCTCGGGGCAGTTGCTGCCACAAATCGGACGAGCAGCCCCGCCCGTATCGGCGTCCCTTCGCGTGCATGCACGCACGGAAAAATGGCCGTAAAACGAGATTCGGACCTCGGAATTGACTTCGGTTTTCGCGCACATCTACAACATCGGGCCAAAATCCCACACCGGCCGTTTTTGGCTGTTTTGGCCCAAAAATGGGGCCCCGTAGCTCCCGCACCTTTTCCACCATTTCTTCAAGCGGTAGCAATGTTTGGACCATAACGGGGGCCCCGGGTGAGTTTTACCGTAATTGAACCGATCCTCGGTGGTGCAGGCTGCGGGCAACGTGCCTGTGCGCGCTGCATTCCGGGCGGTCGCGGACTGTATACCGCATCCCATCGCTCGATGCCTAGCAAGCGGGCGTGGGCTGCCTGCCCCGCGAGCAACAGCCGGGCCATTTCTTGTGCGAACGGAGGTTAGTGTGCGGAAGGATACCCTCAAGGCAGTTGGTGCCTCAAATGGGACGAGCCGCCTCGCCCATATCAGCGTCCGTTCGCGTGCATGCACGTATGGAAAAATGGCCGTAAAATGAGATTCGGACCTCGGACTCGACCTCTGTTCTCTCCTATGGCTAACTCTCGCGCACATCTACAATATCGGGCAAAAATCCCACACTGGCCCGGAAAATACGAATTTTGGGAAAAATGCACCTGCTATAGCACACGGTTTTTGGCCATTTTGCCCAAAAATGGGTCCCGGAGCTCCCGCACCATTAACCGGTTTCATCGAGCGGTGGCAATACTTGGGCCATAACGGGGCCCCCGGGCGAGTTTCGCCACAGTCGGACTGATTCTCGCAAGCGCGCGATGCCTTGCGAGCGGCCGTGGGCTGCAGGCCGCACGCCATTGCGCGCTGCCTTGCCTGCAGGCACGGACTGCATCCCACGTCCCAGCGCTCGGCGCCTTGCGCGCGGTCATCCACTGGGCCGTTTCTCCTACGAACGGAGGTTAGCGTTCGGGAGGACGCCCTCGAGTCAGTTGCTGCCTCAAATCGGACGAGCCGCCCCGCCCCTCTCGGCGTCCGTTCGAGTGCATGCACGCACGGAAAAAAGGTCGTAAGACGAGGTTCGGACCTCGAAATCGACTTCCATTTTCTCCCACGGCTAACTCTCGCGCACATCTACAGCATCGGTCCAAAATCCCACACCGGCCGTTTTTGGCCGTTTTAGCCCAAAAATGGGGCACCGGAGCTCCCGCACCATTACCTTGTTTCTTCGAGCGGTAGCAATACTTGGGCCATATTGGGGCCCGCGGGCAAGTTTCGCCGCAGTCGGACCTACCCTCGCAAGGGCGCCATGCCTTGCCAGTGGCCGCGGGCTGCAGGTCACGTGCCTGTGCGCGTTGCCTTGCCGCCGGGTGTGCACTGCATGCCGCGTCCCAGCGCTCGCTGACTTGGGCGCGGGCGTCGGCTGCCTGCCCCGTGACCGTCCACGGGGCCATTTCTCATGCGAACGGCGGTTAGTGTGCGGGAGGACGCCCTCAAGGCCGTTGCTGCCTCAAATCGGTCGAGCCGCCGCGCCAATCTCGGCGTCCTCTCGCGTGCTTGCACACACAGAAAAATGGCTCGTAAAACGAGATTCGGACCTAATGATCAACTTCCGTTTTCTCCTACGGCCAACTCTCGCGCACATCTACAACATCTGGCCAAAATCCCACTCCGGCCATTTTTGGCCGTTTTGGCCCAAAAATGGGGCACCGGAGCTCCCGCACCGTTTCCACCGTATCTTCGAGCGGTAGCAATACCTGGGCCATAACAGGGCCCCCGGGCGAGTTTCGCCGCAATCGAACCGATTCTGGCAAGTACGCACTGGCTTGCACGCGGGTGCGGGCTACAAGCCGCGTGCCAGTGCGCGCTGCATTGCGGGCTGTCGAGGACTGCATACCGCGTCCCATCGCTCGCTGCGTTGCGCGCGGGCTTGGGCTGCCTGCCCCGCGAGCATCCGTTAGGCCAGTTCTCGTACGAACGGAGGTGAGTGTGCGGGAGGACGCCCTCGGGGCAGTTGCTGCCTCAAATCGGACGTGCCGCCCCGCCCGTCTCGGCGTCCGTTCGTGTTCATGCATGCACGGAAAAATGGCCGTAAAACGAGACTCGGACCTTAGAATCAACTTCCGTTTTCTCCTACGGCCAACTCTCCCGCACATCTACAACATCGGGCCAAAATACCACAGCGGCCGTTTTTCGCCGTTTTGGCCCAAAAATGGGGCACCGGAGCTCCCACACCATTACCCCCGTTTCTTCGTGGGGTACCAATACTTGGGCCATAACGGGGCCCGCGGGCAAGTTTCGCCGCAGTCGGACCGATCCTCACAAGTACACGATGCCTTGCGAGTGGCCACAGGCTGCAGGTCTCGTCCCAGGGCGCGCTGCCTTGTGCGCGGGCGTGGGCTGCCTGCCCCGCGAGCATCCGCTGGGCCATTTCTCGTACTAACGGAGGTTATTGTGCGGCAGGACACCCTAGGGTAGTTGCTGCCTCAAATCGGACGAGCCACCCCGCCCGTCTTGGCGTCCGTTTGCGTGCATGAACGCACGAAAAAATGGCTGTAAAATGAGATTTGGACCTCGGAATCGACTTCCGTTTCTCCTATGGCCAACTCTAGCGCACATCTACAGCATCGGGCCAAAATCCCACCGTTTCCACCGTTTCTTCTGGCGGTAGCAATACTTGGGCCATAACTGGGCTCCCGGGCGAGTTTCGCCGCAATTAAACCATTCATCGCAAGTGCGCGCTGCCTTGAACACGGTCGCAGGCCGCTGGCCGCGTGCCAGTGCGCGTTACCTTGCCGGCGAGCGTGACTGCATGCCGTACCCCAGCGCTTGCTGCCTTGCGTGCGGGCTCGGGCCGCAGGCCGCTTCCCATCTTTCGCTGCCTTGCGCGTGGGCGTGAGCTTCCGGCCCCGTGAGCGTCCGCTTGGCCATTTCACGTACAAACGGAGGTTAGTGTGCGGCGGGACGCCCTTGGGCCAGTTGCTTCCTCAAATCGGACGAGCCGCCCCGCCCGTCTCGGCGTCCATTCGCGTGCATGCATGCGCGAAAAAATGGCCATAAAACAAGATTCGAACCTCAGAATCAACTTTCCGTTTTCTCCTACGGCCAACACTAGCGCACATCTACAACATCGGGCCAAAATCCCACACCAGCCGTTTTTGGCCGTTTTGGCCCAAAAATGGGGCACCAGAGCTCCCACGCCATTACCTCCGTTTCTTCATGTGGTAGCAATACTTGGCCAATACCGGGCCCGCGGGCAAGTTTCGCCGCAGTCGGACCGATCCTCGCAAGTGCGCGATGCCTTGCGAGTGGCCACGGGCTGCAGGCCGCGTCCCAGTGCGCGCTGCTTTGCGGGCGGGCGCGGACTGCATGCCGCGTCCCATCGCTCGCTGCCTTGCGTGCTAGAGCGGGCTGCATGCCCCGCGAGTGTCCGCTGGTCCATTTCACGTACGAACGGAGGTTAGTGTGCGCGAGGACGCCCTCGGGGCAGTTGCTGCCTCAAATCAGACGAGCCGCCCCGCCCTGCCTGTCTCGGCATCTGTTCGCGTGCATGCACGCACGGAAAAATGGCCGTAAAAGAATATTCGGGCCTCGGAATCGACTTCTGTTTTCTACTACGGCCAACTCTCGCGCACAGCTACAACATCTGGCCAAAATCCAACACCGGCCGTTTGTGGCCGTTTTGGCCCAAAAAAGGAGCCCCGGAGCTCCCGCACCGTTTCGTCGCACGGTTGCAATACTTGGGCCATAACGGGGCCCCCGAGCGAGTTTCGCCGCAATCGAACCGATCCTCGCAAGTGCATGATGCGTTGCATGCGGGTGCGGGCTGCAAGTCGCGTGCCAATGCACGCTGCGTTGCGGGCGGGCGCGGACTGCATGTCGCGTCCCATCGCTCGCTGCCTTGCCAGCGGGGGTGGACTGCCTGCCCTGCGAGTGTCCGCTGGGCCATTTCTCATACTAACGGAGGTTATTGTGCAGGACGACACCCTCGGGGCAGTTGCTGCCTCAAATCGGACGAGCCGCCCCGCCCGTCTCGGCGTCCGTTCGCGTGCATGCACGCACGAAAAAATGGCTGTAAAACGAGATTTGGACATCGGAATCGACTTTCGTTTCTCCTATGGCCAACTCACGCGCACATCTACAACATCGGGCCAAAATCCCACACCAACCCGAAAAATGCGAATTTTGGAAAAAATCCGCTTGCTATAGCACGCGGTTTTTGGCCGTTTTGGCCCAAAAATGGGGCCCCGGAGCTCCCGCACCATTACCCCCGTTTCTTTGAGCGGTAGCAATACTTGGGCCGTAACAGGGCCCCCAGGGGAGTTTTGCCGCAGTCGGACCGATCCTCGCAAATGCGCAATGCCTTGCGAGCGGCCGCGGGCTGCAGGCCACGTGCCAGTGCACACTGCCTTGCCAGCGGGCGCGACTGCATGCCGTATCCCAGCGCTCGCTGCCTTGTGTGCGGGCGTGGGCTGCCTGCCCCGCGAGCGTCCACTGGGCCATTTCTCATACGAACGGAGGTTTGTGTGCGGGAGGACACCCTCGGGGCAGTTGCTGCCTCAAATTGGACAACCCACCCCACCCATCTCGGCATCCGCTCGCGTGCATGGACGCACGCAAAATGGCCATAAAATGAGATTCGGACCTCGGAATCGACTCCCGTTTTCTCCTACGGCCAACTTTGGCGCACATCTACTACATCATGCCAAAATCCCACACCGGCCGTTTTTGGCCGTTTTGGCCCAAAAATGAGGCCCCGGAGCTCCCACACCGTTTCCACCATTTCTTCGAGCGGTAGCAATACTTGGGCCTCAATGGGGCCACCGGTGGAGTTTCGCCGCATTCGAACCGATCCTCGCAGGTGCGCACGGGCTCGGGCTGCAAGCCGCATGCTAGCGCGCTGTCACGGGCTTCCCACACAAGCCACGAGTGAAGGCTAATTTGGCGCGCGCACCGCAACACTCCGCAACAATCCGCCAACGGCTAGATACTCACAAACGGTGGAGTGCGTTTAGCGCCGGGCCTCCTCGTACCCACTCGCCGGCCCGTGATAAAGCCCGCATCTCAAGCCCGAGCACCAAGTCATCGCCCGAGCGCATAGTCGTCGCCTAATCATCGCCCGAGCGCCAAGTCATCAAAGCCCAACAGGCCAAGATCCACCAAATCTTGCTTGCTTGGCCCATCTTCTAGAATTCTCTACACCCTTCTTATAGATAAGCCACTTGTGCAACTTGCCAACTTGTAAATAAGCCTCTAGAATGAGCCACCCACATCTATAAATAGGGGAAGGCACTTAGCATTTTAAACATCACGCACCAACAAGCAATTGTAAAGCTCTCTCTTGTAAAAGTTCTCTTGAGTAATAAAAACTCTTCAGTGGCTATATTGCTCTCTTCTCACCAGCTTTGCTCTTAAGCATTTTCACTTAGCTAGGTTGAGAGTTGAGAAACTCTCTATGGTTTACTTAGCGACTTTGTGGTTGAAAGTTGCTTAAGTGCCGCACGGGTTGTTGCGCATCAAACTCACCCCGTGACAAGTGGTATCAGAGCTACGGTTTGCACCCACGCAACTAGCTCACAAAGCAATAGCCAATCTACCAAGCACTTCACAAGAGGGCGTTGTCGGTGTGGATATTCCACCGGAACCAACCCGTAGCCGTGAGGAAGGCCGTGGACAAAGAAGGCACCGCGGCAAGTCCAAGGCTGCATCCGTTGATGCTTTGGAGCCTCGCGTTACCACACTCGAGGTCTCGATGTCCACCACTCAAGACATCTTCGAATCATTAGAGGAGAGGGTGAGCAGTATTGAGGGCGTGTATGGCAAATTCTCGGTTGCCACCAAGGCCCTCATGCAAGACCAAGGCGACACACTTCGGGCGGAATTCCGAGTGTTCCACGATGAGTTGCTGAAAGTCCGCAGCTTCGTGCGAGATGAGCTGCGAGCGATCCGTACAGAGGTGGACGAAGTTTGCTCGGAGTGGGTGTGGCACAAGCAGACCATCCCCGCTAGCCCGGCCTCGGCAAGCACAAGCGAGGCTCGTCACATAGATGTGCCGAAGCCCGACACCTACGATGGTGCGTGCAATGCCACCATTGTGGACAACTTCCTCTTTGGGGTCAATCAATACTTCGATGTCATCGATGTGCTTTGCGCCATCAACACATGGGCTGACTTCCAACACATGGGCTGACTTCCAACATGCACTTCGGAAGCACTTTGCCCCAAGCAATGCCGAGAAAGAGGCAAGAGCACGCCTTCGTCGGCTCAAGCAAATGGGTAGCGTTCGCGACTACATCAACGAGTTCGTCACCCTTATGCTCGAGATCTCCGACATGTCCGACAAGGACTCTCTCTTCTACTTCCAAGATGGCCTCAAGGATTGGGCTAAGGCGGAGATTGATCGGCGTGGCACGCATACTCTTGACGACGCCATTGTCATTGCGGAATCACTTGCCGACTACTCCACCCAAGCCAAAGACAAGAAGCCTAACCAAGGCAAAGGTGGGAGAGAGGGCCGGAAGGACAAAAACAACAACCGGAAGGATTGGGGGCAGCAAAAACCCCCAAGCGGCAAAGGCGGGCAAGGCAAGAACGAGGGAAAGAAGGAGCAAGCCAAGCCCCGCAGCCCATGCTTCATTTGCAACGGCCCACATTGGGTCCGTGATTGCCCCGAAAAAAAGTCCCTGAATGCCCTTGCCGCACACCTCAAGGGCAACGCTTCAGCCACCACGGAAGAACCCCGACCGAGCATGGGTTCTCTCCAACGTCTTGGAGCGCTCAAGAGCCATCCGTCAACATGCACGAAGAATGGCCTCATGTACGTGAGCGCGACCGTTAGCGGCCAACCCGTCCAAGCGTTGCTAGACACCAGAGCAACGCACAACTTCATTTCGGAAGAAGAGGCCAAGCGCCTAGGCCTTAGGGCCACGACGGAAGGAGGCACAATGAAGGCGGTAAACTCACCCGCTAAGCCTATCGCGGGCACCGCCCAAGCAGTGCACATGACGATTGGGACGTGGAGCGGAAAGCTCGACTTTTCCATTATGCCCATGGACGACTTCAAGATGGTCCTTGGCATGGAGTTCTTCGACCAAGTCCATGTCTTCCCACTACCAGCCACCAACTCCCAAAGCATCCTCGATGAGAGTAGGGCCTACACGATGTCCGCGGCGCGAGCCAAGACCGCAGACAAGACACTCTCGGCCATGCAATTCAAGAAGGCCTTTGGGAAGGACCCGAGCTTCTTGGTTTCCATCTGGGAGCTCAACGAGGGGGAAGGACGCGGAGACTCTCCTAGCCAAGTCCCACCACTCATCCACGGAGTCCTCGATGAGTTCGAAGACGTCATGCCTCCGTAACTTCCGAAGAAGCTCCCACCAAGGCGGGAAGTTGATCATGCCATTGAGCTGGAGCAAAGTGCGAAGCCACCAGCCTTGGCGCCCTACCGCATGTTGCCACCCGAGCTTGAAGAGTTACGAAGACAACTTGCAGACTTGCTGGATGCCGGCTACATCCGCCCATCGAAGGCCCCATTCGGTGCACCCGTGCTGTTCCAAAAGAAGAAGGATGGCTTGTTGCGGATGTGCATCGACTACCGCGCGCTCAACAAGATCACCATCAAGAACAAGTACCCGATCCCCTTGATCGCGGACTTGTTTGATCAACTTGGCAAGGCGCGGTACTTCACCAAACTCAACCTACGGTCCGGATACTACCAAGTGCGTATGGCCACGGGAGATGAGCAAAAGACGGCATGCGTCATAAGGTACGGATCGTATGAGTTCCTTGTCATGCCATTCGGCCTCACCAACGCACCGGCCACATTCAGCACGCTCATGAATAAGGTGCTCTAACCTTTTCTCGACCGCTTTGTTGTCGTGTACTTGGACGACATTGTGGTGTATAGCACCACGCTTGAGGAGCATGCCCAACACTTGCGGCAAATCCTCCAAGTACTACGAGAGAATGAGCTCTACCTCAAGGTCGAGAAGTGTTCGTTTGCTCAACGAGAGATGGAGTTCCTTGGCCACAAAATAGCGGATGGGAAGCTGATGATGGAGAACGCAAAGGTGAATGCCATCCTCGAATGGGAGCCACCCACCAAAGTGCCCGAGCTTCGATCATTTCTCGGGTTGATGAACTACTACCGCCGCTTCATCAAAGGCTACTCGGCAAGAGCGGTACCCTTGACCGACTTACTCAAGAAGAATCGGGCATGGCATTGGTCCGAGGAATGCCAACACACCTTCGAAGACTTGAAGAAGGTCGTCTCCGAGGAGCCTGTGCTCATTCTTCCGGACCACACCAAGCGCTTCGAGGTCCACTCGGATGCCTCCGACTTCGCCATCGGCAGGTTTCTCATGCAAGAAGGCCACCCAATAGCGTTCGAGAGTCAAAAGCTGAACGATACGGAATGCCGCTACACCGTGCAAGAAAAGCAGATGACGGCTATCATCCATTGCCTGCTTGTGTGGCGACACTACTTGCTTGGCTCACACTTCGTGATCCTAACGGACAATGTAGCCACAAGCTACTTTCAAACTCAAAAGAAGTTGAGTCCCAAGCAAGCAAGGTGGCAAGATTTTCTTGCGGAATTCAACTACTGGCTCGAGTACAAGCCCGGCAAAGCCAATGTTGTTGCGGATGCTCTATACCGCAAGGCAGAATTGGCGACACTTAGTGCGAGCCAGCCAAAATCCGACCTTGTTCAGCACATCAAAGAAGGCCTCCAACAAGACCCACTAGCAAAGAACTTGTTGGAGAGGGTTCTCAAAGGCAAGACAAGGCTATTTTGGCAAGAGGAAGGCATCCTCCTCACCAAGGGCGACCGTCTCTTCGTGCCTAGGTGGGGAAATTTGCGGAGGGAGGTCATCAAGGAGTGCCACGATTCAAAATGGGCTGGTCAGCCCCGGAATGGAGCGCACTACCGCACTCATCCAAGCCTCGTATTTTTTGCCACACATGAGAGATGACATCGAGGCATATGTGCTGACTTGTCTTGTGTGTCAACAAGACAAGACGGATCGCCAACTACCGGCAGGATTGTTGGAGCCACTACCACCCGCATCAAGGCCATGGGAGAGCGTCACAATGGACTTCATCACAACCTTGCCGAAGTCCGAAGGGTGCGGGAGTATCATGGTCGTGGTAGACTGACATAGCAAGTATGCAACCTTTATTGATGCACCCGCCGATTGCAAGGCCGATGAAGCCACCCGTCTCTTCATCAAGCACCCACAAACTGACGGGCAAACCAAGTGCATCAATGCCCTACTTGAGATGTATCTAAGGCATTATGTAAGCGCTCATCAGCGGGATTGGGCGAAGTTGCTAGATGTTGCCCAATTATCGTATAACTTGCAGCGGAGCAAGGCTACGGGAAAGAGTCCGTTCGAGATCATCATGGGATTTCAACCCATGACTCCCAACGCCATAGCTTCGACATATGGAGGGAAAAGCCCTGCGGCTCACAAGATCGCTCGCGAGTGGCATGAGGAAGCGGACATCACGCGAGCATACCTTGACAAAGCCGCACGCAAGATGAAGAAATGGGCCGACACTCGGAGACGCCACGTCGAATATAGGGAAGGCGATCAAGTGATGATCAAGTTGCTGCCTCAACAGTTCAAGACTTTGCGGAAAGTCCACAAAGGGCTAGTGAAGCGCTACGAAGGGCCTTTCCAAGTGCTACGACATGTGGGCAATGTCTCGTACCAACTCCAACTTCCGCCAAGGCTCAAAATCCATCCGGTTTTCCACGTGAGCTTGCTCAAGCCATACCATGGAGATGAGGGGGACCCAAGCCGTGGAGAATCAAGGAGAGCCTCAATGGCCGTAGTCACCGCGTTCGACAAGGATGTGGACTACATCATTGCCGACCGAGTCATTCGAAGAAGGGGCGTGCCACCTTACAACGAGTACTTGGTGAAGTGGAAACACCTCCCCGAAAACAAAGCTACGTGAGAACGTGAAGATGACCTAAGGCAATTTGCGGAGCACATCCAGAAATACAAGCACGACAACGCAACGAGGACGCCGCGAGCATAGGTGGGGGAGGATTGTCACGGGCCGCCCGTACAAACCACGAGTGAAGGCTAATTTGGCACGCGCACCGCCACACTCCGCAACAATCCACCCAACGGCTAGACATATGCAAACGATGGGTGCGTTTAGCGCCAGGCCTCCTCGCACACAATTACCGGCCCGTGATAAAGCCCGCATCTCAAGCCCGAGCACCAAGTCATCACCCGAGCGCCTAGTCGTCGCCTAATCATCGCCCGAGCGCCTAGTCATCGAAGCCCAACGGGCCAAGATCCACAAATGCTTGCTTGCTTGGCCCATCTTCTAGAATTTTCTACACCCTTCTTGTAGATAAGCCATTTGTGCAACTTGCCCACTTGTGCAACTTGCCAACTTGTAAATGAGCCGCTAGAATGAGCCACCCACATCTATAAATAGGGGAAGGCACTTAGCATTTTAGCCATCACACACCAACAAGCAATTGTAAAGCTCTCTCTTGTAAAAGTTCTCTTGAGTAATAGAAACTCTTCATTGGCTATATTGCCCTCTTCTCACTAGCTTTGCCCTTAAGCATTTTCACTTAGCTAGGTTGAGAAACTCTCTAAGGCTTACTTAGCGACTTTGTGCTTGAAAGTTGCCTAAGCGCCGCACGGGTTGCTGCGCATCAAACTCATCCCATGACAGCGCGCTGCCTTGCCGGCGGGCGCGGACTGCATGCCACATCCCATCGCTCACCGCCTTGCGAGCGGGCGTGGGCTGCCAGCCCTGCGAGCATCCGCTGGTCCATTTCTCGTACGAACGAAGGTTAGTGCGAAAGAGGACGCCCTCGGGGCAGTTGCTACCTTAAATCGGACGAGCCGCCCATCCCGTCTCGGCGTCCGTTCGCGTGCATGCAGGCACAGAAAAATGGCCATAAAACGAGATTCGGTCCTCGGAATCGACTTCCGTTTTCTCCTACGGCCAACTCTCGCGCACATCTACAACATCGGGCCAAAATCCCACAATGGCCTTTTTGGCCGTTTTGGCCCAAATATGTGGCCCCAGAGCTCCCGCACCGTTTCCACTATTTCTTCGAGCAGTAGCAATACTTGGGCCATAACGGGGCCCCCGGGTGAGTTTCACTGCAATTGAACCGATCCTCGCAAGTGCACGCTGCCTTGCGCGCGGGTGCGTGCTCCAGGCCGCATGCCACAGCGCGCTGCCGTGCGGGCGGCCGCGGAATGTATGCCACGTCCCACGCTCGCTGCCTTGCCCGCGGGCGTGGGCTGCCTGCCCCGCGATCGTCCGCTGGGCCATTTCACGTACAAACGGAGGTTAGTGTGCGAGAGGATGCCCTCGGGGCTGTTGCTGCCTCAAATAGGACGAGCTGCCGCGCTCGTCTCGGCGTCCGTTCGCGTGCATGCACGCACGGAAAAATGGCCATAAAATGAGATTCGGACCTCGGAATCGACTTCGGTTTTCTCCTACAGCTAACGCCCGTGTACATCTACAATATCGGGCCAAAATCCCACACCGGCCCAAAAAACGCGAATTTTGGCTAAAATCCGCTTGCTATAGCACACGGTTTTTAGTCGTTTTGGCCCAAAAATGGTGCCCCGGAGCTCCCGCACCATTACCCCCGTTCCTTCGAGCGGTAGCAATACCTGGGCCATAACAGGGTCCCCGGGCGAGTTTCGCCGCAATCGAACCGGTCCTCGCAAGTTCGCACTGCCTTGCGCGCGGGCGCGGGCGCGGGCTACAGGCCGCGTCCCAGTGCGCGCTGACTTGCGGGCGGGCACGGATTGCATGCTGCGTCCCACGCTTGCTGCCTTGCGCACAGGTGTGGGCTGCCTGCCCCACGAGCATCCGCTGGGCCATTTCACGTACAAACGGAGGTTAGTGTGCACAGCCTCGGTTTTTTCTCAACCCGTGGCGACTCACACGAACCAGCCTCCAAAGACTTCATCCCATGATCCACATCGCCCTACACCATATATTTCTAGTGATGCCACGGCTGGTACCCCTCAACCTCAAGAGCAAGCTCCTCCTAACCCCATAACCCGTAACCCAAACTCAAATTCTAAGCCATCATATGCCTCGGTTTTGAACCCGACGTCTATCCTTAATCTCTTCGGCCTCATAAGTCCTTCCTTGATGCTATTACGGGCTCTACTGTGCCTACAGTTCTGGTTAAGCCGGCTATTCTACATTGTGGTGAGCCCGTAACATCTTTTCCAGCTAGGAACAGTGGTTGTAGGGAAAATACACAAGAAACTTACGATCATTTGCATCGATGGGCATTGCAATTTTGTCAAGCACAGCAACAACATCCTCCAAAGCCTTATTGTAAGCTGCAAATCAAATAGAACTTTACTTCATGACCTCCAAGATACTCAAAAGCAAAGTTTTCATCAACAGTAGAATTGAAACTAGTAGTAGTACTAGAACCTCGACAGATGACTGTAGGATGATAATTCTTGTCAATGAACTCTTCCGCAACATGAACCACAAAAAAGGGAAAGGGAAAAAAAAAAGCCAGAATCTGGCATAAGTATCCACATTTTAGTGTGTTAAAAACTTACCTAGCACAATGACAGATGTTGTTCCATCCCCTACTTCATCTTGAGTTCTACTTAACTCAATCATTGACTGTCAACAATCGCAATCGCAACAGTTCGGAAGAAAAAGGAAAAAATTCAGTAAGCCTAAAGAAGCCCCAAAAGATATTGTTTTTGCAAACATATAATGGAGGGTTAATCAAAGCAGAGGGAGATCATGCCTTAGCTTCTGGATGTGCAACATCAAGCTCACAAAGAATAGCATTTCCATCATTAGTAACTACAATCCCTGTTAAAGAAAAAAAAATTCAAAATACCCTAAATAATATTCTTAAACATGACAGAAATATGACAAGCACAAGCATTGTTGTTAAATGAACATCATTTATTTTAAAAGAAATGAGTAAAGATTACCTCCACTAGCATCAAGTAGCATCTTTAACATGGACCGGGGACCCAATGTTGTACGAATGATATCAGCAACAGCCTGTTAAACATTACACAAAACATTCAACATCACCAACATAACAAACGACATAGGAAAAAAAAAAGAAAAATTCCAAAAAAAAAAAACATGGAACTAGTTACAAAATCCACTAAAACAGAAGAAGAAAAAAAAAAAAAAAAAAAAAAAAAAAAAAAAAAGGCAAAGAAAGAGTCCAAAGGAAAGTTGGGGTTACCTTGGAAGCCTGGATATTGGCATGGTGAACCTTGGTTCCGGATTCACGCTTCAAAGAATCCTCTGTTCATTTCAATCAATAATAAATCAAATGTAGGACTTTTGCATTAACATAACAATTAAAATTTTGCTAGCTTATATCCATCACGGATCACATAGCAAAGTAACATCGATGAATGTGAGGAAGGAAATTTGAAAGAAAGAGAACTGGAGAGTGCATAATTATATCAAGTGATAGATAAAACCCTAACTACTTATATCAACTCAACTCTACAAAACTAAACTCAGGGATTAGGGATGGCAATGGGGTGGGGTGGGGGTGGGGAGGCCTATCCCATTCCCTATCCCATTAAAAAATTTTACCTCCATTCTCCACCCCATTCCCCAATAAATTTAGTGGGGTGGGGATGGGGAATCCCCATGTGGAGAATGTTTTCCCCACACCCACCACATTCTCCATTTCCTTATTTTATAATAAATATAGATACACAATTTCAATAACTTAAAAATTAGGGATTTAAATAAAATTATCGCCGTATTATAAAAATATTTAAATTATTTAAAAATCTCTAAAAGTTCGAAACAATATCTTGAAATGTTATCAAAATTAAAAAATGTTTGAAGAGAGCAGCACTTTAAGAGAGAAAAGAAAACATAATAATGTTTTAGGGTGGAATAATAATTATATTATGGAGTTTTTTTTTTATTATAACCTATTTATATTATGTAAAAAAAATTATTAACCAATATTATAATTGATAAAATAAAAATTATTAAATAAAAATTAAAAAATATTTATATATAATGGGGATTGAGATGGGAGTGAGGTGGGGAGTACAAAACCAAACCCCACCCTATTAAGAATTTGGGGATAATTTTTTTCTCATTCCCCACCCCATTCCCCAAAAATTATTTAAAATCCACTCCATTTGGGGTGGGACCCCATAGAATCCCAAATCCATGGAGGATTTTGTCGTCTCTATCAGGGATCTTTCCTTCAAAGTGAAAGTACAGTGAGGCTTTTTGGCTTTGCTGTTGCTAATGAGTACTTGAAAGACAACCCTCGAACCCTCTTCATTGGCTTCATTTTCTTCTTAAATGCTTTGTACCAAATGTGCTCTTTAAAACCCTTTATTATCAACAATAGACCTGAGAAACTTTAAAAATCAATAATTACACCAAAATATAAAGTGAATTACTAAATTAGCGTACCCAAAAATCAAAGTTAGTTTAGAGAGTGCCAGTGGTGCAATCCCTTCCTTAAATCGAAGTTCCAAACACTAACTGCTTTTTGGTGTTATTACATCGAACCCTCCTCATTCGTAACCCTATTTGTTCGAAGCTTAAAAAAATTATTTATTTTTATGAATATTTAAATTAAAAAGAGTAATGATAGAATAACAGATATTATTACATCTTCCTACATTTTGTACAAATTGATATTAATATAACTCACATAATTTATTTATATCTTCTATACTTTTATTTAACTGATTACATCTTACTACATTATTTTATACAAAATTATTTGTAATGTTTGTGACTATGGGTATGGTTTTTGGTTCGTACTTATAAAAATTATTTTTGGTTCGTACTTTTGAAAATTATATTTTTTTTACTTTCTTATTGAAACTTTTCTTTTTATTTTTTGAAATGTATTTATCTGAATTTTTTTTAAGTGTTTAGACGGGAAAGAGCCAAGCGACCCATATGTTTTTGGATCAGTAACTCTTTAGTCATTTCAATTTCCTATCTTTAAGTAGGCAAAATTACACAGGGCCTTCTAACCCTCGCTATCTAAAAACATAAGAACATAAAATAACCAAAAAGGAAGCAGAAAACAAAAGCGCCGCAAAATGAGGAATTCATTGTGTCCACGTCATCCCGTAAGAGAACTTAAAAGGGTTTATTTGAGAATCAAATCGAGCTTTGCGATCGGAAACACGGTTATATATACAGATGAGATCACTTTGCCGTTCAATTCCTTTGCTGTGTGTGTCCTGTCCCAAAACTACTTTTGTGTGCACAAGTACAGAGAGAGAGAGAATCAGAGAAAGAGAAACCATTGAGAACCAGAAACGAAACATTATCACATGGAATTGCAATTACAACTCAAGCTGCCAATGATGAATACTGATCAAGGCAGCGTACCCAATTTGTGGCCTATGTAATACAACATCCTCCAAGGCCAATCTTCTTCCTCGAGCTGGCATACATTTACTAATAATATGCCTGCCTCACTTGTGAAAGAATAGACCCTTCTTCCTTCCTTTCCTCCTTTCACCAGCCTGCAACATTCAGTAAGGAAACCATAAACATGCTTTTCATACTGCAATGTAAATGCACATTTTAAGACTTTGCTCAAAGGATGATGTAGAAGTAACACACTGAGCTTTCATGCCATGACCTCATTACAAGCTCAAGTTAGTTCGATAAACCAATTTAAATAAAACCAAATTCGAGCTCATTTTCAGGTTCATTTACATATGGGGCTCAATCACAAGCACCTCAGAATTTGGCTCAAGAAATTCACATAAAATAATAATATCAAGTCTCGAATTTATATTATTCATAAAACACCTACATTCCATAACCTTACTGAATCCAAGCTGACCCTTTTTTCAACTTTTTAAATCTATACCATATCTTTTATGAGATTGCTAGTTTTTAAGTTTGATCAACCTAGAGGGAAGCTTGAACTTAGTTTCTTTATTCAAGCCAAGTTTGATAGAAAAATGTTTTTTTCCTTTTCTCTTTTTTACAATTTATTTGTGGGATTGCATCCAAGTTAAACTCTCCCAAAATAATCTTCACATCAATCAGAAAACTTCACCTATTAAAACCTGATTTATTACCCAGTTGAACTCTGGTTACAAACTAGATTCAATTGCTTGTTGCATTCAGCCGAAATGTATCCCACAAAATAAGCCCAAAAATAAATGTCTGAATATTGTAATCAAAACCTTCGCTATAAGTAGAAGTTTTGAATATGAATATAAGTAAAAAAGGGAAAAAGAAACACAAGGCCTGAGCATGGAAAAATCATATCTAGAAAACAAACCCCTATCAAACCTAAATATTCTTTCTTGTTTACATGAGGAAGCAAGGATTGCGGCATAAATCTTTTCATCTGAGCAGATATGACATCTAATTGATCATGTGACGCCACACACATAAATGGCACAAGGATATAGAAACTAGAAAATTATGTTTGGTTAGTTTATCCTACCCTCAACATATAAGCAAGGCAATTGGGATTTATATGCAGTTATGGTGTACTCACTCAATGATCAAATCTATTTTGAAATAACAGCAAGAATATGAGATGCTGAGAATACAAATTCAAAGTATTTTGATTCAACGCAGAAAATTTGCGTGTATAATTTTTTTGTATATCAAATGTCACTATAAATATGATCAGAAGCCAAGAGAGTCTCATGTTCCTTTATATAGAAAGAGAGGAAAACGATTTAGAAGTGAATAATTATACCCTTATGATAAACAACCTCAAGGTGAGCACAATTGTATCCCTTGAACTGCAAAATAGAAAAATAAATAAATAAATAAAACGATAAAAAGGAACACAGTGTTACATAAAGAAGGGTCCATAAACAAAATCCATAAAACGCTAGTCACACCTTCAAAGAAAAATGAAAAAGCCTTCAGATTTAAGGCGTTTGAAGTATTTCACGTTTTTCAATGAGTCCATGCACACATGAGATACAGCATTTTTAAAACTTAGTTGAAAAAAATTTTAAGAGGAAGTTTCCTCGATCTTTCTTCACCAAATTATGTGCAGAATTGGGAGGTTTACTTTTCTATCAATGACCTCCCACCCCATGATTTCTCTGTCTGAACTTATTGTCCACCATTACTATCAGTCAGCCACAATTATCTAGTTTCTGCATCTGAACTGTTTTTCCGATGTTTTTGCTTCCTACCATCTTGTTTACAGAAGATGAAGTCTTTTAAGTTGTCTAGGATGATTTTAAAAGCAGTGTTTTCAGAAATCATTTGTGAAAATGAAAATGGATTTTCAGTTGGCATTATGCAAAATTGAAGAACATGTTTGGTAGTTTTTTTTAATAATAATTTATACTTTAAATAAGTAGTATTGTAAAGCTTAAAAAACCTAAACCCATCCGGTGTCCTTTCCGAAAATGAGCAAAAAGGCTGTGTTTGAGTGAAAAATTGTGCTCCATTTCCGAAATACACGTTCCAAGTTGTTTCTGTTTTCAGAAACAGAAAATTGTTGGAGAAAACATTTCCTAACAGTAGTTTGTATCATGTTCTAATCCATTCGAACAGGGAGGCATTCTACTCCCTCCCTCAGTCACTTTCTCTCTATATCCTTCTTTATATCTTGTATCTCTCTCTCCATCAATCCCAAAAAACTAGGCCATCTCATGTAAACCTGTTTTGCTCCTTCCTGATACCAACTTAAGCAAACAAACTTCGCCCATCTCAAGTAGTCATAATTTGTTTATTTATTCAATTTTACTTGACACACCCGATCCAATTCCGTTTCCAAGCCGGAGCAGAAATTAAATCCCGTCCAAAGTTGGCATGAAAGGGTATTTATCTCTGAACATTTTACCACAACGAAAATCTAGCCAACTAAACTATCTCCATATGGATACAAGATGGTAATTAATCATTTAAATAAAAAGAAGGGGAAAAAATAAGAAAACCTCATAGATCCAATGTAAGCTTGAGTACCAGGGATTAAGACGCAAAATGTCATAATTCAGGAAATAATGCAGAGTGTAGACACCCTCTCTATTAAAGAAGAGGGTGATTCAAATTTATCAGAAATGGAATTGACCCTAAGCTTTGCATAAGTATTAAAGGGCAGAACTTTTTCTGTCATCACAGACTATTACTTTTTAGAATTATCTCCATCCAATGCATCAAGGTTATACACAAAATACATAAAAATTTGAACTTACCAACTAACATCAGTTGTACTACAATCCGTTCGTAAGAGATGCTCACTGCCATTGGAGCCAATTATGAAGAACTCCGTTGGATTTCCATAAGGAATTGTAACCTACAAATTGATCCAAAAAATGGGTGAGGGGCTAAGCAAAAAGCTTCCACACCATTGTCATGACTTTCAGCCATAATGGCTCAACACAAGACATTGCTTCCAAATAAAAAGAAAGAGCGGGAAATAAAAAAGGGAGGAGGAGGAAGAAGGAGGCTCAATGTAATATAAACATATCAAGAATTCATTAAGTCAATGATAGGGTTCGGAGTCTAGTAAGTTGATTTCACGAGAACCAAAATATGTGCATGTACTACTGCAGAGACGACCAGTGACTCCAAAATGGTACTTAGGAGCATTCCATATAAGTACAAAATAAAAACTATCCTTTTAGAAAAAACATATAAGTTGTATATGTGATGCTGCGCAGAGCTAGCTTCAACAATTTACCGTGCTATTACAAATTTTGATTTCAGCATTTCTTAGCTATTTTCACAACAGAGAGTGTAAAATTGCATTGGATTCACACAAGAAGCATTCTACCCAAGGTTCGATTCTAAGGAGGTCCTTAAAACAAGAAAGAGATTTTTTTTTTCCTTCTTTGTTTATTTCTTTATCTTTGGGAAAGGGAGGGCAGTTAGGGGATTCAGATGCTAGTTCTCTTTGCTGTTCATGTAATGATAAAGAAAGCCACACGAAAATCAAGCTTTACCTCGCCTCAGCTATGAAAAAGTTCAACCAAGCCTAGTACTTGACAGAGATTACATGCACTGTCATAAGTAAAAGGACTATGAAACATTAACTGCATTCCATAAATGGGAGAAACCAACAAATTTTTCCACATTGTAGCATGGTCAATTGCTTGTTTCTCATTAAAGAAAAATAAAAAATTATAATGTAGTCAAGCTCCAGCTACAAAACCATCAAATAATATCTAAATATGAAATCTTACAGTCGTGGTCGGTGCAAACTTTTCAGTGATTACAGCAGCACTTGGCCCGGTACACTTGATACTAAAAGCTTCCCTCTTAATGGCCAATGTTGCCGGTTCCCAAATATCAAGATAGCCAGTCTGTAACATTAAAAGCATATAAGTACTCGCCATGCCTCTAAGATGTGGAAACAGTAAAGGAGAGAAATTAAGACTAGTTTTCTTGTAAGAGATTGGTTATCAAACAGAAAAACAGAATATAGAATTTTGTCTTTGTTTAAAAATAACTCATACCGACAAGGAAACTTTGAATGATGCATGGCCACTATAAAGAGTCTTTTCTATGTGGTTCTGCATCTCAGAGTCTGTGAAAAGGAAAGGAAAAGAATATATATCCATTTAACAATATTGCAATATGTAATGTCCAGAAAGAACAATGAATATGAAAAATAAATTAGTGACACAAAAATTTGAGTCTTAAGTGCATAAAAAAAATTTGAAAAAAAAAATTCAATCCAGTCAACGGAGAGAACATTTAAGTAAAACATGGTGGCAAGAAGCTATTTTTCCTATTAAAGAAAACATAAAGAGAATGCAATTTCTTTCATACAAGATAGAGAGAATAAACGACTTCAATTTAATGGTTTTTTTGGCCTCCCAAACCCCTGCTAGGATTTGGTTCAGTGTTCCTTGCTATTAACCCAAAAACTTGTGGAACAATATGAAGTGCAAATGTAAACAATTTTACTCACAGTTATGAAGTAAGCAAATAACCTCAACCTAGTCAACAATCAATCCAACCTTCGGATTCAAGGAAAGGAGTAAAGAAGTTGGGTTCATAACTGAAGCGTAAGATCCTAACAAGTTGTGACAACAGTTATAGGCTTCAGTCTTTTGTTGTTACATTTGTATCATCTTTTGTTTGTCAGTAATGCGGAAACAGTCAAAAAAACAGTTGATATGCATCGCTTACAACTGACTTCAAATTTGCAGTTTCCGTAAGGGATTTGCAAAGTTCTCAATTTTAAAATTGTATGCATTGCGATTAAAGTTGCCAATTGTGAAATGTTAATACATAAACCTACAACTAAAAACAGTACATATGGCACCATAATCACTTACCACAAGTGATCTTTCTGTTGTCATTGGCAAAGACTCTTACAAGATCTCCCTAGAATCACCAAAGAAGCAAGTTATATAGAAATAACAAAGTAAGATAATATGGCCACAATATCTTTTGCATATGAGAAGTAAATTGTTGTCTGAACACGCTAAAGAAAAAATACTCTGACCACAAAATTTATGCGACCATCTTTTATATAGTAGGTTCTTGTCATGAAAAGAGAGGAAGTAAGGAACATTACACTTTCCATTGAGGAGACAGCATTGTCCAAAAAAATAAAAAGACAAACTTTTTAACATGCGAGTTATGAAATCAAGAAAAGAGAATTAAAAATAGAGGTTCAATGGTTTCACTAAGCATTCTGCACATTGCTATAAAGAATGAGATGGTGATTACAGGTAGAACAAAAGAAAGCAAGAATGACAGTCACCAGCTGGGACTGTAATAACAGATTCTGAGGATGATTCTGACAACATTGAAGATAATTTCTATTGTAGTAGTGGTTATGAGAGCAACGAGAAGGCAGAAATCAGTGCAGGATGAAGTTGCAAAGGCTGTTAAGAGACGAAGAAGAAAAGCATGAAGGTCAGAACACCCGGTCAAAGGTTATAAAGTATAAAAAACGGGAAAAGGCAAGTTAGGCAGTTCAAGTAAGCTTACGAGAAAGGAAGGGATACTGTCATGTCAAGAGGAAGGAAAGAAAGAAAGTTCAGGGGAATTTTTGGCTGAAATGGACCTGGTTCTTGTGTCGAACAAGACAGTTTTTTCTTGGCTTTTTTCCAAAGTTGTTGGGATACAATCAAAGATGTGAAGAAAGTTTTTGATGATTTTTATGACAAAGGGATTATCAATAAAATCACCAATGTTACTCACATCTGCCTAATCCCTAAGAAGAAAGATTCCATCAAGATCTCTGATTTTCGACCTATCAGTCTGGTGACAAGTCTGTACAAGATAATAGCTAAAGTTATCTCTTTGATATCAAATACGTGCTATCTGAAACTATATCTTCATCCCAGTCAGCTTTTGTTAAAGGGTGCCAGATTGTTGATGCTGTTTCAGTTGCTAACGAAGTTGTAGAAGATTGTAGGAAGAAGAAAAAGAGGGGATGGTTATCAAAATTGATTTTGAGAAGGCTTACGATCACTTATATTGGAATTTTGTTGATCTTGTTTTTCAATCAAAAGGGCTTGGATGCAAGTGGAGGCAATGGATAAAGGGCTGCCTACAATCAGTAAACTTCTCAGTCTTCATAAATGGAAGGCCTAAAGGAAAGTTTGGTGCGTCTAGAGGAAGTAGACAAGGAGATCCTCTATCTCCCTTTCTTTTTACTCTGGCAGCTGATGGTTTGAGCAGATTGATGAGTAGAGCTGTTGAAGCTGGGTTAGTTAAGGGCATATCAGTTGGCAAAGACAAGGTTGACGTCTCTCTCTTCAATTTGCAGATGATACTCTTTTCTTTTTGGTGGGTGATGAACAAAAAATTGCAAACCTTTTAAAAGTTGTGGACAGCTTCAGTTTGATTTCCGGCCTCAAAATCAACATGGCCAAACGTATAATAGTGGGAATTAATTCAGCTGAGGATAAAGTCAAAATCTTAGCAAATATTTTTGGGCTTACAATGGGAAGTTGGCCTTTGAAGTAACTAGGGTTAGCTTTTGGGACCCAGAGATTGAAAAATTTGAAAAGAGACTTGGGCGATGGAAAAATGTTGATCTTTCCAAAAAGTGGAAGACTCACTCTAATCCACAGCATACTGTCAGCCATTCCTATTATTTTTTTTCTCTTTTCAAAATTCCGTTCAGAATTGCAAAAAGAATTGAGAAGATGATGAAAGACTTTTTGCGGAAAGGTTATGAAAATGGCAATGGATCTAATCTTATGAAGTGGTTTAGGAATTGGCAATGTGGAAAAGGAAAATAGAGCTCTCCTAGCAAAATGGCTTTGGAGGTTTCCCTTGGCGAGGACCTCCCTTTGGCACTTGGTTATCTGCAGCAAGTATGGAATTCATCCAAATGGATGGGATGCAATCATGGCTGGGAACGAGTCCAATAGAAGCCCCCAGAGAGCTATACCTAAAGAGTACCCCACATTTCCTAGTTTTGCCGCCTTAGAAGTGGGTACTGGGAAGGCTCATCGTTTTTGGGAGGACAAATGGAGGGGTGATGGTTTGTTGTGTGACAAATTCCCCCACCTGTACAGGTTATGCCTTTCTACGAATATCTTGATTTTCTCTAGCATGGCTTTCTCTCCACCCACTATGAATTGGAACTGGAAGTTCAATTTTAATAGAAATTTGAATGACAGAGGGCAATGAACTTGCAACGCTGATGTTGAATGTTGAAAATATCAATATTGATGAACTGGAGGAAGACATGAGGAGAGGAATCCGGAAGCCTCTGAAAAATATACTTGCAAGTCATATTTTGAGAAGCTGTGCAATGATGATCTGCTGGAGGGTTTTTACCCTTCATAATGATTAGGAAGACTAGCATACCCCCTAAAATTCAGGTCTTCTTGTGGGCCTTGGCACAAGGAAAATTAAATTCTGGACAAGTGATGCAAAGAAAGTTTCCTAGTTTTTGTCCCACTCCTTGATGTGTGATGTGCAAGAGAAGTGCAGAAACTTCAAATCACCTTTTTCTTCACTGTTTTCTGGCTTCAAAGTTGTGGTACGAGTTGTGCAGAGAGGCTGAATCCAAGATATACAATAAGTTTTCTTATTTGTCCCTACACATTAATTTTCTATTCTGAAAGCAGAACGAAGATTGTGGTAGGCTAGGCATGTTGAAAAGCAAAGAAGCAAAGGTGTATTTAGTGGCTCTAACATGTTTATCAACTGAAACTGAGGTCTGTATCACTATATAGATGTTCTTCGTGCCTATTAATAGGAGTCTAGAATTTAACTCTACAACAGGCCCAAGAAAAATTGCAGGATTTTATGCTAACTGAAAGCATCTTGAACTTATTTCTTGTTAGCATGAAGGCTTATTGTAGGCAACTCTAATATTAATACTATCTAATTTCTTTATACGCTTTCAAATATTTACCAAATTCAGGGGCTGGAAAAAATGAAGATATTAGATATACACAGATGCATAGAACATGCAACAAAATAAGATATTGGAAAGTGCAATGAACCATCAATAATGCAGCTAAGAGTTAATACCTTACGCTTCCGGTCATCCAAAGGCTGCACTTCTATAGCAAGATATGTATCAACATCATCAGCAGTAATAAGATAGTTTGGCTGCTTTGCTCCTGTCAATATAAACAGCTTGAGACGCAGATTCTATGATAAGAGCAGGAACAACGACAGGAAAATATAATAGATAACAAGCAGGGTACCATCTATGTAATTAACAGATCCATCTTCCAGATGTCGTACCCACTGCCAATGCAATAAGCAATGCACAATCACGTAATTGATATACACATCCAAAAAAAGGATCACTTATTACGAAACAATTCACAGTACATTCAAGAATTTTATATAACCAACTTCGCTAATCCACAAGACACAAGAGAGAGGATGTCATAAATGCACCTCAAAATTACAACTAGTTGTTCCATTAATAGAGTATCCGCATGCCTGGAGTTGTCGTCCTGGAAAAGCTTCTCCTGAAATTTGAAGGCCCTCTATAGCTGGCAACGGATCATCATCTGCAGCTGCATGTAGCAGATTTTACAATTAGACATAGCCAACCAGTGCTACTACCAATACTAAGCTTTGAAGTACAAGAGGTCATTACCCTCAGAAAAAGAGGAAGAGGGTTCTTCAAGAACAGGTGGCAAGTAAGGAGAATAAGCGGAATTGGGATCATCAAGTGTGGTTGTGTAAGCAGAGTTTCCTGAAGCCCAATTGGATGAATGATCTCTCTCATTCTGGTTCTCCACAGCATCAGGTTCATCCATCTCACTGTTGCTGACAGGAACGCGAAATTTAACTTGCTTATTGGCAGTTTCTTCATTGTACTGAGAAGCTTGTACATCATTAGCACCAACAAGCTGCGCAGGTATATCTTGGGCAGCAGAATCCCTGAAAAATGACCAAGTCTCACTATCAGGGCATGCATTCAGTACGTAGATAAACACCATAAGCATTCCATAAAGCCAAATCTTGTATGAGACCAGGATAAGCATCCAAAAGAGAACCATGGACAACAACAAAATCAACTCTCATTTATCTTCATGCTCCTCATATTTATTTCAGCTCGGCATCTTGAGCTGATTCTTCACTATAAATGTGGAAATATAGACCATCTTTTATTTCTTATTTCAGTAGACAAAAGGTAATACTAGTGCTCATGGGGAAGTATATTGAAGCAGCAGAGCACAATATCTGGAAGATTGCAACTGAAAAGGTCTTTTTTTTTTTTTTTTTGGTTTTTTGGGCTAGGAAACAAAAGATTATATATAACTATAAGAAATATGTACAAGGATTGGTGCAACTGAAAAGGTCTAGCAGTTAACTTTAAGCAAAACTAAAAAGTGCCAATTAAAATTACCATATATGAGCACCATGATGCCAGTATGAAAAGTTTATCAGTTCCTCATGTTAACATGAATCTTTGAACAATGATTCATTCATTCATTCATGACCAATGTACATAAGGATCCAATGAAAACAGAACCCACCAACAAATGCAGATGGTTGTAATTTGACATTCAGTTCACAGTAGCAGTCTCCATTTGACCAGGCTCACCTGCTTGCAAGAGGTGAATACCTCCTCACGTCATCATCCAGAGTTTTCCCAATACCACCCAAACCACTCTGGTGGTGACCCAACAAATCCCAATCTGTGGTTGCTTGAGCATCAGAGTTTCCTGGTATCTTTCCATGGGAATATGTTGGCTGCGCTACCAATTCAAGCCCCATTTTGTTCTGAAAAAGGGGAAAAAAATTAAAGGAAAATTACAATGATACACCAGGAAAATATGTAGAAGACGGCATAAGCATACTGAAGTAACCATGGCTGCAGTGGTCGAATGAGATGGCGACTGTGGAACAGCATTAGAATGGTTCATATCTGAATGCCACGGTGCTAATTGATACTGTGACTCCTTAAGTTTTGACTGGGACCAGGGAAAGAACATTATCAACACAATCGATTCATTGTGCAAACAAAAAGTAATGCTGCATAATATATCACACTATCATAAACCAAACCAGCAGGAGCGAAACAAGTGATAAAAAGTTATTAACAATCCCATTCTGCATAAAGTACCTCTGTAAGTAAAAGCTTCTCCTGCAAATGTTTAAACAGAACCTGCAAGAGTAAGAAAGTCCCCGATGGTAAATATCATGCATGTGATATGGTAAAAAAGAAGCAGCTTTATAACAATAATTTAAAAAAAAAATGAATTAAAGCTTCCAACTGGATAATCTTTTTTTGTGGAAAAGAATGAAAACAAAAAAGAAAACAACCTTGCACAAATATAACAATAATTTCCCCTAAATTTCTTTTCTTACAAGACAAAATATTTTCTCCACTTATTATTTGGCTGATTCAATCTTTTTTCCATTTTGGATAACCAAAGATCTCCCAATGCGTGTCCCAGCTCAGAAACTAGGACTATCATCCAACCATACAACCTTAGTAGTTAGGAAGTCCAAGCAAATAAACTATCCCAAAAAGGTCTAGACTCTGAGTTGGAATTCAATGATCATCACATTTGACCACCCCGTGGGCTACTAAAGCTCCATTTCATATTAAAGACACCCGATCACACCACATAACCCCGCTAAAGTCTTCTCTCCAGCCTCTTAACCCGCAAGTCAAATTTCAGAAAAATTCTGGGAGCATAAAAGTACAACAGCAATTATGGAGCTTCCAATTGGATAGTAGTGCAATTCTAACCATAGCCATGAATCCTGAAAGTTATCAGTTTTGTTCGGAGAACTCTGTTTCTTCTCTATTTTAGCACCTCCAATTCCTCCCAAAATTTGCAAAGGTAACTCTACCCATGATGCCTGGATAAATTGACCACACCTCTCAAGCCTGTTATTATCTTCATCGCAATCTCTCTTATGTAACTTCAAGGAGCTCTTCATCTCAAGCTATTTTTGGGCTCAATTCTGTGCAAAAAAACTCACCTAGCTCTTTTCACATGACCTTAACGGCACATTGCCAGTGTTTGGTCTATTCGCTATTAGCTATGATGTTGATGCAGAAAGCCACAAGTCTGACTAGGATAATTTTCGCTCTGATGTCAAAATCAATGTAATCTAGAGTTAAAAGATGGTGGGACATGGCTAATTGAACCTGAATGCAAATCGAACCAAGGCTGGAAAGTTGCAAATCCCAAATTGTGGATCAATTTTAACAAATTGCTGAAGAAAATAAAGAAAATAGCTTGAAGATCAGAAGTTATGAGGTTTAAAACTAACTCTAAGACTTCGGCAAGAACCTATTAGGTTTAAAACTTAAACTCTAGGACTTTTGTTTGACTCAAAATCTGATAACTGATATTCGAAAGGCTCTTAACAGAATCTCCATATATGAACCTGCAATTAACAATTGTCATTTAAAGCATAAACAAACTAAAGTCTAGACCAAAACAACCCAATGAACTTATCCCAACTCTTGTCAGTTATGCTATAAACATGATCGTAGCAGAAGTTCAGTCATTAAACCTAAAACTATGTTTAGAAACCCTAATTTTAATCCTCAAGACACCAATTAACAGCCACAAACTTCTGCTCGGCCTTTAGCATCTAGGATACCTTGATTTGTATGGATTTTGACTGCAACAGTTTGTGACCAATTTCATTGTTGATCTACTTAAAGAAGTACACAGCAAAGTAATCAACACCACAAGTGTCTTGAGAAAGAGACAGTATCAGCAATCCTCAAGCACAGAATCAGGGGAATGAAGTGCTAATAAGGGGAGGTGTTCAAAGAAAAATAATGGGTAGATAATGAAAATAGTTTCTTAGGGACAGAGAAACAAATGAAAGAAACTTGATAACTTTTTTGAACAAAATGACAGAGGATTATGTGTTTCTTTGGAATGGAGTTAACTTCTAGTCTATCTATTTAGAGTTCAATCATACAACATTTTTCCCTTTATTCTCATTAATTAGGAGGCAGCTATGTGTAATGACAATGGATAGAAACTACGATCTTACTGGATTCGTAGTTTTTGGGCTTAGGGCTCTTTTGACTTTCTTCATGGACTTCTTATTCCTGTTCTATGTACATTTCCTACATTTAACATATCGCATTTTGATTCTGAGCAAAAGCACTTTCTTCACCCATCATAGTCATAGCCTCACAAGCATTCTAGGTATCATGACACATTAAACGATTCATCAACACTACAAACAGATAGATCTAAATATCTAAAGTTCGACTTTAGGATTCAATCATTATAATAGGAAGCAAAATTGTGGGGGAGGCTACAAAAATCAGTTAATTGAAATAAAATCTTCCTTAAAAGATAACATATTAGGAGGCTAGCTACATTACAGAAACAACTTAAAACCATCTGATACAAACCTTGACATTGCTGACAATGGAATATGCATCAACAACTGGTGGCTGCAGAGAGTATTCTGCAAGGAGAGGCAACAGAGACTGCACAAATGTCGTTCTTTCTTGTTGTGCAGCCTGAAGAAAAAACGGTGAATCTCAGAATTTGCTTCAGCTTCTAATTAATATGCATGTGTGATTTTAAAAATGATAATCATAGCCATGAAATCAAGTTTACATTTACTTTTAGTTGTTTATGATAATAATTATCTTAAAACTTCTATAAGTATCTTAAATTAATTTTTAATTGTTTATAACAATAAATATTCTGCCTAACATAAAAAATAAAGTAAGTCTATCTACCATAGTTAATAATGAGACTTTTACTACAATGGTGTGTCAAAGGAAAGTGAGTGCAGAAAGGGACATGCATTCTATTTTAATCCAGCAAAGTTAACTTTGTTCACATAAATAGAAATGGTCATCCAAAAGAGCACAAAATAACATGTATACCTAGAATCGTGCATGTAGTTGACTATATTGACAATCACAACAATTTAAAAAACATATTAAAGAAATTGGAAAATCGTTTCGTAAAATTTCTATTAACACATACAATATCAATCTACTTGATATATGCAGGAAATATACCAAACTAAAGACTAAAGAGTAAATGGACCTGTAGTTGGTATGTGAGGTGGATATTCTCTTCAATTATATCTTGTCTATATGAAAGAGCTTTTGATGCAGCATCAACAAGGTCTTGCTGTTGTTGATCAAAGGCCTAGTTGCAAGAAGACCAGAAAAACTTATGATTAACCTCTGAACAAGCATAAGAAAGAGGAAACGAAGAAGAAAGAATGGCGGCCTGGCAGGTGGAATAATGAAAGCCGAAGAAAGGCCTACGTACCAGGCGCATGTAAGCAATGCGCTTTTCAAGAACATATTTTTCATTGCGTATTTGTGCTTCCTAGCAAAATAAATGTGTTATTAGCCACTTTAACTAAAAAGAATATTATGAGAACAGAAGATACGAAAAAAGAATCAAGATATGTTACTCCTGGCAACAAGAAAAACTGTTAAAACATAATTTACCTTGATAGAATATTCAGAAAGATGTTTACGTAACTGCATAATCTCTTCTTCATGCTCCCGAATCTTAAGAACAAGGTCCCAGCAGATGATAGAATTTGCTCAGTAGAAATTAAAGCTTCAAAAAGGAAAAGCACACCTTCCAGAACAATATAATAATACCTGCTTCCACAGGTTTCTAGGATTATTTACTTCAGCCATTGGCATCAGGCCTTGTCCAGACAAATTAAACCGTGGATCATAATCTCCATCTATTTGGTACCTAAGACAAGAATATAATGCTGTCTTAAGTTGTATGATCCTTCATAAGTATTGATTCACTAATATACAATCAATAGTTGTACTTGATGTTAGATACCTGGTAGGTGAAAACGATGTTGTAGACGGTGAAGATAATTGAGAGGGGCCTGGAGTATCTGCAAGTGCTTGCCCACCAGAAAGTATCTTCAATGTTCCATTGTTCTTGTTGCTCTCAGTGTGAATCTCAGAACGGCTTTGCAATGCAGCATTTTCAGCAGTTGGTTTCAGATCTTGGTGGAGAACCAGTGAACTGGATGGATCAACTGCAGAAGTGTATCCCATGCTTTTGATTCTATCATCTAGATTATTGACAGACGGAAGTGATTGATGAACTTCATAAGGTCCACGGAAACTCTCTTTCCAAGGATCAGTATTAGGTCTTCGACCCATTGATTCCTCTAATTTCTGCCAAATTCATGAAATGAGAACAAATTATGAAAAATAGTAATTAATTGCATCAGATAAAACAAGTCAGCCTTATAAAAACAAATGATAACAGAAAAAGGAAGAGCTGATGCCTAGCAGCTACAATAAGAAAACAAAAAACAAGAGGGACATACATATTTTTCGAGTTCCTGAATTTTTTTGTGAAGCTCAGTCCTCAGTAAATTGTTCTCTTCTACCTGTGAAGAAATAATCAAACCAAAGCTTATAACAAACATCTAAATGAGTTTTTTTTTTTTTTCAAGGAAATGACGGAAAGCTTTCCGCCATATACCATACAATACAGCACACAGAAATTAAGAAAGAATAAAATAGAAAAGGAGAAAGAGGGAAGATACCTGTTGTTTGATGGTGGCCTCGGCGGCTTCAACAGCTTTCATGACCTGAAACAAGCTGTCGTTGTTGTTGTTGTTGTTGTTAGAGTTGTTATTAGAATCATTACCTCTATCATTTAGCGCTAATCCCGAAAACGTATCGGCTAAATTGCCACCGTGACCGTTCTCCATTTCTCTTGATAAGCTCTCAATCTCAGTTGCGGTTTCAATTCAAGTCATTGCATGTGATGTGAGAGAGAATACCTTTCTGCTCTACTAACTAATATAATTACCTCAGTATCGCAATTCGCAATCATAATACGTATAAAGAATTATTCAAAAAAAAAAGGAAATACTAGCTTTTTAGGGAATTCAAAAGAATAAATGAAACCCTAAATGATGAGTGAGTGAGTGAGCGTGTAATTTAAGACAAGGAGCTGTAATTATGATATGATGGAGGAGAAAGGAGACACCTTTTTTTAATTTAAAAAAAAAAAAAAGAAAAATATTTTTCGTGCTCGGAGCAACGCGTGCGTGACTTCCCCTCTCTTCCTTTCTTTTCTTTCTTAGGTCGTCTCCTCCCAGGCCCCAGCAAATCAAATTACCTTCCTCTTATCTTGCTTCTATTAGTTTCCTTTTACATTTTTTAAAATTTCCATTAATTATTCTCTTATTTTTATTTATTTTATTTTTATTTTAAAAATATAACCAAAACAGTTTTTTTGGTTTACTCTTTACAAACTCACTTTATTCCCTTAATATAGCCATACCAGTTTTTTTGGTTCTCTTTACAAACTCACTTTATTTCTTTCTAGCTAATTATTGCTGTTATATAATTAACGATGATATTTGAAAAAAAAAAAAAAACAAAACAAAACAAACAAGACGCCACCTTTAAGAGAAAAGGACTGCTCGTTCATTCTGAATGGTAATTGGTAATGCTACATCTCCCACAAGAGAGCAAATCTTTGATTCCCTGTAATGAAAAATTGTAAAGTCTCTAAAATTTTATTCACAAATTTCAATTGTATATTACAGAACAGCTTGCAACTCTTTTTGATCACTAAAATCTTTATCTTCCAGAATTAACTGGGAAACAACCCCTGAAGAACATCAGATAATAATACAGCATTCTCTTGGCCCTGATCACTCTTCCAAACCTTAAAATCTGAAGGAAAATAATCATCATTCCACCAACGTTTTAGCAATGTAATAGAGAAAGGGCCCTGTATATCTCCTTGGGGATCTGTATAATGCCAAGCCAAGCGTCTTAAGTCAGTCTCGTGCATCTGATTATCACCTTTCGGATCATCATTTTCTTCTCCGTCACTTAAATCAATCACCTGCGTGTCTGCCAACCCCCCATCAGTCTTATTTTCCTCTATTTCCACAAGAGGTGTTACAACCTCGCTCTCACTTCTCCTTTCCGTCGGTTGCTTTTGTGGTTCTGCAGCAAACTCAAAATGCAGCTCATTCTCAGCAACGAACTCAAGATGTAGCCCGTTCTCTGCAATAAACTCAAGACACTGATCAGCAATAATTATCCAGAAGTTCTGATATATGGTAACCCAGTAGAAAAGCTGAAGAAATTCAGATTACAGCAGTTATAACATAGGAGGAACAGGAAAACCAATATTCCTCATCTCGTCTGCTATAAGAAAATAACCTTCTTTATAAGCAATTTGATGGCTTCCCTTTACTATTCCTTCATCAATCTAATCCAGAATGAATCTGAATCAGAAAAAGATGACCATTTACCTTTTTCAGTCGGCTGTTCTGACTTCAGCAAGGCAGCTTGGATCCCTACAGAAAACAAAGCAAGACCAAATTAAGTGACAGGCATACTTGTAGCTCAAAACGAAAGGTAATTTTGCCCTTGTGATAACTAATCCGTTAGCTTTACAGTCCCATAGACATAACTGTGAATGTGTGCAAACAGGTGCTTCTGCACATGCCATGTGCAAGCATAGACATGCAGTTAAAAACACCTCAATTTCGAGGACAACTTCATGGAAAGAAACCCAAAAAGCAGGGGAAAAAAATCAAAAAAAAAAAAAGCAAAAAGAAGAGCAAACAACAGTTAATGATGCACCTGCTGATCCTGTACTAGGAGATACCAATGGTGATCGAGTGGCATCCACTGCAATATCACCCTCTGAAGGACCTTTGGGGATTGGTATCAAAGAGCCACTGTGTCCTTTTTCCACATTATCAGGGCTCTCCCGTGGTAAAGCCTCCAGTTCATCTCCAATAATTTTTGGAATTTCGAACAAAAGTCGTTCCTGCTCAGCTGGAGTCTGAAGCAACTGTCTTCTTTCCAGGTACTCAAGGAGTGTAAAGGCTCAACAAATTAAGGAACCCATCTGCTGGATTAGTTTCAGTTATCCACTTACAAACAAGACCATCACTCCTTGTTAATAAACAGAGGTACCATGATCATTTACTTTTCTGGCACAAAAGCATGCCACTCAGAATAATCACAGTAATGGGAATCGAAACATAAGCTCAGACCCCCAATAATGAACCAATTTTTATTTTCAAAATAAGTACCGATGAATATACTGTAAAAGAAGGCAACAGAAAACAAATAACTTGCATTTATCTCCCTACAATTTTTTTATTAAAATGCATGCGTATATCATAAACTGAGATGAGAATAAACAAAATAACTTGCATTCTCATAGGTACCCAGTTTACAAGGGAATCAAGCCCTGCCACGTGTCCCTCCAAATGATGAGAGGGAATTCATACTGGGGACATCATACCCAAAATGAGTTCCCCAAGCAACCAAAATGGAAGTAAATATGGTAAATGGGAAATCTAACGACTAAAAGGACCAGGAACGTAAGAATAGTAAGAACTGGGCAAATATCTGGAAAGCGTGTCAGCTTCATTACTTTAGCCAATAGGCACATGCATTGGTCAAATAAGATGACGCATGTCCTTTGGAATAGGGTTCAGGACAAACCCTAATTCCAAGTCACTAAAAGACAATAAATAAAGACATATTCTAAAAGAGAATGGCCTTTGTCCATTCTAATAACACTGTTGATCCAAAGAGAGAAAAGCCTTTATCTCTACTCTTAAGTTTTCCATTTCAGCCATAGACATCACACTAACTTGGGCATAAGAGTATCTTTTGCAGGTACTCTCCCATTTGCTCCAAGAACAATCATGTAAGAAAGTTCTCCACAACCTACAAATTCATCAAGGTAAAATCTCAATTCCTTCATTTAGGAGCACCAAGATTCCCAAATATCAAGGAATGCTCCCAAAACCATACAAATGCATTCTGTTAAACCTCCATTCATTGATAAGATGCTCATGCCATTCAGCATGGAAGACAGGAAAAAGGTGTCCTCATTAAGTTTTCAGCATTCTTCCGCTGTAGCAGAGAGGAAAAAGTGAGCAATCCTCCAAACCAAGAACACTGGTAGTTAGGAATGCCAAAGCAACATACAAAAATATGGATGACAGATAACAAAGCCCTTTTCTTTTCTCCTCTTCTCTCTTCCCCTAATAAGTAACTTTAGATAAAAAGATGCACCTAAGATTTCTGCATTTTCGTGTGTAAAATAGCTGTGTCCCAATATCTGGGTGATCTACATTAAAATTTCATCCCAAACAAAAACAAAAATTGCAGCCACTGTTACCCAAGCCCATCCAATTAACAGGGAAAAGAAGCAGAAAATATATACATACAAGTATGTATATATAATAATTTTCCTATCAAGGATCCGACCATATTGAAATAGGGGTGGGCAAATAGCCCACTCCGATCCTGTCTGACCCGATCCGAACTATGAGTTCAAATCGGATGTGGCCCGATCAATATAAATTAGAAGCTAAACTGTATCAGTAAAGCAAAACCCTAAACCCAAAGATTTCAATTCAATCAAAAGAAAGCACCAGCAGCCTCTTTTCTCTTTAATTCCTTTCCTTCACTTATTTTTCTCCTTCTCTTCAGATTCCAAATTCTTTAATTTCATAAAAAAAGCACAGCAGCCACCTGCCCCTAAAGTTTGGCCAACCCATCCACCATTCGTGGTTCAGCCACGCACACCTCCCTAACCCAACGGGCAACAGCTTCGATCGGCATCGATAAGCTCCGATGTCCACCTTTTGGCCGCTCAAAAGCTCCACCTTGCCAAACTGCCAATCGTTATAGGCTCCACCGCAACGTCCTTGCTAAGCCGCCAATTGTCATGACAATTTTCTTCTCTCATTTGTTTCCCCTTTTTGAAGTAAAATTCAATAAAATATATTGTGTGTGTTTTAGAGAGAATGAGAGTTGAAGTCCAAGTCTTGCTTAAGTGAGGACAAATTAACTAGAATTGCTAGTAAAATGCATTTTACAGCTGTCCAAGTCTTGTGAGTTTGGACAATATAACTAGATTTTGGAGCTGGGTCAATTTCTTCCTTTTGAATTTATGGTTTATGAATATCCGATCCAATCCAAATTCAATCCGAATTTTTGAGCCAATCCGATCAGACCCGGATCAGATCGGATTTAAGAGTCAGATTGAATACGGATGACTTTTTTCCCAACCTAAACAATCCAAAATCCGATCGGATTGATCTATACCCGATTTTGCCCACCCTTATATTAAAGTCAAGGAAAAATTAAAAGACAAAAATTCCCAGACTCCAATCTAATGTATTTCGTCTTGTAGTATATTAAAATCTATGTCATTTTGTCCTTTATCTCATCCCTGACTTTATTCCTAATTGAAAAATTATTCTATATATGTATAAATTTACTCAAACGAAAAGAAGCAAAAAGTATTCTATATATATATATATGTAGACACACACACATACAAACATAATAATTTTCCAATCAAGAACCCTTGACCATATTAAAGTCAGAAACAAGCTAAAGGACTTAAAAAAAAAACACAAACTACGGTGCAGTATATTTCATACTGTAGTGTACTGAAATATGTAATTTTTTTGTATTTTAGCTTGTCTCTAACTTTAATATAGTCAGAGACCCCTGATTGTAGTACATTTCCTTACATATTGCATTTGGCTATAGGAAAGATGAGTGAGAAATACTTAGGACGGACAGCCCCACAAATAGTGACATGGTGGGACTGTCCAACCAAACTCTTCCACCAGGAGGAGAGTTTTTCATTTTTAAAACAACCGGTCCCATAACTTTAAAATTAAGGAATGTCTCCCCCTTTGATGGACGGTCCTACCATATCAACATGGCGACATAATGGGACTGTCCGACCTAAATTTCAGTCCAGATGTGGAAGCCAGAATAACTAGTTCTAGTTCTCGCAGGAAGATACATACTGCAAAATTCTCATCCTGCAATTTTAATGGGATGATAACTATTTGTGCCTTTGTTGACAAACAAATGGTGACCAAGGGCCAGTGAATCTTAAACATTGCTCTTTCCTCCTCTGACTAAAAGCCTAATCCGCCTAAAATCCTGAACCCAATATCCAAGGCTGCTCTTAAAGTCTTTGGCATCCAGTTGCAGGCTCAAAAAGTAGCATTTTAAAACATAAATTCCCAATTGGAAAGTAAAAAATGCTACTCTTGACAAGTTTGATTCAAAATCATTGCAAAATTTACAACATGAAAAAACATTGTACTTTTACTTCAGTGAGTTGCAGTAAAACCTTTTAAGAATGTTGGTTTGGCAAAGTCTCAGCTTTGACAACTTGTTTAACTAGATCTTCTTTTCCTAACAATTTTTAGTCACATTCACAATGTGTCTAGATGAAAAAGGATCAGGACAGTTCTTGTACTAGTCACCGAAAACAAACAGACTACACATATATAAACAAACCAACCATTGTACACTAGTTATTGAGGATATTCTTTGCGCCATCCCTTTACATTGGCTCGATCAATGAGCTTCTGCAGCAAAGCAAGTTCCCTCACAAGCCACTGAAATGTTACACAGCACAAATAGAGGGAGAGCAACCTTAAGTTAAAGCAAGTCTGGATCACATCTATGAGTGACAATGACCAATATATTAAATTTATGCCAGCAATTTGTAGTTGATGCTAGAATTGAAAATATACAAACAATCTTCCGTAATACAAAACTGCTAATATAAGTGTCAGAGCACATTTGATGTGTTAAAAATGAATTGAGACACATTACATCTAACTAATCATACACGTGGAAGATAATAATAAATGGAATGAATAGAAATATAATGGTAATTCAGGTCTCTATTGCTCAGCCACAAAAATATTTACAAAAACATAAAATAAAAAGGGAAGAAAAGTTGTTCTCTCTACAGAGACGTGTCAACTCATTGAACAAATATAAAGACATGGATGTACAAAAAAATGCTATTAATTACTTGTTAAAAGCCAAGAAACAGATTGTACTTATAGAAAATAGAGGTTTACACAAGGTGAACAAGATGTCCAAAGAAAAGAAGGGCTCTAAAAATCTTCTAGCTAGCAGATCAGAAAACTATAAATAAAACAATTGAAAAGGCATTTTCAAGCAATACCACAGGCCGAGCCAAACTACACAAAATGAACCTAAAATTAGTCAGTCTACACAAAATACATACATGTTTTGTTATATCCTCATGCAAAATTTGAGCCTTTTCTTCAAGTTCCACCTGGAAAAGGTTTAAAAAGTACATTAATAAAGAATAATTAACTGAATAGAAAAATAGTTCACCAAGACTAGGAAGAGGTGGAAAACCAGAACACAATTCACTGCAGACTTTTGCCCACGGTAAACTGCAATTCTTTTTCCATGAAAATTAGAACATTTAAACACAAAATGGTAGAATTATATGTATTTTTATATAATCATAAATGAAATAAAATAAAAACACAAAAATTATAATATACAAGCAAGTAATTGAACATAATACATTATATGTTCTCAATTTTTAAGATGTGAAAAGTAATTACGATAATTTTTTCAGCAGAATCGTTGATTATAGGTGTTATCATTTCAATAAAGACTCTACAAAGAAAAATGCATACTTTAAACAAATGCTTTTTTTATTACATATGGGAAAACATTTATATTGTCTTTGTCTCACCTAAATGACACTCTAGGCTACGTCTACCAAGTCACAAGCCTTTCTGCCATAAAAGTCAAGCTATGATTGATCCAAACTTTCAATAATCAGATTCCTACCGTCTCATAAAAAAAAAAAAAACCACGTATTCTAAGGAAAAAAACATAGAATCCCCAAAATAAGCTTTAATCTTTACTCAAGCATCAGCATCATATGGATCAGAGCTCTTTTAATAAAATGAAGCCTCACATAACCAGAGTCAGCCCCTAGTTAAAATCTATAAATATCATTAGAGAGCATTTCCTCGTATCATTGCACAGCGCTTCAACTTATATCTGTTTCCCAAACCCACAACTGCAACACTTAATGACATAGACAAGTAGGACCTGCACTAATTTTTGCACTCTCAAATTAAGGTTCGCAACAAAACTAAATCAGTTCTACCAAAAACCTTGAAGGGCATTGGTAAATCTCTTAATGGCATGCCAAACGGTCTAAAATAGGTGCATGCTTTTGATGACAATACAAGCACTGCCACACACTCTACAGTTTCATAAATAGGCAAATAAACATGCCAAAACAAACCAAAGTGCTGTAAGCTTTCTTGTGCATGGACAACAGATAAAACCTGGATTTCCTGATCATAAGTTCCTTCTGTTACCGTAAAAGCATAGGGTGTGACTATAAATACGAAGCAACATATGTGCTAGCATAAGGAATGTGATCTCTAGAAAAGATATGGAGAACAAATTAATGAATCATTACACATAAAAGCAGTGGTGAACTTACAACAGTCGGCCTCTTGAGCAAACCATCTTTCACTCTCTGGCGCAAATCTTCACATTCTTCCTGCAAACAAGAACGAAATTGGGAATGCTGACAAGATATATCCACACTATATATACATTTTTTCTTGTAGGTGATACTAAAACAGAAACCAAATTCAAACCAAATAATGGACTTAGACAAGCTTTTTAGTTGCTAATAAATGTTTCAAACACCTCAGTAAGTGGCCTTATATAAAAAGAAATCATCTAGCATGAAAACAAGCACAACCAACAGCATACATTTGTCAATTTCTGAACGTTAATCATACACCATTCAAAGTGCATGATAGCTATAAAAAGCACCTATATGTTATAAAGACCATTTTGATTTTCTTATTTATTCCTTGAAAATGAAAAATTTTCCCAAGATGAGAAAACAAAATTAATTCAGTTTGGATAATTTTTATCACATGCACATCCTCTAACCAGGAATATGTACAGTTTCTGTTCCAAAAGAAAAAAAAAAAAACACATTTAGGAGGAAATATTGCAGGTGCAATTACGTTTTATCTTCACAATTAAAAAAAGATAGTACTACCAGAGGGGCAGAGGAGAAATATCTTTCCCCAGCGACTCTCAAAAGCTTTACGAACATGCTTCGGCATTAAAGGGGAAGAAAGAAGGAGCATAACATCTATCAAAATTTTAAAAAAAAAAGTAAAAATCTGAATAATTGTTGGCTGGTAACTTTTTGGCTTCAGATTCATGATCATTCAGAATCAAAATAAAATAGCAACAGCCATATATGATGATTACCTCAGAAAAGTTATCATCCGAAAGTGAGGCAATACGAATATCTTTGACAAAATTTGAAACTTTAAGAAGTATTTCTGTACTCTTATCATCAGTTCCAGGGACCTTTTTTGTACCTAGACAATTGGTAATGAAACCGTTACATGTCAACTATCAAAGATAATAAAAGAACTGAAGAATTAGAATTAAATTTATCATTATTATATTTGTTAACCTTCTCATATAATTCAAAAAGCATTTTGCCCAAAAACAAAAAAATAGTCACACAAGCAAAAGTCTTTTGGAGATAGTGTGTCATGGAAATTTTATGGGTTATTTAGACAGAAAAAAAATCAACTCATCTTTTACATGCACAAGAGAAGAAGAATCTGCATTTTATGGGATATGTGCAGTACTTAGGCTCTCTATGGCCTTCAGTTTCCAGCAAATTTCAGAATGTCCTATTCTTTTTCATTATTGACAATTGGCAAATAGTATGATACTAGTAGGAAGACTCTTCTTTTTGGTTATTTCTTGAGTTTGTAATTGTTGCTTTAACTATCCTCAGCAGAGTTCTAGTACAAATCTTTGTACAATCTGCTTATTAATAGTATTTTCTGTTTCTTGTAAATAAAAGGGAGAAAAAGAGGAGGAGGAGAAGAAGTATAATATCATTTAAATGAACATTTAACTTGAAGTCCTAAAATGTCATCATTGGCTTTTTAAGTTTTAAAGCATATTTCGCCGCAATACGCACTGAAAAGCTCACCTTGTTTGAGCCCAACAGTATCTAATTCAGCTTCAAATAGTACTACTCAAAACAAACAGTGTCCATCATAACACAATGACGCTCATCCAAATTGCAAGAACTTGATGGCACGTAATGAACTCTGAGAACACCCATGACAAATGAGTTTCTGCATCTCCTCCTTAACTTATTTCCATAATTTGCATTTCAAAATTATCTTTCTCACGTAAAATTAGTGATCACCCTGAATTCTGAATCTCACATTGTAGCTATTATGTCATATGAACCCAAAATCCCGGTTCCGCCTGAACCAACCACTCATGTTCTCAAGGCTCTGTAGGCCCAAATTCTACATTAATCACTACTCTCAAAGATTAAACGATACCATAAAGTGTTCCTACAATCTGAATTACAAGGTATCAAAAGCTCAGAAAGAAAAGAAAAGAAGTAGTTGTTGATAATAAAATTAGGTGGTAGCCCCAGCAAATACGTTATCAGAAATCATTACCACAAAACAAACACCTAAACAAAGGCCTTACATGAAACAGGATATAATATGCTAAACTGGGAAGAATCTGAACAATGCAGACTCATATTTTGCAATGTTTATTTATTGCAGGACATCGTTCAATGCAATGATTGTACAGTTTTGACAATCCCATTTTATGGTTTTGACAATTCCTTCCTCCCTATACTAATGTAATAAACTTTATTTTTATAGATTACAAGCTGCAGAATGATTAATGAATTATATTGCTTAGAATAAAGCAAAATGGACTCTATTATATAGATCTTTTTGTGATGTTAAGGGGTTCCTTACTGTGGACATCTTGTTCACTTTTTGTACATGTTTTTCTTCTTAATACAAAGAAACTTTTTCTTCTTAATACAAGTTTCTTTGTTTCCTATCCAAAGGAAAAAATGGATAAACCAAAATGGACATGGTATATCAGAAAAGTAATGATTTCAAATGAATAGTCACTGAACAATATAACGTCAAATTACCTATAACTTGCAGAAGCTGGTGAGAGTTTTTCTGAAGGTAATCATGAGGATCTGATCTGACCCTTACAAAGCTTCCTAATACTTTGCGTTCAAATGCTTCAGAATCCTTGAGAAGATCCTGAACCAAACTCCTTTTTAAGTATACAAGCTTTATGTTATCATGAACTATGGCAGCCCAACAGCTTTTGGGAGTTTCGAAACATAATTTCTTCAAAGGGAATTTTCTACTTTTTTGTTTTTCAGAGCTGAATAAATTATTCTCCTCATCTGAACTGAATAAAAAATCATCATCTGATTCAAACTGGTTCTCGGCATAGTGTGCTTCCAGCAGATCATAGATTTTAATTCTGAGAAATGATTTCTTTCCAAAAAGAGAAAGAAGCCTATCGTCAGAAACAACCCTCTTCTTCTTCACTGAGTGAACAAGTTTATTCTCATTAACATATTTATTGATAATGTCAGTGACATCATATCGAGAAATCTGTTGGGTGGTATCTTTACCAAGTGATTGAAGAAATTCAATAAGTGGTATTGATCCCCAACCATCAAACTTTACTTTCTTTGATTTGCCCTTTCGTTTCAAATTAGTTGGTGGAGGAAATAACGGTTCATCATACTCTGGCACCCAAAGAAATGACTCTTGATCTGCTTTACCACCCATATTATTAAAGCATCAAAATTTTACTGATGGCAGTACACCCACGATGTCCATATTTTCAATTTCCGGAAAAGAGACAACGAATCATAGGGCCACTAGCAACCACCAAGCAGCATTCCAACTCAAGTCTGAGAAATTCCAAAAAGAAAACGAAAATTAAAAAAACAAGCCTTAAAAATAGCATGCAAACACCGAACTCGGAAAAGGATGAACTTTGGTGTCCAATATCAAAAAAATCAACAAGAAAACTTTTATAACTTCAAACCCTAAATCTTCAAAATAAATAAAACCAAAAACAAAAAATAAAAATAAAATAAAATAAGGCGAAACCGTACCTTAGTTTATATTTGGCTTGATCATCAACGGTAACAGTGTACGACTCTGAAAAACCTCTCATGCGACTGCGAGAGGGGGTCAGAGTAGACGACTCCCAGCTTTACCAAATGGTATTTTACAAATTTGGCCTTGTCCTTAACTCTGCTCAAAAGTCGATTCGGTGTGACCAAAGTAACCCTGTATAGGTTTTGCTTTTTACCTGAAAGGAATATGAAAATTTGAAAATTGCTGAGAAAGTTCCAGATTAAAAAATTGATACCCTCCATCATTCTGGCACCTCATAAATATGGGTGACTAGTTTGCAAATTAATCAATAATAAAAAGCTTATCAATAACAAGTTATTAACAAGATACTAGAAGTACTTTGATTTAGTCTAAAATTATTTTCTTTATTTATAACACGTGGGCATTTATCTTTTATTATTTATGTGTGTCTATGCATATTTCTTTTATCGTTAGTTTATTATGTTATTAATTTAATCGTTTATAATAACTTTAATTTATATAGTTAGTTTTATAATATCGCCTATATTATTATCATTTTCTTAATATGTTATTATTCTATTAATATGACTTATTTAATTTATTTGATTATATGGATTGTTTAACCGTCCATCAAATTATTTTAATTTCAACAAATTGAGCATATATTTACTTTTGAATATTATTATTGTAATCTGAAATTTACAACGCAAATGAGGGAGTGAGAACTTGAAGTTCTAAACCTATTAAACGTCAAAACCTGAAGTTCTAAGTTATGATTTTTAAGATAAAACTTGAGATTTCCATTTATTTCATATTTTTTGTTTATATTTACATATTTTATGTTTATAAGCTATTTTAATTTCAATAAATTAAGATTTGTTCTTGCATAATTTGCCTTTGAATATTATTACTGTAGTCTGAAGTTTACAACGCAAATGAGGGAGTGAGAACTTGAAGTTCTGACCTTATTAAACATCAAAACCTGAAGTTCTAAGTTATGATTTTAAAAGATAAAACTTGAGATTTCCACTTATTTCATTTTTTTTTTTGTTTATATTTACATATTTTATGTTTATATTGTGATACGTGCTTTTTCCTTTGATTATTAATACAAGGTTTTTGAAAATGGTGAATCTTAGCAATTTACAAATCTCCGCTCTTGAAGTTTCTAAAAGAAACTACCTTTCTTGAGTGTTTGATGCAAAAATGCACTTGCTTGGAAGGCATTATAATGGAAAAAAATGAAACATCCTCATAGGAAAAAATCAAAAGCCAAGATTTTCCTTCACCGTCATTTACATGAGAGCCTGAAAGCTCAGTATATGATGGCAAAGGATCCATTAACTTTGTGGAATAGCCTCAAGAACAAATTTGACCACTAGAGGGAGATTTTCCTTTTAAAATCTAGAGATAAGTGGCTAAACCTAAGGTTACAAGACTATGTAATAGTCTCTGACTACAACTTTGATCTGTCCCGCATCACCTGAGAACTAATATTGTGCGGTGAAAAGTTACTAATAAAAATATACTTTAAAAGAAACTCTTACTTTTCATCCATCAAATGTTATCCTGTAACAACAATATCAAGAGATTTGATACAATAAATACTTTGAGTTGATAACATATCTTTTAATTGCTGAACAAAACAATTGGCTCCTGATGAAAAATCATGAAATACGTCCAATTGGCTCTCAATCATTCTCAGAAAAAAATGCAAATACACATACAAATAGTTGATATAATCAAGTAGGCAAGAGAGGTCGTGGTAATTAAATTTTTGTCACAAGCATTCAGGACAGCGGAACAACAAAAAAACGCCACCCAAAGTGAAACGTCTATGCGAGACATAGTAAAGAAAATGATGTAAAAAAGAAAAATGTTAGATATGATGATGAACAAATTTGTTATCAATGTGGAGGAAAAGGACATTAATTGCATATCTACATTACAAACAAACATTGGATATTAAAAAAAATAGAGACAAATTTAGTCAATAACTCAGAGTCTATTGACCTAATTTACTTTGATGCCTCGATTTCTTTGAAGATACGGGGTAAAATCGATCATTTAATTAATGATAGAAATATTCTCATTAATTAAGCTTTTATTATTATGCTATAATTATTAAGTTACTTGTTTGTTTAACTTTTGTACTTTTTTTTTAATATCGAATCCTGCTGTCTAACATAAACTTTTGTTTAATATAGGGTTACGAATTTTAGAAATAATTTATCTATTTTGGAATCAGAAACTAGGGATGTATGTTTGGCTGACAGTGCAACCGCACATACTATTCCTCAAGATAAAAAATACTTCTTATAAATAAAATTACTTGATAGAAAAGTAAATGTTGTATCTGGTCTTATAGACTTAGTAGAATGCTTTGGAAGAGTTATCCTATTGTTAGCAAGTGGAACAAAACTAATAATCTAAAATGCTTTATATTCAACAAAATCTAAAAAAAATCTACTGAGCTTTAAAGATATTCACCAAAATGGATATTATATTAAATCTTTAAATGAAAATAATGCGGAACATCTCTGCATTATTAAAAATGTCTCAAGAAAGAAATACATATTAGAAAAGCTCAAAGCATTCTCATTAGGATTGTATTATACAATCAAAAATATGATTGAGAGCTACACAATGATGAACTAAAAGTTCACAGATCCAAAAATATTTATGCTGTGGCATGATCGCCTTGGAAATCCAGGATCTACAATGATGCGTAGAATTATTGAAAACTATCATGGACATCTATTAAAAAACCAAAGGATTCTATTGTCCAATGAAATTGTTTGTATCATTTGCTCACAAGAAAAATTTATGATTAGACCATCACTTTCTAAGGTTGGCACGAATCTCCATTGTTTTTACATAGAGTTCAATGAGATATATGCAGATTAATCCAGCCACATAGTGGATTATTTTGTTAATTTATGGTTTTGATTATTGTATCTACACAGTGGTTACATGTCAATTTATTGTCTAGACACAATATTCCATTTGCAAGCTTACTTGCCCAAATTATAAGATTATGGGCAAAATTTCCAGATTATCCAATCAAGATCATATGTCTAAACAATGCTAGTAAGTTTAGATTTAAGACATACAATGACTATTGTATATCAGTTAGTATCAATATTGAACATTTGGTTCCATATGTACATACACAAAATGAATTGACAGAATCATTAATTAAGCAGTTGCAAATAATTGTAAAAACTTTACTTAAGCATATAGAATCATAAATATTTACATAGGATCATGCTATTTTAGGTGTTGCGACATTACTTCGTCTTAGAAAAAATTATATCTTGTACTTGGTCAGCCACCTAACCTTGCCCATCAATGCACTTTTGGTTGCGCTATGCATGTTCCTATATCACCTCCTTAGCACACAAAGATGGGACCTTAATGACATTTAAAGATTTATGTTAATTTTAACTCACATTTAATTATTAGATATCTTGAACCCCTGACGAATGATCTTTTCATTGCACGTTTTCTGAATTATCATTTTGATACGATAATTTTTCGATCATTGGGGAATAGAAAGCCTCCTGAAGTAAGGTATAAATTTTCTTGAAAAATTATCATTTTGTCTCATTTAAATCCTCGTACTAGCCAATGTGAAGATGAAGTACAAAAGATAATGCATTTACAGCAAATTACAAATCAATTATTAGATGCACTTAGAGATACAGCAAAGGTAAAAAAGTCACATATTCTTAATGTTAATACACTAGTTGGAACAATTATTCCTGCTGAACAATTAAATGTAAAAGCAGCCAATGAAATATCTATTACATGTTAAAAACATGGTAGACCAAAATATAGTGCTTCCTTGAGTTATAAATACCCACATTATCTTAATCACTAGTTTCAGATGAACTGATAGTCCCTGAAGACACAAGTCCTTAAAGAGACAGTAATTCCCAAAGGGATATGAAAGCACAAAAATGAAGATAAGCCTACAAATTATACTTATACAAGGGAAATATGAGATTGTAATGAAATAAATATCGATAATGTATTCTCATTCATAGTAGCTACTAAAATTACGAATGATTTTAAATCTCAAAACATTGATGAATGTAGACAAGGGTATGATTGGCCTCAATAAAAAGAAGCAATTAAACCAGAATTGACTTTTCTAACTAAACGTGAATTTTTCAGATCTATAGTCCAGACATCTGAAGATGTTGAATCCGTTGGATACAAACGGGTATTTGTAAAGAAACATGATAAGCATAACGAAATCACTAGATACAAAGCGTGACTAGTTGGACAAGGTTTCTCGCAGAGACTTAATATTGATTACAAGGATACGTATTCTCCAATGATGGGTACTATTACATTTCAATTTTTAATCTGTTTAGTAATTTCAGAAAGACTTAGCATGCGTCCTATAAATGTAGTGACTGCATATTTATATGGATTACTTGACAATAATATTTACATAAAAATCCTATAAGGATTTAAAATGCCTAAAATATATAAATCAAAGGATTGTAATCTATATTCAGTCAAGTTACAATGGTCTTTATATAGACTGAAACAATCAGAACGCATGTGGTACAATCATTTCAGTGAATATTCGATTAAAAAAGGATATAAAAATGATCTTATTACGCATGCATATTCATTGGAAAATCTGAATTTGGATTTGCAATTATCCTAGTTTATGTTGATAACATGAACCTAATTAGAACTCCCAAAGAGCTTCTAAAAACAGATGAATATTTAAAAAGAAAATTTGAAATGAAAGATTTGGGGAAAATATAATATTGTCTCGGCCTGCAGATCGAGCAAAAAAATAAACGAACTATTTATCCATCAATCTGCTTATGCTAAAAAAATCTTAAAACGTTTCAATATAGATAATACTCATCCGCTAAGCACTCCTATGTTTGTTCAATCTCTCGATCCTAAAAAGGATCCATTCCGCCCCACAAAGGATGATGAAGAGATACTTGATCAAAAGGTACCATATCTAATTGCAAGTAGTACTTTATTGTATCTAGCTCAATGTATCAGGCCAAACATTGCATTCTTTATGAACTTGTTGGTGAGATTTAGCCCAGCATCAACACAACAATATTGGAATGAAATCAGACATTCTTCCGATATCTTTACAGAACAAAGGACTTGGGGTTATTTTATTTAAATGAGCCAATAGAGAATCTTGGTCTTATTGGTTATGCAAACGCAAGCTACCTCTTTGATCCCCATAAAGCTTGTTCACAAATAGGATATGTTTTCACTTATAATGGTACGACAATTCCATGACGATCTACTAAGTAGATTTTTGTTGCCACCTCTTCTAATCACTCTGAGATCCTTGAGTTACATGAAGCAAGAAGAGAGTGTATTTAGTTGTGGTCTATTATCCATCATATTAAAAGCACATGTAATTTGACTTCCGTAAAAAACATTCCAACAATTACATATGAAGACAATACTGCTTGTATTGCTTAAATTAGAGGAGGATAAAATAGAACTAAATATGTTTCACCAAAATTCTTCTATACTCATGAGCTCTAACGGGATAAGAAAATCGATGTCAAGCAAATACACTTCACTGATAATTTTACTGATATTTGTACTAATACTTTGCCTATATCAATATTTGATAAGTTAGTCCACAATATTGACATGCATCGACTCAATAAATTAAATTTATATATAATTTTTGAGAGGACATTTCATCAGAGGAAGCATATCTTGCACAGAAAAATTATGTATTTATATTTGACAAATGTGCATTGTACTCCTTTTTCTTGGACCAGGTTTTTTCCCACTGAGTTTTACTTGTAAGGTTTTAATTAAGCAGTATTAAGCACATCCAATACCACTTCTTATCTTAAAAATTGTAAGTAACAAAATGTTAAATTCAAGGAGGAGTGGTCTAAATGGTGGCTTCACATTTTGTGAAGACAAAAGTCCCATGTTGAAAAATTGATACCCCTCCACCCCTTGATGCACCTATAAGTTGCTTACTTTGTGAAATAATCAATAACAAAAAAACTTACCAATAATAAGCTTGTTTACTTACCAATAATAAGCTTATTAGTAAACAAGCTACCAGAAGTACTTTGTTTTAGTAAAAAAAAAAAAATTCTTTATTTATAACAAAAATATGCTCGTCACACGACCCACCCAATTTTTCAAGTTTGATTACAAATAACAATACGCATTTTGATGGCTTATCTCACTTCATGAAGGTGTTCGTTTGAAAGACGTAGCAAGTTTGCAAATGTGAGTTCATTTTTCAAGGAATTTGAAGGGAGGCCTTGAGAGGAAGCCAGCCAAATGAATAGCTTTTACCGCACATCGCTCAAACAAAATATTGCGTCTTGCCCCCAAGCCCCATGCTGTTATTTTACCAAGAGGCTAGGCTATAAAAAAGTCTATTAAGAACAGATCTTCCCAAATGGAACGACATTTTGTGGAAAATCACATTCACATCGATTTAAATTGGTAATTACATGAGGCAATTTCGTATGCACCTGCCGGGACAGTTAAAATGAACACATGAAAGACAATATGAGGAGATAAAACTGCAAAACTTCCTGATCAATGAGGAAAATTTTCAATGATTGGCAGGTCTAAATGGCCGGGCATTATATGTAAAAATAGGTAAGCAAGCTTTGTAAGGTCATGGTGTGACTTGCTGGAGCAGCAGAGAATGCCATGGTAAAGACTCTCCAAACCTCGAATGCCTACATAGTGATTCAGATTTGCCCATTTTCCAAAATCAGAATCAACCATCAAACCATGTATGTCATTCCAACCTGCATGAGATTCGAGTGGGGGACACTAAGATTGGCAATCCCTCTTCTGCAATTCTTTCTTAAGAAAGCATAGAAATAGTTTATAACTAGCTTCTTAATAAACCATGAATCCTTTCTTGCCCTAATGTCTCCATGACCAAGAAGATAAACAACCCCAGACTCTTTAGCCTTGCGAATAAAAGACAGCTCCCTTTCCAGACTCTGTTCAGAGTCTGCAGGCAATTCAGGCTTCACCTCTTCAGAGGTGCTTGGTTGCGAAATGGGCTCACTTTTTTCCTTGTATTCAGCCAGGAGGGGAGCACCAAGTGAGTAGACACTTCCATTGGGTGCTATGAGAACTCTCGAGCAAGATAAATCATCCTCAGAGTCAATATCATCATCCCCATCACTCTCCAATGATCGTTCCTGTGCTTCCCGACGAATGAATTTCTCAAGGCTCTCAATTAGCAGCTGCTCAAATGTCTGGTGATTTTCTTTGCGAACATCTTTGTAGCCATACCTGTTACAAGTAGTAAAATTCAATATCTAGGCCAAAGATTGAAGAAGGGAAAAATACTATCATCGCACGAATGTAATGTATATGGCACAGGTGCTCCCTTGTACTGAATAATAATTTTGAAAAAAAAATTACCAAAATATATGGGAGCAAGTAAACAAATGAAAGGCAGAGTTAGCTACTTAATATTTAACAGCAAATTCCTTTCTCAATATCATTAAACCATTAGCTACACTCCAGTTGGAAATAAGGTTATAGAATAAATGGCCATCTGTACAAGCACATGAAAGACCACACTCATACAGAAACTAACAGCTCTAAACTTGCAGGAATTGAGTATTTACCTGGCAATACATCGAAATATGTGGTAGCTTTTGGGGCAGACTCGACGGAAGAGGAACCTTTCACTCTGAGGCACTACAGGAACTGGAACATACTTTATACACACAAATATAATCATGGAGTGGATTGCTGGAAGAGTGGTGAGAAAATGGCCAAAGATTGCGGGTATTCCCTTAACCAGCTCGTTGTAAAGCAAACCAATTCCTGGAGCTCTAATTGTCCCTAGGTTGCAGCCTAATTCACGCATCAAATCCATAGACAGTTTTTGCTTAACTTCAGTTTCATACTTAAGCTTGCTTCCATAGTTCCAGACAAACATTATAAAAAACATAATTATGGCAAAAACCAGAATTATCCAACTACCATCTCCAACACTCCACAAAACCGAAGAGAGAAATGTCAGTTCGATCCCCAAGAAAACAACCACAAAGCTCAGCACGATAACAATATTTATCTGCCATATAAGAAGCATAACAATTGTCACCAAAACTGTTGTCATCATCATGACTCCCAGCTCAGCAATACCTGTTGAAAGAATTCATATCATTGATTTATATTCTTGTATATGTTACAGCAAAAAAAAAAGAGAAGAAACAAAAAAGGAAAATAAAAAAGAAGAATCAATATCAAGATCCACCCGTGCATTCAGTTTAGTAACAAGGTGTAGTTGCCATCTTATAAAGATGGCACTTGTCCATAATTTCTGAGTAAGACCACAAAATAAAGAAATGATTTGGACAAACTTACCATAAGGTATAGACAATAGAACAATCTGTTTAGTACATATCAAAAAACAGACAACATCTATTCCTCATGCTAGCCAAAGAAACTACAGTCACAGAAAAATAAACACTATCATTTGCTTACAGTGACACTTGGCTCTCTCCCCCATTCCCAATCAGTATGTAGAAACAAGTAAAAGAAAAGGTACCATCCGACTAGCTTCAAAGTGATGACAATTTATTGACGTATCCGATAGCTTGCTAAACCATCTTTTGGCAATCAACGAACTGGAGTTTGTCTAAAGCCAGCTTACCAAGATTATGTTTCTTTTATTCAATCAGTCAAACTTTGATTAACTACAGCACCTTTTGTCAAACATTAAATAGTTATAATGATATAGGGAAAAGATAATATGTCAGCAGTGTTAGCTTCTTTCAAAAAAATAAATAAATAAATAAACTGTTGTCTCCTTCACTTGATAAAGTTAACTTGAACAGCATCTATCCTTCCATTTTACTCACCTTATCTCCACTTCCATATACTAATTAGTTCAAAGAAAATATAAAAGAGGAAAATGAATCATTTGATAGTATTAAGAGTTCATAACTATTTTCTTCCAAATGAGATAAGCAATATTTGACCAACTCTTTAGCAATCAGCTAAACTAACATCAAGTACTTCTATGAACAGACAATTTTGGGCACTGTAACCAAGATAAAATCATGGTTAGTGAATCTATAACTTTAAACTATCAGAAAAAGGTATCAAACATTTTTTCCCCTCCGATAAACAAATATGAAAAAAGGAGACATACATGTACGTACCGTTGGATACACAAAACAAGCGCCTTACATAAACAAGGTAACAATCAGACCAAAGCAGACTGCTAAATCTAGCATCAACAGGTGGAAGTCTGGAAAAGGAAATTATATGGTTCATGAATGTCCAATAAACAGAAAACATCGTCTAGAATATCAGCAAGTTGAAGCATTCCTAAAGGTCCCACATTAACACAAACAATTGGTAATTTGCAGAAGATAGGATTTGCAAGTAAACATAATCAAAGCACCAACAATGTATAACACAAGATGCATACAAAATTGAGAACCCAAAAAATTAAAAAAAAAAAAGCTGGAAGCAGTACCATATGCATTTCCCATCTCAGTATTGCTTGAGATAGAGCAGACGAACACCAGGCAAACAACCAACAAAAACCAATTGATGACTGGGATATAAATCTGACCCATGAATTTTCGTGAGGTATGAATGATTTTAAGGCGAGGGAAACAACCAAGAGCAGTTGATTGTTTTATACATGAAAATGTTGCTGTTGTCATCGCCCGACTGGCAATCAGTGCAGCTATGTTGGCAATGAGAAGGACAGGCCAGAAAGCACCACCTGCAGTCAAAGAAGAATTGCTTAACACAAATCTCCTGCTTCAAAAAGGTAATAAGAAAACAATCCCAAAATGATGACCGAGACATCCCTGCATCACAGATAATATCTAAGATCCCACGACATACATCAGGAAAACAAAAATCCTATAACTGCAAAAATAGTCCCATTTTGAATGCAATGAATGTATTTTCTTCATTGACAGAGATAACAAGCAAAGCTTACTAGGAATTGATGAAAAGAAAGATTGCTCAGCTCCAGCATGGTTATCCGTAAGGTAAGCTGCTTGACCGAGATAACCCAACAGAAGACAGGGTAAAACGAGAAACACAAATGTAAGCTGCAAACAACCACTATCAGATGAATCAGAGATATAGCTATCAGAATGCCACTAAAGAAAAGAGCAGCAGCAGAAGTGCTGAGATATGACAAATCAGCAAAAATGTGTAACAATGTTTAATTCATCTATTTTCTTGCGTCATTACCTGAACCGACCGCACTGAAAAATAACAAAGATCTGCAAACATTGCCTCAGAACCTGAAATGAAATCAATAAGCGAAAATTGTAAAAGTGAAAAAGATGGTTTAAGATTCATGTTTTCAACCATCAATTTCATATTTCAATATCGTACTAGAAAACATGCAAACACTCTTCATATTAGCATTGATTGTTCATCAGACCCATTCATGCATCAGTCCATACCGCGCTAATATGCAACTAGGAAAACATCAGCTCACATGGAGAATATTTGGCAATATATTGGTCTGACATCTTTGTCGTATAGTGCATGCGTAAATATTGCAGCTTATGCTTGGCACAAAAATGTATTACCAGTATAGAATTGGAGAGTAGCAAGACTGCAATCTAGCCAAACCAAGCATAAGATTTTTCCAAATTGTCCTTGTTGATATTGCCACCATGTTCTAACTTAAGACCGGGGCTCCATTATATTTCAATCTTGGTGATCCAGGTTTCCAATACGAATTTATGTCTTCAGGAAAACTAACCTCTGATAGTTCTGATTAGAGACCTAAACTTAGAGTAGTTGATGCACAAAATAAAAAGCTATCATTCATATAAATATTCTCTTCAAATAAGTTTCCTTCTAAGATTATCATCAGAAACAGGCCCTTGCACATTAACCCAAGCGATAAGAATGAAGAAGGATAATGCATTTTAGTCTCAGATGGTAGAACCAGTTATTAGGTTTTTCAATGTCAGCAGGGGCAACCCATAAAATTCTGAAATAATGGAACCTCATAGTAGCACCTGCTACATCATTTACGATGGATTATTATCTAAGTAATGCTTTTAAGTTAAAATTCAGAGGGGTCGGGCGTCCAGTGTAATCAAATTAAGAAATGCCGCATAGATGATGAACTGTCTCTCAATGCAACAAATCAATTTAAAAATCATATGCATACGACAAAATACAGCAAGAATTTCATCTGGATTGGTATTTTACCTGTTGCACAAAGAATACAGCCCCCAAGGGCATACCAGGCCTTAGTTGAGTTCCTCTTGAAGAAGTAGTATATGTGAACGGGATTAAATGCCCTCAAGACACTGCTGTCATATTTGACAAGGTTGTAAATTCCAATGCCAGCAAGAGAACAAAACCATACAAATAAAGCAGGGCCTACAGCCATTCCCACTTTGCTTGTCCCAAACTTTTGTACACTAAACAAAATCACGAGAAAGGCAACTGAAATCATCACCACTTGATCTGCATCAAAGATAGAAAACGAAGAAGCAAAAGTAATCAACTCAATAACGCAGCTAGTTTGCCTTAACTAAATTCTGTAGATGAAAGATCAAAAGCAGCTCAATCTGGAAAAAAGGGACAAATAAAGAATTGAACAAGACAGAATTTACACCAGAGATTCGGTTGAGGATATCAGACTACCTTGGTTAATTGCATCCACTCCCACCTTTAGACCACCAACAGCTGACATTACTGCATGTAGAAAATAAACATATAAAGACCAATGCACAAATGCAGAAATCCGTCAAGAATTGATATTTCCTTTTATATAGCTTGTGGCACTGCTGAAAGCAAAAGTGTGTATATATGTATATATATATAAACCTGACATTGCCGGCGTAACAACCCCATCAGCTATCACCATAGAAGTACCAGCTAGCACTAACATCAGAAGCAGCCTTTTCAGAGTCAGTGAAGTCTCGAGTCTTTCCTTGATTTTTAGTGATCTCTCAAGTTCAGGGGATGGCACCTTAAGTCTGAAGCTCGATATACGGGCATCAGAAGGAAGCTGATTTGGAAGAAGACTGACTTTAGCATGACGACAAATCAACGAGTACAATGCAAAAGTACCACCTGCAAAGAGTTAAAGTAGGGTTCATACACACAAACACACACTCAATAGGTTTGAAGAGATAGATGAAAATAACATTGAAAAGGAAGTTATGAGTTACAACATCCAGCATACCTTCACCGTCGTCATTGGCCCAAAGCACAACAAAGACATACTTCACGAGCGGAATCAAGATTAAGGTATAAAGGACCAGAGACAATGCCCCAAGAATGTCTTCATTATCATTAATAGGTGCCTTGCTGAACATCACATCAAAGGTATACAAAGGACTTGTTCCAACATCACCAAAGACAACTCCTAAGGTCTGAAAACCGAGTATTATTTTCCTTCCCACACTAAATTCCTGTAGTTACACTTACAAAAATTAAAACAGAACATAATAAAAATTACAGCAACACACAGATGTGATGATAGATCAAGGGGTCACATAATTAAAAATAATCATCGAAGTATCAGTGGCAGTATTAGTGAAAGTGAAAGAAAACAATGCAGATTGCAGCAGCACCTCATAGTCATTTCGTGGAGCGCCGGGGACTTCAAGAGCTTCGACATCAAAGGAGTCGATGCGGGGCCCAGTGCGAATCAGTCGCTGTTCGCCATTGTCTTCGTCTTCGGAATCCCCTCCAGTGCGATGTCCGGAATCGCCATCCTCTACTTCATCCTCATCCTCATCAATCTCCGATTCGTCGTCGTTTTGGAACACCCACCTTGACTCCGTTGAGTCCATTGATGACAATCCCACTCCATTAATGATTTCCAATCCACCAGTTGTCTCTTCCGCCATTACAATTTACACCCTCTCGCTCTATGTCTCTTTATCAATTCCAATACCCAATTTCTCCCGAAGAGAAGATTTTATTTTTTAATAAACAAAATCACTCTCAATTAAAGCATGATTTTTTATTTTTACAACTAGATTGGAGAATTTAGGGTTTTTCTTTCTCTCTTCTCTTTTTTCACCCCCAATTTTAGTGTGGAAGAAGAAGAATAAAATCCATCACGCACTCGGTACAGGGAGAATAGAAAGGGAAACGTTGTGTGTTGCTGTTTGTGTTTGTGCCATATCTTCGAAAATTAACTGTTGTTTTGTTAGTTAACTATTACGTTACTTTGCTTCAGCCTCCAGAGGCAAAACTGTAATTCCAATTTTGCCCTCCTTAAAAGTTTCTAATGCCGCGGTCAAACTGTCGAACTGTCGAAAAACTGAATATTTGGTCATGATCGGGTAAGTCACATAGAATTCTCTTATGCACATCCATTAATTTCTCTCACAGTCTAATCTAATTTGGCAATCTAAATCTGTCAATCAAATTTTGTTGCAGAAATAATACTTTTATTTAATGGAATAAATGAAAAATAAGCTTTGATAACTGTAAACTTCTTATTTAGACTTTTGTATATCATCTCCATAATGTGCAATTATCCAAGAGTTTTAGCAAAATTATAGAAACAATAAAACGGTGTCAGAAGTGCTTTTAATTGTAGCTATCAAAGGCCAAGAAGTGCTTAATAATTTGTATAAGTATTAGTTGTTATACTTTTTCTGTGAGGAATTGTGAGAAGAAAAACATAAAATTTTAAAATATATATATATAGCAGCTGAATTTGATAACAAGTTCCTTGGGGTAGAGCTGGGGCTTGTTTGAGGAAGGAACTTGTTGGGACATGGTGTAGGAATCCATAAACGTTCATTTCACTTAAGAGGCGTCGGAAAAACATGTTCTGCTAGATTCGGCCCGAACCCAGCCAATTTGGTCTGAGCTATATATATATATATATATATATATATATATATAAAAGAACCTGTGCATTGAATTTCAAAATCTAAGCGTTTTCAGGCATAGGTCTGGACACAGCACCAAAAATCCAAAATCTGGATCGTGCTTGGTTTCTTAATAGGTTAGAAAAAAAAAAAGGAAAATATAAATAACATACCCCAAAAATCAAAACCCAATCAAACTTAATCCCTAAATTTTTCCTACCTATAAGCAAAACACAAGCAGCAACGCTACAGCCGGCCGCCATGCATCCAACTCTCCAACTCTCCAACACTCCAAGCCAGCAGTAGCCAACACCCACCGTCGGCATCATCTCTTCTTAGTTGCTGACTCACTGGTGTTGGCATGCGGTTTTGCTCCATCTCCAGTGTCACTGTCACAGCTTCATGCGGATTGGGAAACCCAGCTCAAAAACCCGTGCCTGGGAGATGCTAAGCTTGATCGATCCTGCATGTGGAAATTCTGGGCTCAAACTCGGGTCTGGACAACTATTTTAGCCATCTAGGCTAGTCTTGAGCAGCACCAAACCCGAACCAGACCGGACCGAACTGAACCCAGGATTTTGCCAAGTCTAATTCCATTCGCCGTACCAAAAGAGAGTTGTGATATTTAAGCCCCTTATTGTATCTCACCAACCCCCATTAATTACTTTGATACTAGTACATATTTTATCATTATATGAAATGATTTAAAGATAAATAACTTTTAAGTGCACTGATATGATAATTTCTATTAATATCGAATTTAGTTAATCTAATTTCTAAAACCTTAATATCTTTAACTTTTTAAATTATTATTTCTTCTTAAATATCATATATTCTGCTCTTATAATTATGGAAGAAACTAATTTATAGTACTCAATAAAGAATGATAAAGAAGTATCAAATTTTTTTTATGATTATGGTAACGATAGATAAAACTTTTAAAAAGAAAGAGAGAGATTATAATAATTATGAGAGTTTTTGTTTAATAAATTTTATAAGTTTTATATGGTGGATGCTTGGAAAAAAGATAAAAATTATAATAAGGGTAAATTCATAATTAGGTGTGACATGTTGAGAGATAAATATTAGTTTAAATTTCTTAATAGATTAAATATCACCACTTAGTGAGAGGAGCGCATTCAATATTCTTACTTCTTAGGCCATTAAAAAACTTGGACCCATTAATAAGCTGGTCTCATAATCCAGGAGTCTACTTTAGAATATGTGAATGAGACCTTCTTTTTTTTGGTCAATACTAACATGTTATAATCATATCTAGTTTTGATATATTTGTAAATAGATATTTACGAAACTATCAATTGTACTATAGGGCACAACCTAGATTTTTATTCTTATTAATTTAATAGAGGGTTACATTTATTCCAAAAAAAAAAGAGGGCTACATTTACTCTATTTACAAATTTGTCGAAGATACATCTACTCTTATATAATTATATTGAGAGAAAAAAGAATCACAATACAAGATTAAGAATAGAACTTATGCACTCATGGGTTAGGTGTCAATGGACTCAAGACTTAATTATTTGATATACGGCCAATGATCCTCTCCTTTATCTTATATTTATTTTTTTTAGGCTATTTGAACCTACTAAATTTATGTTTATACTTATTTTAAAAAATAAATTCATTATTAAAAATTTTAAACCTTAAAATATCAAAATTATCCTTCACTAATCTCTTTATCTCTATCTCACGATTGGTTAGTCTCCCTCTACGTTCATATTATGCATACTAAATTCTCAATTTGACTCGCTTTTGGTAATACTAATATATTATAATCAAACTCTAATTTTGATATATCTATAACTAGACTTCTGTGAAGCTATCAATTGTAATGTGTGGCACAACCTAAATTTTTATTCTCATTAATTTAATAGAGGGCTACATTTTCTTTGTTCACAAATTTGTGGAAGAGAAATCTATTCTTATATGATTATATTAAAAAAAAAAATCTCAATATAAAGTTGAGAATCGAACCTATGCACTCAAGGATTAGGTGCAAATGGATTCAAGACTTTTATTATTTAATATATAGATAAAGATACTCTCCTTTATCATTTATTTTATTTTTTAAAAAATTTTTGTTCTATAAGGCAATTTGAACCCGCCAAATTTATGCTTACGCTAATTTTAAAAAATAAATTCATTATTAAAAATTTTAAATCTCAAAATTATCATTTACTAATTTTTTTCTCTTTCTATCTCACGATTGCATTGTCTTTCTCTACTTTCATAATACCTTTATTAGTAAATCATAATCTCTATTTCATGTTTTTGATATCTAAAATTTTTTTCCTTGATATTGACTAGCTTTTGTTATTGGTAGAGATTAATTTTTTAATATTCATTAACTTTAATGGCTGAAAAAATTTAGTGATTTTCATTTTCAAATGATGAGTTTTGATCCTCTTAATTCATGAATTATGATATCCGATAATAAAACTAATTATTTGTAATTTGCAATTATAAGAAAATACACGAGAAATTGATGAAAATAAGGAATTGAGAATGAAAAGAAAAAAAAAAAGTTAATTAAATAATTTTATGAAAAGTATTTGAATAATAAAATTCTTAGTTAAAAAGAGGAGGTAGAGAGAAAATTGGTGAATTTAAATATTAATAGTCTCATCTTTTTTTTTTTTGGTAAGATTAAATTTTATAATTATTTTTTCATAATTTTATTTGCAATTAGGCCAAAGAACGAAAAAACATTAGTAGAGGTAATCCTTGATTTGTGTAGTCACATTATTTCGTCAATTTTCCTTTTGGTTTCGTAATCACAGACGTCAACAAACAGTGCCAAGCTCTTCAACATTTGAACTTTTGAAACTTTTCAAAAAAATAATTTCGTCGTCATGTTATTTTTTATGGATCTTCTCAATTCTCATGCAAACACCAAACATGTGGCAGACGCCAAGTTTGACTAACCTAACTTTATATTGCTATTTCCATTTTAGAAAACGTACAAAACGAAAACCACGGCGACGAGACCATGAGATTGAGAACACCACGCCCCACTAACGGAGTCTACAAATGACTTAACACAGAAGCATTCACCATCCAAACACGAGAACGACATCACTGTTGTCACTGGGTACAAAAAACCATAGGAGTTTCTTCATACAAAAAACCGTAGAAAAGCAAAAATAATCGAAAGGTTGTAACGAAGCCTGAAATGTTAAACTAATTTGAAAATCTTATACCTGCTACATTAAATTTTCTCACGCCCTAGACGAATTGCTTGGAATTTCTTCATATCTTATGGTCGATAAGCAATATGCTGCCTGCCAAATAGCATTTTGCCCGCCTCAAAGACAAAGACCAACTCAGTTGCAACACGGGACAGCCGCCGTATGCACTTACCCCGCAAAAAAAATTGTGTGTGATTATCCGTTCAACTTAGTACGAGACAATTTACTACAGACTAGTGGGTCACAAGATTTATTAACTTTTTAATATTAAAATTGAAATATATTTTCATCGCTAATTTTATTTTTAGACCCACTGCTCTATCACACGACAAACATTACTATATTGTCTCCCGCATAAATTTTTCTCATTGCTCTAATGCCACGTGGCTAGATGGATCCCCCTCTTTATTTCAAATATTTTTAATAGCCATAAGGTAAGTTTCATGGACCTCCACAAAGGTTTCATGTATTTTTAATAGTCATTTCTATAGTATACCTCTCTTGCCATTTTTATTGGGAAATTTACAAAAATAGCCAAAAAATTTTGCCAAATTTCGAAATTAACCACCCCAAAAAATCCTATCATAACTAGCCAAAATTTCTCTTTTCATCCTAAACTACCCTCTCAACATTTTCCCCTCCCAAAACTCACGTTACTCCACCGAAGTTCAGCATCTTCAACGGCGAACGGCGAACGGCGAACGTCATCCGGCAGCCGGCGACGGCAACAGCAACACCAACGGTGACAACGAAGTGAGTGGCGTTATATCGAACCGGATCCACCATAATCAAGCGGAACCGAAAACGAATCCAAGATTTTCGTCCATTATCAAACCGTAGGTAACAAAATTCAAGCTTTTATAATGATTAGCGTGAAATATATTTGTGTTGTGATAGATCTATAGGTTGTTGGAGTGTTATGATGAAGAAATTTTTATTAGAATGATGAGGTATACGTTGTGCATATCAAGTGTTTGATAAAATTTCTCTTAGACAATTTACGTTTAGTTTTAATAAAATCAATGTTTGAGGAGGGGATTGTTGAGTTGTATGTGTTGTTTTGAGTATATGAAGTGCATTTAGTGATGGATTGACGAAATGCAAGGATGGGTATCGCACGGGTCGACGCGCGCGCGCGCTGTGCGTGCGACAGGGCTGTCGCCCGCGGGCGACAGGCCCCGTCCCACGACTAGCGCGCGCGAGGCCTGGCTCGTCGCACCAAGAGCCCGTGGCTCTCCGTGCGACGGGCCAAGGCCTCGCGCGCGGAGCCACTGGCTCTTGGTGCGACGGGCCAACCCGTCGCACCGAGAGCCCCTGGCTCAACGTGCGACGGGCCTAGGCCTCGCGCGCGCTGGCTGCGCCTGCCTCGCGCGCGCGCGCGAGCGACAGGGGCCCGTCGCACGCACCGCGCGCGCGCGAGGAGGGCGCGCCCGCGCGGGCGAGGCCTTGGCCCGTCGCACGTAGAGCCAGGGGCTCTTCGTGCAACGGGCCAACCCGTCGCACCAAGAGCCGCTGGCTCTTCGTGCGCATGGTTGGCCCGTCGCACGAAGAGCCCCTGGCTCCCTGTGCGACGGGCCAAGGCCTCGCGCGCGCGCGGTGCGTGCGACGGGCCCCTGTCGCTCGCGCGCCGCGCGCGAGGCAGGCGCAGCCAGCGCGCGCGAGGCCTAGGCCCGCCCGTCGCCCCTGCAGTGCCCCGTCGCACCTAGAGCCACTGGCTCTAGGTGCGACAGGGGCCCTGTCGCACCCGGGTGCAGTTTTTTTTTTTTTTTTTTTTTTTAAATGTTGGGGGTTTTTCGTACTTGTAATAGGTTTAATAAAACACATTTATTTTGTAACTTGTTTCAGATAAATGGAGATTTTGAAAATTAAGAAGCATAATCCGCCCGGACCAATGAAAGAACCGGGACTNAATATTGTAAGGGTAAATTTTAATTTACTCTCAAAAATAGAAAACTTCAATTTATTCATTTATTGTTAAGAATATTGAAATAAAAAAAAAAATCAATGCCACACACCATTTATTATATCTTTAAAATAAGAAAGAAGGTAAGTTGAAGTCTACATACTTTTGAAGAATAAATTAAAAATTATAGTGATTCTATTTGGAGGTTAATTGAAGTTTACCCGATTTATAAAGCGTTAGCCTACTGTTACAGTGGTGCTTTTAACACCAGTTCAATAATTGATAAAATCCCCTTCGATTGAATTACATATACAAGGACAAAATAATATAATCATTTACTCTCTCTCCATCTCTTTTGCTTGGACATGCATGTTTTTTTTCCCCCCTTCTTGTTAGCAAACCCTTCAAAATCATTAATATATTTTCTTGATTTTTTCAATTAAATGACTCTCATCATTCAGTTAGTTTTACAGAAGTTTAAAATAATCCGCCTCTTGTTTTTATTTTTTTAAATTAATTATATTTTATTCTTGGAAAGTTAGATTTTTGAGTGTGTAGAGACTAGAGAGAGTTTGAGAGAAGAATGAAGATAATAAAATTTCAAAAAAATTTATTACCCATAGAATTTTATGTGAAGGTGAAGCAAAGACCGTAATTTTTTTTCATTCTCTTTTCTGTTGACCACAGGAGAGTTTAAAGTGAGAAGACCAGTAAAAATTAAAAAGTCAAATAAAAGATTATTAATCTAGGGAAAAAGGGTAATTTTGATGTTAAAAGGGAGTATAATTCAAAAAGGGCTTTAAAAGGACAATTGTGGGGTATTAGAAGCCCGACCCCTGCTATTAACAAACTCACTGGCTAGAGTTTGAGGAGTTTGGGCTTTCAAGAAAATGGGAATGGGCTCAGGTGGGCGCAAAAAATTCTGAGCCTTTTGACACTCCATGAATTTTCCTATAAAATCCCTTTCTAATGAGGTTATCCGGTAATCAAAGACAAATAAATTCATTTCTATTTGAATGAGAATTCATTAAATATTTAAATAAATTATTCTTTTAAAAATCTATTTACACTCCCATGAAAATTCAATTAAATACTTAAATAAATTATTCTGTTAATAAATTTTTTACACTCCCATTTCATAATTTATATCTATATTTTGAAATTTTAATTAAAATATTTCGTTTTGAAAATTATAAGAGTTTAGAGTTCTGCAGATAGAAATTACTAATAAAAAAAATAAGGATTTTAAAGGGTGTTAAAAGCCCTACTCTTGTAAAAAACATCTGTCTCCATTTCTACGTGTCCAATTGAAAGATACTTTGTCCTGTTTGTACCCCATGCCCCCATGCCATGTCTATGATGGTTTAATTTCATATAAAATGTGCAGAGGGACCTTGGTCTAATAGTCTATCAATATAGGGGTTAAGTTTTATAATTGAGAGCATGCAATAATTGCTAAATGGTCCCCGAGTCTCCAATCCCAAAATCCTTTTAGCAATCAACCAATGCTAGCCCTAGATTATGCAAAAATCATACATTGCACGTAATTAAGTTGCACACGTGCAAAAACTTCACCACTTTAGGGTTTCATTAATGGAAAAAGCAATTAGAATTCTAATTGCTATCAATAGACCACTCTCCACTCACCGCCCTTTTTTAATTATGCATGTCAAATATTCGTACACCATTTTTCCATCTCACATAATTTTCTTTATGATATGAAATTTGATTGTGGAGTCTTTGAGTTTATTTGCATAACTTGTTGGTTATTATCAAAGTGCAAAATTGGATATAATAGATCAAGTTCTTTCTATCAGAATTTTTTTTTAAAAAAAAACCCAAAAAAAAAAAAAACTTTGATAAAGAATCCAAAAAAGAAGGATGGAGGGTTACGGCTTTGTAATATTATTGGTGAACGTGAAATGATTAGTTTTGCTGAATAGGATGGTTGAAAAAGTGTCATTAATTCATGAATCCAAATTCTACGTTCATGTAGAAAGTATAATCCAAAAAAATTAAAATTCTATAGTGGGCACAGCTAGAGATTCCACAATTCTTGTGCAGGCTATGTAAGGATACAAGATTTTCAAAATCAAATCATTCATCATCAATCTTTACGTATGAAGAACAAATAAAGCAAAGATCAAAGTGTTCATATGTATGCCTCCCATCTCAATCAGACGAGGAGTTTAGCTCCGCGGACAATTCTGTAGCTGATGAGTACTTTGCTTCTGAGCCTGAGGGTATCGAGGGGCATCATCGTGACTTCAGTATTGCTGGCCCGCACTCCTCCCGTTCTAGGAAAGGTCGTAAGCATCGCAAGCGACGTTCTGGGCGTTCGCATTGATGATTTCGCATTTATTTTTCGTTCTTTGTTCTTTTTCTTCTACTTGGAGGTTTTGGTTTAGGTCCCCCTCCATATGTTTTTTTTTTCATTTTATTTTAATAATCTACCGGTAAGGGGGTCCCGCCTAATCCCTCCACCCTTTGGTGGTTTCTAAAAAAAAAAAAAAAGTGTTCATATGTATGTGTGTGTGTGTGTATAGTGTTCATGGGTTTCATGTGCATGATATGGAAGAGATTGACTTCATTTATTCCTTAAGCTTTTTTAAAGGAAATGCATGACACCAGTTACGGCATGTGAGGTTCAATTTGGCTCACAAACCTAACAAGCCACGAACAATAATCTTAGTGGACCCTTTGCGCCCGACATTTTATATCTATCATAATGCATGATTTTTTTTCCTTTGTTGTTCGATATTCATATTAATAATCCTTGTCAAGTTTTAAAATATTAATAAAGATTAGGGTTAGTGATTGATCTGGACCACTAACTAAGAACACAAAAACCCTACAAAATTTGAAAAGAGCTATGGAGACCCCCATTCAAGGGAAATGGGTCGGCTCCTCGTATTCATACCTCATTCTATCGACGGGGAAAAGAGAAGATTAATATAATGAAATGACCATCTGAAGATTGGTGAAAATAAATAATGTAACGCAAAGTATCACATTAATTTGTAAAAGTACAAGTGAAGCACTAATGCTCGTTTTGGACTGTAATGCACTTTACAGTCTATTGGCACAAGTAAACTTTTCAATTATATTATCCTGCAAAGAGAATTATATGAATCTGCTTTGCATCATCCCATTCGCATAAATATACTTGTATTTATAAAAATGCCACTACAAAGCGTGAGAATCTTTTTTTAATTATAAAAGTAATATTGGACAGGGTAGATATATTATGCATCATGAGCAGTGGAAGACAGAAGGTTCATTAGACAAATCGATATCATATAGAAAACGAGTAACCTTGTCCTCTTGCACTTCCATCGACCACTTACTTGATTTTAAAATAAATTACAAATCTTTTCGGCTAGCTTTTTGAAAATAGCTTGTAACAAAATTTTGTATATCACCGATAGGAATTCCATGAAGATTACGTAAGTAATTCGACTTGTACTGCTCTGATTGTCTTCATGAGAAAAATCTTCCTGGTTATCGATTTTCGTGATTGTCCGCAAGGGAGATTGACTACAAAAGTTGCACTAGTAGGGCAATTTACTTGCTCCCACACATTACACTGAATTTTGCTAAGTTTAATTTCTTAAATTTTTTAAAGGGTTTATTACACATATGAACCCAAATAATAATAATAATAAACGCTTTCACTGAAAGAAATTTTCGTTAATTATCTCAACAATCTATAACACTCCATATAGAGTTGATGAACACCTCAATTACCTTCCTTTTGTAAATTTTCGCCACGAGTTACAACTCCATATATTTTTAGAGGAAATTAAATGAAATTTCTTAAATAGAATGAGAAACTTTTCAGAATCCATTATTTTCCTACGGCGTGGCTCTCTTTTGTTCCAACTATCCAAGTGGTCAGGCAATAGAGACATTTTTCTGTGCCCACGGTATATAAAATTAATACATTTGCCCTCTTATTCCCAAGTTAGAAAACCAAAAATGTGTTGCGGATTTCTAATGGCACCTTTACAATTTACATAAAGAATATGTAGGAAGGTACAATATTGTAAAAATTTAAGCTAGAAACTAGACAGGCCTGTTACCTATATATATTTCTTGAACTTTCTAGCTCCCTTTTCTGAAAAAGTTAACTTAAAACGAAATTTGTACAAATTGATGTAAAATATACATGATGTTACGTTTATTCTTTTTGGTTGTCAACAATTATACACCGATTGATTTAATATGTTTATCACTAGCAAACAGTGGGTATGGGGGGGCGTGAAGGGCTACACATTTTGAGAGATGAGAGTGTAAATTGTAAAGCCCTAGAAAATGGAAAAATAAACAAACAACAAACAAAGCATGCAGTGTGCGACAAAGACCACTCACTGTATATTCCTTCGAGATAGAGATCGTGGGTCCAATATTTTTCAGCAATACAGGTTCCGCACGAGACCCATTGATTTTCTTTAAGTAAAGACACTCCATTTTTTGTTTTTTTGTTCAATAAACTTTTGTAAGTTGTAACCCCCACTGTGTTCTTCTCAATCCTTTTGCCTCTTCTGTAACTCGCTTCTATATGTTTGTACTACCTCTATACTGCCAAGAAGAATCCAATATCGTGAAAATCGTAAAAGACTCCAAACGAAAGCGATTCAAAAAAATTATTGCCCTGAGGTTTTATCACTTTATATATTCCCTGACTCTGACAAGAAATTAACCCTTTGGTTCTTCCATTGGATTTACAATGCAGTCCATTGTCAGGTTTTTCAATAATGCGTCATAATTTTGATCTGACAAAAGTATTATAAATAAGACAACACATTTGCTAGCTGCTTTAATGATTAGCAAAATTCGAACCAGTTCTCATAATAGAGATTAATTAACAGTCAAAGCTGGCTTTAGCCGCTTCATTAATCATCAATAGTGTATATTATGTCTGTGACCTTAGAAATTCATATTAGATTTATTGTTTTACTTTTATCAGACATTAATTTTACGCTTCATTATAATGTTCATATGTACACCATTTGCTTCTATCATTATCTTAGTACTCTATTAATCAAAACGAAAAAGCATATCATCTTTCCAAAGGAAAACAAATAATTAATCAATATGTCACCCAGGCCGTTGGTCGAGCAGTAAAAACTCTTCTTCATTCATGGAGGAAAAAGTTTCCACATTTGTTTTGTAAATATAGATCTTGCCTGTATTAAAAGTAAATTCACTAACTATATATGCTCCATAAATTGGGAAATTTACAAAAATAGCCAAAAAATTTTGCCAAATTTCGAAATTAACCACCCCAAAAAATCCTATCATAACTAGCCAAAATTCTCTTTTCATCCTAAACTACCCTCTCAACATTTTCCCCCCCCAAAACTCACGTTACTCCACCGAAGTTCAGCATCTTCAACGGCGAACGGCGAACGGCGAACGTCATCCGGCAGCCGGCGACGGCAACAGCAACACCAACGGTGACAACGAAGTGAGTGGCGTTATATCGAACCGGATCCACCATAATCAAGCGGAACCGAAAACGAATCCAGATTTTCGTCCATTATCAAAACCGTAGGGTAACAAAATTCAAGCTTTTATAATGATTAGCGTGAAATATATTTGTGTTGTGATAGATCTATAGGTTGTTGGAGTGTTATGATGAAGAAATTTTTATTAGAATGATGAGGTATACGTTGTGCATATCAAGTGTTTGATAAATTTTCTCTTAGACAATTTACGTTTAGTTTTAATAAAATCAATGTTTGAGGAGGGATTGTTGAGTTGTATGTGTTGTTTTGAGTATATGAAGTGCATTTAGTGATGGATTGACGAAATGCAAGGATGGGTATCGCCACGGGTCGACGCCGCGCGCGCGCTGTGCGTGCGACAGGGCTGTTCGCCCGCGGGCGACAGGCCCCGTCCCACGACTAGGCGCGCGCGCGAGGCCTGGCTCGTCGCACCAAGAGCCCGTGGCTCTCCGTGCGACGGTCCAAGGCCTCGCGCGCGGAGCCACTGGCTCTTGGTGCGACGGGCCAACCCGTCGCACAGAGAGCCCTGGTCTCAACGTGCGACGGCCTAGGCTCGCGCGCGCTGGCTGCGCCTGCCCCTGGCTCGCGCGCCCGTCGCCCCTGCAGTGCCCCGTCGCACCTAGAGCACTGGCTCTAGGTGCGACAGGGGCCCTGTCGCACCCGGGTTGCAGTTTTTTTTTTTTTTTTTTTTTTAAATGTTTGGGGGTTTTTCGTACTTGTAATAGGTTTAATAAAACACATTTATTTGTAACTTGTTTCAGATAAATGGAGATTTTGAAAAATTAAGAAGCATAATCCGCCCGGACCAATGAAAGAACCGGGACTTTGAAGGTACCTTATGCCGATCACTTTCCCGGCCGTATCACAAGCATGTTGTAAATTAGATACGGTGATCAACGCCATCCGAGAGAAATGTACTAAACGACAATTGAAACTATTCAAGGACGACATATTTGGGCACTTCCTTGCTGCCGAAGTTTTCCATTCAGCGGCGTAATTGTCCATATGTGTTGCTTAGGCAAGTGGCACATGGAGAAAGTAAGAACAATGATCAGTTATGGTTTCAGATTGGTGACGAATTGATACGGCTATCTATTGGAGAGTGGTGCCTAGTTACGGGACTTTGCTATGGTCAATATATCCCGCTGAGGGAGCATAAGACAACGCACAGGTTACTTAAAAAGTATTTTGATGGTTTGTTTCGTAAAATCAATCTTGCCGAGTTCGAGTCAAGGTTATGGAGTTAGACTTTGAAGCTATGGATGACAATGATGCGCTGAAGATCGCGCTATTTTACTTTGCGGACAGAGTTTTGAATGGAAGAAAGGATCATTGTCAAATAAATTTCTCGTTGCTTAACGATGTAGATGAGATAGATCACTTTCGAAGTCGTCCGTGGGGCCTTATGTCATGGGAAACGATATATGAAAGTCTTGACAATGCCTTGAACGGGAAAGCCAAGAAATTTAAGGACGCCTGCGCCGAAAAACCCCAGCATAAGATTGAAAAATACAATATTTATGGCTTCACGTCGGGAGTGCAGGTGTGTGGATATTCTCGTCCATTATTTTAAATTTAAAATAATGAATATTTAATGATACGTTTGAAGAGTTTATATATTTCGTTGTTGCAGGCATGGATTTTTGAGTGTATTGGCGGACTGCCATCCGAGTGGGTCGTCAAAACAAAAAGGAAGATTCCTCGGATCGTACAGTGGAAACCTCTCGCTTCTTCCAAGATCAACTTTGCTGAAGTGAACTCATATCTGAATGACAACTCTCGTCTTGTAAGTAATATATGCGTACCGATGTATATGTCCACTATTGTTATTACTAAATACTACACCACGCACTGTAATTTAAATTCTAGTATTAATTACAACAGGGAAATATTTTACAAACAATCAAACCGAAGGGAAAGGAGAAAGCCTCGAAATATTGGTTGAGTGTGCGGGTTACGTGCCATACATTCCAAGTTGGGTCCTAAATGTGGGTACCGTTTACTGATTATTACTCACTTTGCGGTATTGATATGGGTATCGTTAACTCAATTTCAATGTAACTTTGTGCAGCATCAACCTTCAATTAACGCGCACTCATTACAAGGCCAGATGAGGAGGATCACGACTTCACGACCCGAACACAGGTGGAGCACACTCCCGTTGAGGATGAGGTTGGCGCTGATGACGACCGTCACGAATCGGCACCCGATTTTGCCGACACATATGCCTCAGAGGTGACTTATGATTTGAAATTTGCATTGTCATAGTAGGCATACATGATTTATTTTAACACTCTGACATTTTTTCCCTCGTTCGGGTGGCGACAGCCGAGGACAAAGGCCCGTTACGATAAACTCCTTCAACGGATGGAGAACATTGAGCACTCCATTTCGGAACTGAGGTCGGATTTTCAGGCAGAGCGCAAAGAGCAACAACAATACAGAAAAGCCGTAATGAGATTTATGGCCTCGTTCAGTGACAGTTCTTCGAAGCGCTCACATGGTGATTCTCCATTTGGACGCTCGTATACGGTGAGCATATTTAAATGCAACTGTTGCGTTATTTTTTTTAAATGAAGTACAAGTTTAATCCGTTAATCTTGTCGAATCGCTAGGCCCCGGATGACTATGGATTTCACACAGACGCCGGCAACCAGGATGATTACACCCCCATGTCGTTGTACAGCATCCACGGAGACGTTAGTGCTGACAGTGTGCAGATCATCCACATATTCTCTAAGTAATCAGCCGCCCGTGAATGGAGCATCCACAACCCCTCTAGTTGTTTTTTAAATTCTTCGTGCCCGTATGTTTTTGCTGCATTAATAAAGGCCGGTTCAAATTCAGCCCAAATAGCTTTAGACATTCTGAATTTCGACTTTATGTTACCTTTCACATGGTAAAAACAAATGCCATGGCCAGCAGTGCGAAATACTTTCAGAACGGCTCTCTTAATGGCTGTGCACCGATCAGAGATAAAAACTAACTCTGGTATGTCGCCAATCACTCCATGTAGCTTTGTCATAAACCATTCCCAAGCATCGTTGTTTTCCGAATCCATTACCCCAATGGCTAACGGATACAGTTGATTATTTCCATCCAGGCATGTTGCCACAAACATGCTCCCACGATATAGCCCCTTTAGATGAGTACCATCTACAGCAATTACTGGCCTGATGTACTGCATGAAACCCTGGATGGAAGATCCAAGAGCTACAAAGTAGTATAGGAAATTATCATTTCCATCTTGCTGTAGGTGAGTAACTGTACCCTCATTTGCTATGGCCAAAACGTGAGAGTATTTGGGAAGCAAGTTGTATGACTCAGCAGGATTCCCGCGTATTATTTCGAGGCCAACTTCTTTCGCCCGATATGCCTGCTGGTATGTTAATTGCACACCGTATTCCTGCTGCATGTCTGCTCTGATATCATTCGGAGTGTATATCCGCTTATCCTGGATAAATTTATCGGCGATAATATGACCAACAACCCGACTTCTTACTTGTCGAAGACCACTAGGCAACACCTCATTAGAACATGTGTGTACATTATCAACTCTTCTCACTACCCAAGGAACATTCTGCTCATTCGAACCTCTCGTTGCTCGAATACGCCATTTGCATGATTCCGATGAACAGTTGGCCTCGAAGCGTGACGTTGTGGAGCGTGCAATCTTAAAATCAAACTTATCCCTCAAGGCAGCTTTCCGTAGTTCTAGTATTAACTCATTTTTTTCAGCAAACAACGTACCCACGCTAATATTAGCAGAATTACAACTTCTAACTAAATCTGGACCGACCAAGTTTGAAGGCAAAACTGGAGCAAGAGTCACAAGGGGATCAACTGCTGCCTTTCTCCTCGGACGGGCCATTGGAGGAATAGATCGGCTGTCTCTGCTATTTGTGGGAATATCATGTTCATGCTCATCCTCATCATTGCTAGGAATATCGGAATGACCGATGCTCCGATTATCAATAGCACTATTAAACACACTGGGCCTCGCACTGTTAAACGGTTCTGCATAAACATAATCAGCTTCTGTGTTGTTGGTGTCATCAACAGGATCATCATTGTTGCGGAAATCATTGTTGTGGAATGGAGAGTACCGTTGCTCTAACGATGTCATAACTGGTAAAACCTCTTCTTCAGCATTGGCAAATGTATTACCGTTCTCATCAACGAAGTTATTGTTATCATGGAGTGGAGAGTAATGTTGCTGCCCAAATATCGGCTGTGGTAACACCTCTTCTTCAATATCGGGGACAGAGTCATTTGCTCTAAAAGAATATTCAGTTTCTACAAATGGCTCAAGATCTTCGACCGGGACTCGACGAGATGTGGTGACAAATACAGGGATACATCCATAGTTCACCACATCAGAGGCCATATGTAATACAACCTTTACCATTTCATCATTAAATATGTCCATCGGTAGTGAACATGCACGATACATTGTGTTGCTAGACCTCAGAGTTGTCTTCATCGTCATAGTATATTCATTAGGATTTATCTGTAAAACTTCATACACTCTTGCATAAAGCTGATCAAATGTACAATCTTTCCGAACCAAAAAAGCAGTATTTTTAGCATTCACGTACTCCATACGGCCATCTGCCAACGTCTCCCACCAACCATCGTAACACAATTGAAGCACAACGGAATCCATCAAGCCTAAAACCATTACAAAAACAAAAGAAATAAGATTACAAACAACAAAATATGATCAAGAGAATTGCGGCACATTTTTTATATGTACTTGCCCATCGCAATTAAATTAACACAAATTCTTAGTCCAACCATTTCATACAATGCAATTCAAGATTTTAGATTTGATTCATCTCCACGCAAGCTTCGAAACGGTATATTATACGCTCTAAACAGACACATGTAGCCAAAATTATGACTTTCGAAAAATGTCTGAAATTTGGTGAGACAGGCTGTTTTAGTGAGACAGGCAGTGGGACAGGAGCCTGTCTCACCAAAATGCAGAAAGCTTACGTGCTGTATTTCAGTGGGACAGGCACCTGTCTCACTGCCTGTCCCACATGCACTTAGTGAGACAGGCACCTGTCCCACTGAAATACAGCAAACATAGTGAGACAGGCAGTGGGACAGGCACCTGTCCCACTGAAATACAGCAAACATAGTGAGACAGGGAGTGGGACAGGCACCTGTCTCACTAAATCTGGGTTCAAATTTAGTGAGACAGGCGCCTGTCCCACTGCCTGTCTCACTAAATCTGGGTTCATGTAAAAATTCGAATTTCTGACTTTTTTTTTAATTTTTTCTCAATTTCTCTACTTAAACTAAGTTTCTCTACTCCAAGTAATCAATCTTTACAAATTATATTGTTTTATGAATGAAAAATAACAACATTGACAACACAATCAAATCAATTTCGCATTTAGGTTTGTATTGTGCAAAAATAAAAACTAACCTCAAGAAGCTTCTCAATTATCAATTGATGATTATATCTTCAGCTATACAACACTTGTTTAATGAGATTTGATGATTTGTAGAGAATATTTGTGGTTTTTTTTGAGAGGGTTGAGAGTGTTGAGAGTGTAGAGAGTGTAGAGAGTGTGTAGAGAGTGTAGAGTGTATGTGTGGCATTGGTTTGTAAATTTGTTTAAATTATCGAGGGCAATTTGGTCCAAAAAACTAGCAATTGGCTAGTTATGATAGAAAAAAGTTTGTGTGGTTAATTTCGAAATTTGGCAAAATTTTTTGGCTATTTTTGTAAATTTCCCATTTTTATTCAACATCTATTGATTGTTTGTTGATGTGAAAGACAAAAATGCCCCTAACGCCAAAAACAAGCTCAAAGCTACGAACGTCAAAGGTTACCCTTTGTTAATGACAAGATGAGATACGTTTTCTCGCTATAAATTTTGGGTTGAGCTTCTTGCTCTCGCCCAGCCGCTTCTTCATTTTTTTTCCCTCCCTCTCTCTCTCTCTCTCTCTCTCTCTCTCTCTCCCTTTTATTTTTGTTTTTGTTTTTGTTTTTTGTTTTTGCTCCCTCTTTCTTTTGATTTGATTATAATTCAGAATCCTACGCATGCAACAATAACAGAGAGACTGAGAGAGGCAGGTTTAGTGACCAAATATCTGTGTCATGGTTATTATTTCTATACTACAGTTCGGTTGAGGAATTGTAAAAAAACAATTTCGATCCATTAACACTGTTGTTAAAAAAATTACAAATATAGAATGAAATAAAAAGCTAATATTTTGTTGTAAATATGATTTTAAATAATTATTTTGATAAAAATAATAAAAATATTATATATTTTTCATCATACAAATGGTTGATCAATACTAATCAACTTAGCTTTTAAGTTGTAATAATTAGTGTTTATTTAATATTTTAATGGTGTAATTTTTAAATTACAACTCGGTAAGCTCTAGGAAGGGTAATTTAACCAGAACTCACCTGGATGAACTCAGATAATATGGGCTCGGTTCCCGTAACAGAGTAAATTAAATTCGGTATTTGGATGCAATTCTACTGACCCAAGCCTGGGTATTTCATTTTAATATTATTATTTTTAATTACATGATATTACTCTTATATAGCACAGTCTGGTTTAATATTATTTTTTTAATTACATAAGGCTATTACTCAGATTACAATCATTTTAATATTATTATTTTTAATTACATGAGACTATTACTCAGATTACAATAATTTTAATATTATTATTTTTAATTACATGAGACTATTGCTCATATTACAATTGATATTTACAGTCAAACAATTACTGGCATTATATTCATCATCATTAGCTGCCATCGTGACTAGTAATTAGCTCCGACATGATCAGAAGTAACCATCTCCCTTTCGCCATCCATTGCTTCATCGGACACCAGCCCTTGACGTTCATGAATACTGAACCCGTGAATCGTGAGTTTTGGCTTTCTTAAATGAAGTTTGAACTTTGAATTATAGACTTATGTTATGGAGTTGTATTTGTGGGTGTTTTATTGTTTTGAAACATTGAAATTAAAAGTTGTATTTGATTTTTTTAGAACTAGGATTTTTATTTGATTTTTTAAAACTTTTTTAGCTAGATTAAATAATCCAAGTTTAAAACCTGCAAGAATTCTTTCGAGTTGAACCCAACCCAAACCTAAATTCAGAAAAATCTGATCCTAGTCAAGTACAACAAATTAGTACTTAAATTTAGAATTAAAAAGATCAAATTTTGCCAAACTCAAAACTCAAATTTTGCCATCCCTAATAAACTCAATATCGAATTGGAAGTACAAATGGGCGGGGTAGATATATGATATTATGACCATGCTATGCATTTTAAGTATAAATAGGTAAAACGTCATGGGAGGTCCCAAAAAATTACCCGCAATAATGTAATTATAAGAGTCAACAGAGCTGAAAAATCATCAAAAGCAGTTTCTGTCTTGCTTCGTTGTTTTTAGCAATTTCGGAATACAAATGTCAAATCTCGGCGAATCTCGTCCGATTTGGCCGGAATATCCCCTTCAAAACACCGACCCAGCTATTCCTCTCACGAATCTCTCTGCCGTACGGACGAGAATGGAATCGCTGCAGCAGTTCTTAATGGAATCGATAAACTCAAACACTATCATTAGTCAACATCAAATGAACATGGTCTCATCGGAAATCGCCTCTGCCATCCACCAAGTCATCGTCAACGGCGCCACTCTACTCGCCTGCTCCCAACAACCAACCCCTCAACAGCTTCCCCCAGATCCCAAAAACCCCGAAACTGGCTCGGAGTACGATGTCGAATCGGATTGGGAAATCATAGAGATGGATGCGGTCGAGTTGCTGGCCGAACACATCCACTTTTGCGATATTTGCGGTAAAGGGTTCAAGCGGGATGCGAATTTGAGGATGCATATGCGAGCTCACGGCGACGAGTTCAAGACGCCGCAGGCTTTAGCGAAACCTGATAAGGGAAGTGTTTCGGGTCGAAAAACGAGATTTTCGTGCCCGTATGATGGTTGTAACCGAAACAAGAAGCATAAAAAGTTTCGGGCATTGAAGTCAGTGATATGCGTGAAGAATCATTTCAAGAGGAGTCATTGTCCGAAGATGTATTCCTGCGATAAGTGCCACAAGAAGAGTTTTTCGGTTGTATCGGATCTGAGAAGTCATTACAAGAACTGCGGGGAAAGCAAGTGGAAGTGTTCGTGTGGGACGAGCTTTTCGAGAAAGGACAAGTTGTTCGGACACGTGGCCTTGTTTGAAGGGCATATGCCTGAAGTTGAGGTGGATGAGAAAATGAAGCATCATGATCAGGATGTTGTTGTTGATGATGATGATGATGATGATGATGAAATGGTGGGTGATTTCGATGATGATGGGTTATCATCATTTGAAGGGTTGCTTGATCTTGATGGGTTTGGTTCATTCGACGATTTTTGTTTGCAAGATGTGTTGGGGACGGCGGGTTCAGCTAATGCTAATAGCAACGTACTTGTTTCTGGCAACCGAAATGATTAAAGTTGGGGTCTTGTGATTCGACTGCTGTTGTATTTTGTTAATTCTTTGGATTACTTTTGAAAGACTCTTGCAACGTATAGGGATTTGATTTCTTTTTGTTTCTTTTGATGACTAGAAGAAATAAAGTTGTATCACATATTAAATTGCCATGGCATTAGTCTCATTTCCATGAGCAGAATGGTTTTTGTCATAAATTTTTAGGCGTCAAATTCTGAAGGGTAGAGCTTTTCGGAATGCCTTTGCAGTTACATGCATAACTTGCATCTTTTTGGCGATGGAGATTCACTTCAGATTCATACATACAGTACAGTAATTGTTAATTCCATATTTCCATTAAGCTAGAAATGACTTTTTTAGAATCTATACTGTTGAGACTTGAGAAACAGATGCCAGTAATTTATCAGCAGAGTTTTGAAATAAGATCAATGACGTATGAACCATTTTAGTTCAGGGTCAGAAAGAAGTGTTATTTTTTTCTCCTTTCTGGGTATCATGTTCATAATATTGTTGAATGATATATGAATGGAAGAAAATAGTGGAAGAAAACCGTGACAAATGGGCGAAGCCCAGTAATGGTGGCTGAATATATCTAGGGACGGCAACGGGAGGACATAAGTTGAATCTATTATGCTCTATATTCATATTTATAATAAAAATTAAGATTCGTAGCTACTACAGATCCATTATGGATTTATATTTTTTACTTCATATCCAAATTGAAAAAAATAAATAAATAAATATCTATGTTTACTCTAAATCTGAAAAAAATAAAATAAATCAATTAAATTATATAATTTGTCTAAAATATTTTATAAATATTGTAGCTTATGCTTTTACACCAAGATGAATAAATAAAAAAGATAATAAAATATCTATAAAAAGTAATTGCACAAGTAAGATCAATGTAATATTTTTATGTCTATTTCATCATTCTAATATCCATGGCAAACCCATCATCATTGCTACAGCATTAAATAATGACATATAAATTAAATATTATTTATATTTAATACTTTATTATTTTTATTATGATCATATTTAACTAAACATATGAATAATATAATTATTTTATGGTAGATAGCCACTGCTGATTAGTGATTACACTGCATGAATAAAGTTATGAGAAAATAACAAAAAAAGAAACTAAATTCTAGAGATTTATCTAGCAATTAAAGGCCTCATTCAAGCATTCAAATAGAGTGGAGAAGCGAGAGTAAACTGAAGGGAAAGAAAAAGCTTGAACTGAAGAGTGAAAGACCTTAAAAAAATTAGGGTCGGCTGCCTAATTTTAATTTGTAATTAATTTTTTTTCTTTTTGTCATTTAAATTTATAAAACTAACATTTAAGTTTTAATATTTTAGATACATGGTAAATACCACTAATATGCTATGAATAAAATTTACTATCATTTATAATTACACAATTGTTTGGAATTTTTTAGAATAAAATTAAACTAAAAAGTAAGCATACATGGATTTGGATCTAGATATAAAAATAGATTCAGACTTGTTCTAAATCATCTTAAATCCGCGCATCGATATCCAAATCCATTTAAATTGACCCAATTATCCAAATCCGATCTAATTTAATTTGGATCATGTGGATCTTGGTCAGATCTGATCCATTGTCATCCCTCATTATTATCACTTGTTGAACTCGTTTAGCATTTTTGACATGTTGAAAGATACAAATATATAGGAATGGACAAAGCTAAAATATCGTTTTAATCGATTTGGCTAGCTCAAATGTAAAAAGTTTGAGGCAGTATAATCTCTTTATAGTAATATTTTATATAAGAATAATTTTTATGGAGTTATAAAAAATTCTAATTTCAATTTAAATTAGGTATAAATAAGAATAAACTCTACATTGTAATAAATTATAATTTTTCTTGATTTTATCCTAAGAAATTCACTTTCACATAGTAACAATATATCTGTATACTACAAAGTATATATGTTATATTATATTAAAGTTTTGGGATAGAGTAAAATAATTTTCCAAATTTATTTGAGGTAATGATTTATTCTTTAGAGTTGTTACTAAATCATTATATAATATTTATAGAATTTACTTTGAGAGAAAAATATTAAAGAAAATACAAACATTTAAATATTTAAGATGATTTACATATTTTGAATGATACATTAATATATGTACTAATTTTTTAAAACTATGTCTATCTCTTTTATCAACGCCTATATTTTGGATTTGACATTAATTATTAATGTAATACTAAAGATAGTTTCAAAACAATAATTTTGTAATTACACCTCTATTGCATTATAACTTTCTCATGGTAACAAAATTAATTGGTGACTATAATAAGCATGGACTTCAATAATTCTTATTATTATTATTTTGCTTAATAAACAGTTACAATCATTATTTTGCATGGTTAACTAATCTGTCGACCAAACATAGTACTTTCTTTTATTAGTGAGTTCTCTTTGATAACTATTTTTCATCATATTATTATTATTATTATGATTATTAATTTCGTCATCTTGATTATGCTTGAATCGAATTCAATCAAACAAACTGAAAAATCGAATACAAAAGTCTAAATTAAAAAGGTTGGTTACATTGCATTATCGTGTGATTATATTATATAGATGCAGTACTAAGTTTTTGAATTAATTAATAGATCGACATAAATGATTTTAAAAACATTATTCTCTTGAAATAGAAAAGTTTGCGTCATGGCTTTAATCAATACAACATCATCAAATTGTTGCTGGTCATGACAATATCCGTATGCACTTTTCAATTCAATTATCACGAGAATATTGGTATTTATTATTATTATTATTATTATTATTATTATTATTATGGGTACGATCGATTCAAAATTAAAAGTTTTATTTTATTTGAATTTGAACTTTGAAGAAAGGTTGCATTTGATATTATTACATGCTATATCCGTGATTTTTTAGGAGGAGAATACAGTAGTTGAATACTGTTGTAGCTAATACACACACACACACACACACACACACACACACACACACACACATATATATATATATATATATATATATATATATATATATATATACACACACATAAATACTTGGACTGCGTGCACCAATTTGAAGTTGTATCAAATTAGAAGTGGTAGCTGTGAAAGAAATATTGCAAAAAAAAGGAAAGAAAGAAAGAAATTAAAATTAGCGCGATCAATTAATGATGTCGGTTTCATTAGAGGCACTAGCAATGGCAGGAGCGGATTATGTTGAATGGGGCATGGATGTTGAAGAATGGGAACGAGAGGATGACTTGACGCCGCCACATTTGCTTGCTGAAGAAGAAGAAGAACATTTGACGTTGCTGTCAAGCCATTTTTCTAAAGATGAAGATGGAGATGAAGATGATTGTGATAATATTAATAATTTTGAGACAACTTGGTGTGCCAGTGTTGGTGATCAAAAGGAGAGTGAAGGAAGAATTGTGGGAGCATGGGTGAGGTCAATTGCGAAAGCCAACATCAAACTGCAGATAATAAGTAATTGCAACTTGCGAGAATATATCTACTCTAGTAGTAATTTGTTAAAAGCTCTTTTCACAGAAATATCTCCCCATTTTAATTCATGATCATGTATTTACATAACAGCCTTGAATTTTTGTTGAAGAGATTAAATGAATAGAATGCTCGCAAGAGTGTATTGCATTTACATTGTTCATCATTTTCCGACGTCCTTCAAAGTTCAATCTCCCATTTGAATTCTTATGAGAACATGCATGTATTGAGCTGTGTGTTTATATTGCATACTTTGAGTTCATTAATTCATTTACATATGAGAATCATCAAATGATCAATAACCATGTGGATATCAGTATATAGAAGCTTTAATTGCAGGCACAGATTGTATTAAATGATAACTCGGAGCAGATTTACTAGCTAGCAGGTGATGGATAAGAAAAATATACAAGAGAAACTTGGTGCTCCAATCTAGAATATACAAGAAACTGAGCGAGAGCTCTGAGAAAATAAACAGAGAGAAATCTGGAAGTGGTTACACCCAAGTGCCATTCTGATCCCAGATCATGTTCATTTTAATGTATGCTTCTGAAAAATAAAGAAAGCAAAGCAAATATACCATGATAACCAACTCTGTATCAGCAGAAATCTATCTCAAATTAGTTCATAAATCTACCTTACAACAAAGAAATGATTGCAATTGTGCCAAAACTTAAAAGCATAAAAATCAAGGCAAAATTAGTCCTAAAAAATCTCTTGAATTCTTGCTTTCTCCTACATACAGCGCTCATCATATCTACAAATAGCTTAATGGTTGCTAATACACTACAAAACAAGCTTATCAAAAGAACAATGATTTCCTTATTTTCCATGTGTACCTGATTATCCAACATCCTTTCTGCAGTCATCCTGCAAATTAATAAGCGTTTTTTCAGAACAAGAACACTCTACATGCTTGCTCGCAGTCAACACAGACAATCAGCAAGTTAGAGAGAGAGAGAGAGAGAAAGAGAGAGAGAGAACTAAGAGGGAAGAAGTGAATATAAAGCAAAAATGATAAATAGAAACAAAAATACAAGTAACATAAGATACTGTCATGTGCCGTCCGTGCGTAATAAGCTTGTTATATGGGTGTGTTCAAAATATTTATGTCTCATTAACCCGAGCCAGGCAACATATTTAATGTCCAGTCTAACTTAGGGTTAGGTGAGGGACCCCAAACCGGAATAAAACCTAAACTAGGCTGAATTGGCCAAAGAAATTAGGCATTCGTATGTGCCTAGACCTCGTGAATTGTGATCAGACCAGCATAAGTAAGCATGATGATCAACTAGGCTCAACCCAGTTTAACCCTTTGATCAAGGGCGTGTCCCAACTAGCATGAGTGATTCCACCCGCCCATCCCATGATGAGGAATGGCTGTGTGGGCACATTCATAGATATAGTTATTTGTAGTTAAAAGTATAACCACAATTGATAAATTTGTCAAATCAAGAAGCATGATATAGCTTGATAAATAATTGGCCTTCATTAAAGCTTCAAAGTTGGTAGCAGCCAACAATTATTTTGGCCCAAATTCAAAAACACTCAAATGTTATTTAGTCCTTATGAATTCATATCTAACTCTTTTATAGCTAAGATCACAAGGGAATTTGTAGGACTAGGAACGTAACTCTAAGACTCATTAACCTGCAGGTGCTATTGTCTTAGATTTGAAATTACTGGCCTTACAGGCTTGATTAATTGCTTTGCCTACAATCAATTTAGTAAATACCAAGCATTACGTAGTTATCAAGCGCTAAATAGGATAAACAATTGTGTCAAAAGTAAGCATCAGTTACCTGAGAAATGCGTTCTCTCTCTCTAAAATTTCCATTTGTGAGGAAACTAGTGATTTCCAAGACATCATATCTTGAATGTTTTTCCCCTGCAATAGCAACAATATGTAAGAATTCGAAAAAAAAAAAAAAAAAGGCTGGATGCTAATTCATCAAGTAACAGAAAACGATGATGGCATTGATGATTCACTTACAATGATGTCATTCCTGTCACCAAGATTCATCAAATCTGATCTTATGTCTTTTAGTAGTGCGCCCTTATCAGCAATTTCCTTCTCAAAATCAGTTAAAATGCTCCCATACCTTGAGTTTAACTCTTCCAGATATCGCTCCAAAACAGACAAACTCAAATCCAATGATCGTACTTTTTGCATTAGTATTTTAAGAACAGAGTCCCCCGGCATCCTGCTCACAGGTGGCTGCCGCAGTTCTCCAACCGGATCACCCATGTCATTGACTGGAGCATTGTGTTTTGATGCAGAGTCATCGGAAGCAAATCCACTGTCACTTTCCTTAACAAGATTTTGATGCAGACCGTCAATTTGAGAATTTGTCACCTGAGAAGCAATTGCCCTCTGCTCCTCCGTTGATTCCTCTGTTGCAAAGAAATTATCTTGAACAGAGATCAAATCCTCTAGCATGTGCTCAACAGCATCCACTCCATACACTTGCAAAGTACTCAGAGTACAGTAGAACTCTGAGCCATAGTGGCTAAGCAAAATTAATCTCAGATAACGCACCCACTTAGGCTCCTTAAGAGTGAACCTCTGAGCTTGTTTTACATTTTTGGCACTAAAATTCCCAAGGAAAACCCATGATTCGGTTGGATAAACCAAACTACCAAATAACTCAAAATCCTTTAACTTGGAGGAATGATGCTCAAAGTTCGCAATCTCAATGGTATCTACTAAAGTTTCCTCAGAAAGTTCTATGATCACGAATTTTCTTTCAGCAGAGCATGGATTGCGAAGGTACTTGTCCATGTCTTTACCTAAGATGTTAGATGCCCCCTTGGCTTCCTTGTTGACAGCCAAGACCTTAGCTCCCTTTGAAGCAGAAGCAAAATTATATTCTTTCCCACCAGGCTCTACTCTGAGGCCAGCTTGACGAGTTGCAGGCTTTCCCTTGGGATTAATTGCTTTATTTTTGAATTCATCTAAACCTACTGGAACATCACGAATGAATCTCTCGCTCTTAGGTATATCCTTTGCAGATCCGCCAGCCAAACTAAGATTCTCTGCCTGAACTTGCAAATTGACTGTCGTACCATAATTTTCATATTCTTCTTTAGACTGCTTCTCACAGCACAAGCCTTTTGTACCAGCTCGTCCAGGGTATGGACTCCAATTCCAATCCGCAGCAGAATGACAGCACATATCATCTCCAGGCAAAAAACCTTTGATAAATCTGGGCTCAACTTCTTGCCGGCATGTCTTATTGGTCAGAGTCACCGATTTGCCTGCGCCAAGTATTAGAGGGAATAGCTGATTGGTAAACAGGGAGCACATTGATTAGAAATTCAAACAAAGAAAATCGTCCATCAGATGACTGCACACGTTAAGCCACTTGCCAAGAGGACACAGAGTCTAAGCTATTAAAAAGGGATAAAGCATTAGATCCTATATAGCCTCCGACATTAACAAAAAAGGAAATAGTATTATCAATATTTGTTATATAGCCATTATCAAGCGTCAACTAAATGGTATAATAAGTTCACAAGATAATCCACATTTTCAGGTAGGGGAAGTAAAAACTCAGTAAAAACATCAAAAGGGTTCAAAGCTTTCAACTTGTATCAAATCATATGAGTCAAATCATAGGAGACAGGAAGTCAAATTTGATTAAATTAAGAAACGCAAAGCATACCTCTGCGACCATGAGCAATGGAAAAGAAGAAGGAAGCCCAACAAAAGGGAAGTAGCAGATTAAAAGCTTTTCTCGGCGGAAAAGCTTTACGAGATCTCCGCATTGCTCATCACTGCAAAGGCACATATCTTATACAGATCAAAATAAATAAATTAAAAGCAAGGGTAATCTATCGAATCATAGTAATAATAAACAGAACCCAAACCAAGTGAGGAAAGGATTGGCGTACATATTGCCTGTATCGAAAATTTGAAGTTGAAACTTAATTAAAGAAACAAATTTGCAATTGCACCAGTTATTAAAGAAAGTAGTATTTACCAGGAACGAAAGAGAGCGAAAAATCGATGATTTGTGAAATGGAGTAAAATTAGGGGGTGGGTTTATTTCTTAATTTCAGCTTGAGACACGAAAACAGAGGAGACGTCTTTGGCCTTGGACAAAATTTGTTTGTTTTTATTTTTGTGTTTGTTTTTTCATAGGTAATTTGTACGCCGATGTGATGATGTCATTTTAGCAATAGTACTGTAGTAACTAACTAATTTTGTTATGGCAGCAGTACATATGCCCTCAACGAAATGTTAAGATAGATAAGATGACAGAATCCGCTTATGTTTGTGGTGTGGGTCTGTCGTTGCCTGCCACATGTTTGTAAAATTGGCCGGGTGAATGTTCTTGTTGAGTCTGTTTTAGTAGTGGAAAAGCTTATTATTATGGAGCCTCCTAAGTTGCTGTTTTTGTACAGCCACAGCAATTTGAGGAGTTGCTGCTTAGTAATTGTCTATTATTATTATTATTATTATTATTATTATTATTATTATTATTATAAAATTAAAAAAGATTGGTTTGTGTTATGAGTATGATGCTCGTTATTTGGTCGATCATATTTTCAATCCGTAGCAATTAATTTAGATGGTATTACTATATTCTATATGTGTAAATGTTCATTTTGTAATAAACTTACATATCATATTGTTATTAGAAGATTGTTAGGTCATTATTGACCTTTTCAATATATGTTATGAATTAAACCCAGGAAAAAAAAAATTCAGCCGGTGGATCTTTGTTTTTTTTTTTTTTTTTGAGTTTTGCTCAAAATCTCAAAATTATCTTTCACTTATTTTCTCTTTTCATTTTTAAAATTTATATTTTCTCTCTCCATTAATTCATTAGACTTCTTGAAATCTCAATTTCAATCTTTTGACCATTGATCTTTTATTTTCTCGGTAAATCAAATTCTATTTCTTTCTTCCTATCACCATTCTTTTCTTTTTGTTCATTTTAGATTTGTTATTTTAAGAATAAATATGAAACCCAAAGAAACTGTTATGGTTTTCATAGATAGTAAAAAATGATTGATAATTTTTTCTTTTATATGGTAAGTTTTTCTTTTCCCAATTTATAATAGTTATTTTGAAACCGATTTTGAAAAGTTAAAATTGAGAGAGAAAGTTTGAATTATCTACTGTGAAATTGAGAAATTGTGAGAAAAAGAGAAGTAAGGTTATTAAATAATTTTATAAAAAATTATTTTAAAAATAAAATTTGTGAGTTCAAATAACTCCATCCACTCTAAAAATACTCAATTACAAAAGTTTTAAAATTTCAAAAATTCTAATAACACACCGTGATAACGAAACAGCTCATATATCTCTAATCTATATCTTTATTTAGTTCTCAATAAAACCCAAAGGAGTTTCTTGCAAATTATTCTGCCTTTTCCCCTCCTTTGTTTTGATCTTCTACAAATTTTTTTTTTTTTTTGCCCTTTTCTTTTCTGTTATAGTTTCAATCAAATCTACTTGCACGATGAGCAAGAAGCCGAGAATCTCTGAATTTTACAATGCATCACGTCGCAAAACAAACATTTGATGGTTGAGGTTGCAGGCCTCACTCTTGTATAATAAATTGTAAATTATTTTTTAACATTGAAATTCATAGTGATTTTTTAATTAGTGTATCTCTTGAATTAGGGAAAATTAAGACAGTTATTAAGTTTTTTGAAGGTGGGGGGGGGGGGGGTTTAAATTCACAAATGTCTTTGTCCTCAAATGATAATTGTAGTTGAGGTTGTAATGCAATCCAACTCCAATTAATGAAATTGGACACTTTTTAAATTACTTTTTTGTTAATTTCTAATTTTTGACTCATTATTTGGCTATTTAAAGGCAAATATACCATTAGTCAATTAAATTATGTAGTCAAAAAAACTGAACTACCCTTTGCACCCTTTATACTAATGAAAAGTTGGTGAAAGTTGGGGCTGGGTTGATGTTACAATGGGCGTATGTTAGAGTAAGTCAAACATATGGGGGGTTAATTAAAATTTTTTCTTGTTTAACTGTAGATCCTATCATCTTTTAAACCCTTAAAAAAATGATATATATGTATTCAAACTTGTTAATCTTGAGTTTCTTTTATCTTTTAAATTTATAAGGTCTTTAAATTCTCTCATGATCTGAGCTATATTTAACATTTTTAGAATCTATTAATATGTGGTTGTTACCAAAAGCGAATATAATGGTTTATGCTTGCTCTTGTATTGATCATTGGCATTGTCAAAGATGAGAATAAGCTCATCTGTCGTCAATGGAAGGGAACAATGATGATAATAAGTTAGGGGTTGAATTAATGATCCTTAGGTTATGCTAATATGTATAATTGTTGTCGTAAGTTACATTTTCTAATAACGACACAAACTGCTTGCAATGGTTTGCTAATATGTATAATGGTTTGCTTGTTATTTTCCTTCCATTTTGGTAAGTGTTTTCAACCGTAACCATATGGAAACTATGAACAAGTATCAATGTATGTGATTCTTAAATTTTTGGAACTTAAAGCAATAGCGGACCTACAGTTACAGCCCGGTCTAGTCGAGGAAAAAAAATCAAATATGGCTCTTTTTTTATTAATTTTATATAATGATAGAGTTTTTATTTTGTTTTTATATATGTCCCTAATTCAATTACTCTTATGTTTTCATCAATTTTATATAATAATAGAGTGTTTATTTATTTTCAAATATATCCCTAGTTCAATTATATATTTTTCCAATTGACTTATTTTACAAATGATTAAATTATATATTTATTTAATAAATTGAAATGATTGGGGGGCTAAAATGTTATTACTACTTTAACTTATTTTAAAAATATTCAAATTAAAAAAAAAAAAAGGTATGTCAATGTACTATAACATCGTTACTAGTATTAAAAGTACTTACAAAAATAAAATATAGTAACAATTATCAACATTTTGATAAAATTTTTATGTGAATTTTGAGATTATATTTATTAGTTACATTAACTAAGAGGACAAGTTAGAAAATGAAATTTGAGTTTTTTTTTATAGAAAAATCATTATCATCTGATTCTTCAAAGAGAGTCAGATTGCCTGGTAAAGAAACAACGACACCAGAATACTTTTTTTGCTAGGTTAAGTTTAGTTTATTATTGAAATTTTTGACTAATAATTTTTGTAAGTTAAAAAGATGAATAAATTTTGTAAGTTAAAAAGATGAATAAATTTTAATTATTTAATTTATTTATTGGTAATTAAGTACTTGACTTCAGAAATAAAATTTTTTCTTGCGATTTTCAATTGATTGGTTATATGTATTGATTTATTTTAACTTGTAATTCTTAATTGATGTATTATTCTTATATAATTATATGTTATCGTAGATTGCAATGTCAAATTTCATAATTGAAAAATAGTGTTTTTACATTTGAATTGCCTTTTGATTTTTTATTTCTTTCTACTTATGAATTTTTGTGCTCACTTAAAAATATAAATTTTCTAATTTAGTATGGGGTAATATAAAGTCCTAGGTCCGCCCTTGACTTAAAGGGCATTAAGCGGCGATGATTTATGCACCCTTAACTAAAAGGTTAACATTATATAAATGATATGTCGTTTGCTCTATGAGCAGCGGAAGGTTATTGAAAGTAGTCTCTACATCCAATATCTCTTACAATTGAGAATGAGTTTTCACTCTATATACGTTTGATCATGAATTAGTCATTGCATTCAAACTAAAAAAACAACTTAAAAAAAATCTCAATTGTTTTGAACTTTTTATTTTTGGAATAAAATCTTTGGGCAATCTATATAAATAGGAAATAATATTTACCTCAAATTTCTCTTTCTTGTTTTTGAGTGGGATCAAACCTAATTACTACTCAGCCTCAAATGGTTTTATAACAAAAATTAAAATACCAATTCTGCCTTTGAAGGAAAGTTACACAAATGGCATACCGTATACTGTAAATCTTCAATTATTTTATAATTGTGGGTTTTAATGTTAGTTTTAACTTAATGTATTTTACAAATGATATAAAAAAAAAACGAATAACGTGTTTGGCGTTGAATTGACTATAATAAATGAGCAATTGTTTATGGATATTGTTAATGACAATGAAATTTACCAAAAAAGATTCCATAGCCTTGGTATATGGCAAAAGGATTCATCCATTCATTAATTATGTATTAAAATACCAATTAAATCAAAGGGGAATTGGAGTATAAATAAAGTTAGGGGTGGGGGTATTTCCACTCGACAACTTGCATAAATCCACCCCAACTTAAATAATAATAATAATATCAATAACAATAATTACAGAACATTCACATTATAAAATTGATCAATCAATTGATTAATTATTACTATTATTATTTTTTCCCTGAATGTTTTATCATTAAGATTATTGAGGAGACAGTTTTCGGTCTAACAAGAAAATATTACTTTTTATCTCTTTACTCTTTAGTATGTGTCATGTGTATATTTTAACTAAACGTTATAATATTTGATACACACATGATACATAGTAAATGAATTAGACGCAATACTTTGAAGGTCGGAGCTCCCAAAAGTTTCATAAAATTATCATTTTCGATTGAGCCTGGCCAAAATAGGAGGGTCGACACATTTATTAGAATTAGTAATTATTATTAGAACTAATAATTGTGACTTTGTAGTGCTTATGAGATTGGGATGGAGATGGTGGGAGCACACGTGTCGGCTGGGTTCTGACAATTGACAAAGCCACTATGAACAATTAAGAGTGATTACTACTGATGAACTGATTAGGCACAGCTCACATGCAATTACAACTGCAATTTGCAAGCTTCACCTTGACTGCTTTTTGAGTGTTTTTAACCACTTCTTAATTATACCTTCTTTTCTTTGATAACTAATTATGATTTATAATGACACATGCACATACATACAAATACTTTCAACTCATTTTCAAGCATAATGTTATATTTGGCACAACTTTTCAAGTAGAATTTATTTAAAGTAGGGGTTTTATAGTTTTTTAAATAGATCTTGTTTAAACAGATGTTTACCAACTCTCGTTGTGGTCATGGTGGTTGTGGTCATGGTGGTATGGTGTTTACTTGTTCACCATATCAGGTCAAGAGCCTTCGAGAAATGTTGGTACCTAAACTGCAAGCTACAAGAATAGACACACACTTTCTCTAAATAGAGGTATACCTTTAATTTTTTTTTTAATTTTATAAATAGAGGTTTTGTTAATAGAGTTTTTACAAGTAGAATTTTTACTCAAAAAGATTTTAGTTGTTTAATTATCAATGAAAGATTTTATTAAAAATTATAAAATTATTTTAATAGATAAGTTTTTTTAAGTTATATTATGCAAGGAATGAATATAAGATTGTCATATAAGTAAATAATATTTTAGATATTTTAACATTTAAAAAAAACTTATGCAATTAAAAAAATTTTATGCAGTTTTTCTAGTAGAAATAAATTTTTTATTTAATTCTCAAAAGCTCTAATAAAAAATAATTAAACAAAAAAAATTGAAAAGAACTCATACAATTAAATAAGCATTTATAATATTAAATAAGTCATACTAAACAAACACTAAATTAAAACATTTATTGTATTTTCTTTTTCTCTCTTTTAGAAGCAGGAAACAAGAAAAGAACAAAAAAAATATTTATTCATTATTCGTTTCTTTAATCAACTAATGAAATCCTATTAAAATATGTGTGAACACATGTTAAGTTTGACCGAAAACAATACTATATAATATAATAATCAATGATGAAGACCAAAGGCATAAAGATAAAGCCATATACATGACCATTAAAATGTTCAATTTTTTTTTTTTTAATGAAATTAATTGTTGTACGAGTGCGCTGAAGATCTTGCAAGATCTTTATCGCATCAATAACATTGTCCCTTACTACAAACTTTATGAGTGTGGGCTTAGAAAACTGAAACTTGAAAATATTTTTTTATTGCATTCAAATTTGGAACATCCTTTACTGCATGTAATGCCTATTATTGTCAAAATTATTTTTTTGCCCCCATAAAGTAAAGGTGAAAGAAAGAGTGAGCTTAACTGTAGAAAACATTTGAAATTTTCAAATTAATTTGTTGTCCTGGGGGTCCAAAAACACATTTTTTTAAAAGAAGAATAACGTAAAGAGTAAAAGGTGATTTTTTTTTTTTTTTGGTTTTTGTTTTAATTTGACCTATCTATATAGATTACAAAATTATAAAACAGAGATGGTGAAGGTTCTTTGGCTTATCCAACCCACCCAAAAAAAGTGCAAGTAGTGTCTGAAGCCACAGATAAGGATTAAGGAGGCAATAGCGTAATAAATAATTACTGTTTACTTCTTTTCTTTCTTTTTCTTTTTCAAAACTAAATTAATAATAAAATTATTAAAAAAAGTCTCAATATGAATGGCAATGAGGTGAGGTGGGGTGGGGGTAGGAGTGGGGAGACATACCTTATTAAAAAAATTTACCTCAATTCTTCATTTTATTTTTTAATAAATTTAGTAGGATGGACACAGAAAATCTCCATGTGGGAATGCTTTTCCTACTCTTACTATATTCTCTATTTACTTATTTTATAATAAGTATATATACATAATTTTAATAAATAAAAAATTAAGGATTTAAATAAAATCATCACCATATTATAAAGTATTTAAATTATTTAAAAAATTCTAAAATTTCGAAATAATATATTGAAAAGTTATCAAAACTAAAAAAATGCTTGAAGGGAATAGCACCTTAAAAGAGAAAAAAAAAACATAAAAATGTTTTAGAGTAGTATAATAATTATATTATAGAGTTTTCTTTTAGTTATAGCCTATTTATATTATGTAAAAATAAAAAAATTTATTAACAAATATTATAATTGATAAAATAAAAAATTATTAAATAAAAATTAAAAAAATATTTATATATAATGGGATTGGGGTGGGAGTGTAGAATACAAAATTAAACCCAACCGTATTAAAAATTTAAAAATTATTTTTCTCTCATTTTCGATCTCATTCTTAAAAATTATTTAAAATTCACCCTGAGACAAAACCCGTAAAATCTCAAATTCATAGAGAGTTTTACTATTATTAAGTCTCGATTGATCTTTTATTATAATACATTTATATATAAAAAAAATTAAATTAATAATAATAAATAAGATTTCTATGGTTCATTCCATCTCAGGAGTCAAAAGACAGAACAAACCCACCAGGCCACCACCAACAAAGCTTAAGACTCCTGGCGGCCAGAGCCCCAAAAAAAAAAACAAAAACAAATGGACAGAACCTTCTCTTAAGCATTTTTGCTCTTATAATAATCTGTTCTTTTTTTCTTTTAATGCTCATCTTCTTTAGCAGCCAGCTCAAACTCAAGAAACTCATAAAACCCATTTAAAAAACTGTGTAAATGAAACTCCCTTTCTTCTTTTTCAGCTCACATCTGATGATTCCACTCTGAAAAGGTACCTGTGTAAATTTTCAATCTTTTTCAGTTCTCATCTTGATTTGTTGTTTTCCAATTCTTACACTCTATATGATCTTGCTTTCTGTGTCGGCTGATTTCTTGGTTGTTTAAGGTTCTGAGTTTTGTTTGATTTATGAGAAAATGTTGAAAAAAACAAATGAAATTTTTGTTTTTTGGATGATGCCCAGTAAAGCAAATACAGATTTTGCTTTAAAAGGTGGGGAAATTTGATTTTTTTTTCCTTTTAATTTTTGGATGATTCCCATTGAAGCAAATACAAGCTGGTGGAGACATAGGTCAGTTTACTATTCCAAGAATCCTGTTCAATTTCTTAGTATTTAAATTGAATTTCTGCTTTATCAGCTCCCAGGACCCAAATATCTGGCTGTTTCTGACATTTGTGGCAAGAGAGGCTTGAGCTACAGTATATATACTCTTGTGATTTGATATTGTTCACTGCTAAATCCGTTATAACCAATTTTGCAATTACCCAAATGATGGTAGTTGATAGTTGTTTCTTTAATTTGTCTTTTAACTGTCAAGTGATTTCTACTAAGAATACATTCACTTATTAAGCCCCTTGTAAATTGTATAATGACAGCTAAAGACGGTCAAACTCTTGTGATGAGTGAATTGTACAAGAGATAAATCTCTATGAGATTGATACATAAGCTAATGCTGCTATTCAGGTGCTTGTTTGTCATCATTATTCTGGAGTCTTGTTGTTTTTCCAAATATGGATCTCAATTATGTGTTTATTGCAGATCACATGTTTTGTTGTATTGATCTTTGGGTTGATGATGATGAGGGTGAAATTGGTCCTTGTTGCTATAATATTGGTTTGCTTGCATTATTTGGCGCTGTCTGATTATCAAGGTATGATTCATTTCTCGTTTAGAAATCATGGATCCTAACAGCATATAGATATGTCAAGTATGGTTATCATCTCATTTGTTTGCTTACTGTGATCTTGACATTTGACAGGTGAGGTATTTTCGTTTGTTTTTGAAAATGATGTGATGTTTCATATAACAATGTAGTTTTAAAAAGAGTAATTGAAGGACTAGAAGTGCTAAATTTTTCTGTATAAGTATTTGCTTTTAAAGGTTACGCTTAATCTACAATTAGTTCTTAGCAATTGATACTTTTGAGCTACTGGAAGAACTTACATTTCACTAGATTGAATGAGAAGATAGTTTAGATTTGAAGTGAGATATAGTTCCTCGGGAAAATTGAAATGTATATTAGGTCAGTAATGGTAGGTGGTTCACTGTTCCTAATGACATGCTATTGATAGATCTTCTTCTTTATTGTTTGAAATGTTTCAGGTTTTTCAATAATTTTGATGCTGATTTACATAATGGTTGGTTAACATTCTTATGTTCTCTTTCAGGAGATGCACTATTTGCATTGAGGACTTCATTGCGTGTTCCATACAATCAGCTAACAGATTGGAATCAGAACCAAGTTAACCCTTGCACATGGTCAAATGTTATTTGTGACGGTAGCAACAATGTTGCCTCAGTGTAAGATAACCTTAAATTTCATTCGTATGTCATTTGTGATTCATGCCACATTATGTTATTATTAGCACCTTTTTTTACCTCTTCTGAAGGTGCGCTTACGACTTCTCTCTCACTCTTTTGCAGAACATTGTCTTCCATGAACTTTTCTGGAACCTTGTCCCCAAGAATAGGAGTTCTGAAGAGTCTTTCAACGCTGTATGTATGGATTATATTGGAGCAATCAGTATATAATATGAGTTATAGTATATTATTCACTTGCTTCATTCACTTTCCTGGAGTGGTTATTTTCAGTTTCCAAGTTGTGAAAACTCTTATTTTTGTTATGATGCTATTCCATCATTATGGCTTTAATGATCTCTGTTTTTGTCTGCTGCATTTTGTCTATTTTGGAGGTGACTGAAAATATTCCACAGGAGTCAGAACATGTTGGTGTAGCCTTGGAATTCTTTTAAAATTATGGAAATATGTGATCTCTAATGTGCCATGAAACTAGACTTTAGAGAATGTGGCGTGTTTGTTCCTCTGATGGATGCCAACATGTGTTATAAAGGTCTCTGATGCTCTCTTATCATTGCAACTTCTGCAATAAAACTGATGAATGGTTTTAAATTCTAGATTTGTTTAGCAATAACAGAATATGATTGAAACATAGTAATTAGAAAGAGGTATGCCTTAGTTGCTACGATCACTGACAAACAAATTAGATTGCTAATGAGTAGGAAAATATAACCCTTTTCTATTTTTATTATTTATGGGAGAGAAACCTTATGAGACTCAGTTATGATTTTGTATGAGAAAAGAATGAGCAGAGGAGATATGTGTGTCTGTGTGTATTTGCAGCCAAGATGGTTTTGTATGTATTCCTAACATATATAAGAGGCATTTGTATTGCAGCACATTAAAAGGAAATGGCATAACTGGTGAAATACCTGAAGAGCTTGGTAATCTTTCAAGCTTGACAAGCTTGGACTTGGAAAATAATCGCTTAGTTGGAAAAATACCACCTTCCCTTGGTAATCTTAGAAAGCTTCAGTTCTTGTAAGTGATTCCATCACTAAAATTTTTAGTTTTAATCTATATGGTTTATGCATATATCTTCACTGTTTTCATGACTGGCACAAAAGGTCTCAATTTGTTTTTGATCATTGAATCAGGACATTGAGTCAAAACAATCTTAGTGGGACTATCCCTGATTCACTCACGACTCTTTCAAACTTGATCAGTATGTAAGTTATACCAGCACTTAGAATTGACTTTTGCTTAAGTGTAAATAGATCGGTTCTCTTCGCCATTGTTTCTGACAACATATTTGAACCTATTTTTGCAGTCAGCTGGATTCGAATAATCTCAGTGGTCAAATTCCAGTGCATTTGTTCCAAATTCCAAAATACAAGTATGGACAACTGTTATTAGTATTATTTCAACAAATAAAATTAGTCAGCATGGCATACTGTGAATATTTCCTCTTTATTATTTTCAATAAATTTCTTTGGATTTATTCTTGCTATCTCACTCATTTATTATTGGCACTGAACTTTGATTTGGTTGGCTTTTATCAGTTTCACGGGAAACAACTTGAATTGTGGTAAAACTTTTCCACATTCTTGTGAATCTAGTAGCAATGATTCAGGTAGTATGTCTTGATGTTAGTAGCGCTTTTATAATGTGGGAGATGTTTTCTAGAGTAGAGCCATTAAATCTCTTAGACTGTCTAGTTGATGAGTGTTTCCTTATATTGACAGGGAGTTCAAAGAAGCCAAAGATTGGAATTATAGTTGGAATTGTTGGAGGACTTATAGCTCTTATTTCTGGAGGCTTACTATTTTTTCTGTGTAAGGGTAGACATAAAGGCTACAAGCGTGAAGTATTTGTAGATGTTGCAGGTCGGCGTTACTTTTCACTTTATTCATATGGATGGAAAGCATTCAACCTTCTTTAGTTTTGCTCTTTTTTTTTTTTTTTTTTAAATATTGCTGTTAGAATACCTCGATGACTTGAAAATTTTTTTGATTGTCCTGGTGATGAACACTGTAGTGTAATCTTTGCTACCTCAAATTGCCTAGATTTTTATCATATTTTGTAGTTCATATCATGACTGAGATCAAACACTTTTTTCCATGACGTCTTTGATGTGAAATCATACATACAATCAATTATTGGAGCATATTGTTCTAGTTTCCCTGCACTCTTGTGAGTTTTACTGTTTATCTTAGTTCATTCAACATGCTAACAGTGCATGGAAGTTCATCTTTGGGTTCAATTTGCAATTTGCTCGGTCCACAGACTGGAGCAATAGTGAGAAAGCATAATAGAGGAGAAAATGATCATGTTTGGATCATAAAAGCAATTCTTTTTCTGACTTCTTTTACATGATCCCTACCAAAAGGCTGAATATTGCCCCAGTAGTAAATTGGTTTTGCTTTTCTTCATCATGTCAGCAGATCTTGACAGTAATTGAATTTAAATCTAAGTCACTAGATTTTATTGTTTTATCTGGTGGTTAAAATGTGATTGTGAAAATTGTTAACTGCAGCTTATGTGATGATTACTGTAGAACATTGTAGAATCTAAATCACTATGATCATATATTTGATCATGCAGTAATCTCCTTAAAAATGTTAATTGGAGATTATTATAAGTTACCCTTCATGACTTGGTTGATACATGGGTTATGAATATGTATAATGTGGTTCATTAGAAAGATTGTATTGGAAGCTCACTTTTGTATAATGATATTAGGTGAAGTTGACCGAAGAATTGCATTTGGTCAACTGAAAAGATATTCATGGAGGGAATTACAGTTGGCTACAGACAATTTCAGCGAAAAAAATGTCCTTGGACAGGGAGGTTTTGGAAAAGTTTATAGAGGAGTCCTTGCTGATAACACAAAAGTTGCTGTGAAGCGATTAACTGATTTTGAGAGTCCTGGGGGAGATGCTGCTTTCCAGCGTGAAGTTGAAATGATAAGTGTAGCTGTCCACAGAAATCTATTACGACTGATTGGATTTTGCACAACACCTACTGAACGTCTCTTGGTGTATCCATTTATGCAGAACTTGAGTGTAGCCTATCGCTTACGAGGTATTGTTCCCTAAATCATTGATATTTGTACAAGCTTTTCAGTGCAAGTGGATCAGTTAGTATTTTGTTTTCAAGATATCACCGTTTGGTGTTTAGCCTGTCTGTCCACTATTGTTGTACTGTAAGTAAATGCGTTGTCAATCACCCTATTGTCCAAGATATCTTGAGGCTAGAGGGTTGGAAGTAGTTGTTTGTAGCTTATGCAGGACCTTCTCTTCATTTTTTGGTTTGGTGTTATAAAAACGTTGATAAGATAATATTGGTACAAGAGAAAATTATGAAATTTGAATTAGTTATGATCCCCCTGCCAATTTCTCTTTTGTTCTTACTATTAATATGTTTAGTTCAGAATATACCATGAAGAACGCAAAAGCCTGAGATCAGCATTAAAACTAATTTTTTTATTGTACTATTTAATTTACGTTTTCAACACACTTTAAGTTGCTGTTGTGATGATGATTGACTAATTTATGCTTTGTGCAGAAATTAAACCTGGAGAGCCTGTTTTGGACTGGGTTACAAGAAAACGAGTGGCATTAGGTGCAGCACGTGGCCTGGAATATCTTCATGAGCATTGCAATCCTAAGATCATACATCGGGATGTGAAGGCTGCTAATGTATTACTGGATAAAGATTTTGAAGCGGTTGTTGGTGACTTTGGATTGGCAAAATTGGTGGACGTGAGAAAGAGTAATGTGACAACTCAAGTTCGTGGGACAATGGGCCACATAGCTCCTGAATACTTGTCCACTGGGAAATCATCAGAAAGGACAGATGTTTTTGGTTATGGGATTATGCTTCTGGAGCTTGTAACAGGTCAAAGGGCAATTGACTTTTCGCGTTTGGAAGAAGAAGATGATGTTTTGTTGCTTGACCATGTAAGCTAGATATGGTGATTCACCATCTTGCTTTGCATGCTTTCACTTATTTCTTCCTTTGTGCCTTTCAATGATTAACTAAAGAAACATATGAGTTAAAATGTTTGAACGTTTACTATTTGGTGAAGATACCTTTTTCACTTCTTTGGCATGGACCCTCGACTACAGCTTGGGACTATTGGCCCTTTTGTGTTTTAAGAGACCAATCTAGTTTCCTATATTTTTCTTACCTTGAACCTAATGCGTTCTTATTGCTTGCATTATACTGTGCTTATTTTTTTTTGAAGGTCAAGAAGCTAGAGAGAGAGAAAAGATTGGACGCTATTGTAGATCGCAACCTTAATAACAGTTACAACATCCAAGAGGTGGAGACAATGATTCAAGTTGCACTGCTCTGTACGCAAGCATCACCAGAGGACCGTCCAGCAATGTCAGAGGTGGTACGGATGTTGGAAGGAGAGGGTCTAGCTGAGAGGTGGGAAGAGTGGCAGCATGTGGAAGTTACTCGTAGGCAAGAGTACGAGAGGCTGCAAAGAAGGTTTGACTGGGGGGAAGATTCTGTATACAACCAGGAAGCAATTGAATTATCTGGTGGAAGATAACTATTTGGTTACATCATACTAGGTTAGCCTGACGTTTATCTCAGTTAACCAGCCTCGATATTTTTGTATATGATATGTTTGTACCAGTTATTGTATTCAAATTTTGGTGGTTCAGTGTTATTGCGTTCTTAAGCAATCCTCAAATCAAGGAAAGTCTCTACCTTCTTCTGTATCCTTTTGAAACTTGTTTGAAACCCAGTGTACAGTAGAGTCTCAGTGATACATATTTGATTGAGAACATGTCGAATTGGGCTTAGTTAAATGGTTGTATTGCATTGCATGCAATTTGGACTGGACCTGGCTTGAGTATCCTTAGTCTGCTACTTTGCCTGCTGATCTAGCTTTGTTTGATTTTTATGGTGAGTAATCAGCATAATGAAATTTGTTTGCGGGATGTGCATTTGGACTGATCAGAGCCACAACGGACGGACTTATTGAGTTAGAAATAGAGAGTAGCACCATCCCATTAACAATTGACACGATACTCTTAATCATAGTGGTGAAAACTTGCCTGCTTTTCATAGTGGTGAAAACTTTACTGGACGTTCAAACTAACATACATACCAATTGGTTCTTTACGGATTTTTATGATAATTAATCAATTGTAACTTTTAACTAACTCCAAAAATTTTGATAGTGCTTCTATCAATACAATGGAGGCTGTACACACCAATTTATGTATCTATCATTACATGATTCCGATCTCCACAAACTAGATCTATCGTCATTATTATTATATTGTTAAATTTTGAATTATCTTACAATTCTTAAAAATACTCCCAAACAATTGTAAATTTCAAGTTACCTCAAATTTTTATTCAAAAAATAAGGAAAGAATAGGGGTGATTTAATGAAAATCATTTTATCTTCTTTATAAAAAATAAGGGGTAAATTGAAATTTACAATAAGTTTGGAGGTTTTTTTAAGATTATCATTTTACGAGATGCAGAAGAAATTAACCTCTGTTAAAGAGTCAACATTTTTGGACGACGTCTTGAAGAGTCAACAAGATTGGGATTCTAGCCACTCTCCCTTAATTAAGAAAAAATTGGTAAAAGAATTAAGAATGTTTATTTGTTTTTTGTTATAAATAACAAGAAAAATAATACTGAATTACAAGAATTAAATAGTTTCGGAAAGTACTGTAAAACATGATTCTTCATTGACCCACTTATTGATAGAGAGGCCAAGCTGCTGCTTCTATGATTACGCACACATGACAACAAAAATTCAAATGTGGTGATGTCAACAAGAGCTTTCTATAAAAACTAGGTTAATTTAAGCCATTATGTACGCTTGATAAATAGCCAGCATGTATCCTTCATCTTTAATTATAAGTCATAAGATTCTGCAGTTACTTAAGGTACGCGGCAAAATTTGGGCTAACAATGAGTTGGGATTACTCGCGGGACGGGCTTTAACTCCTCGGGACGGTTGCTCAAGTGATAAAATTTAGGATACTTCAATCTGCAGGATCAAAAAACAGTAAAGGGTGCTTGTTATTGGCAACGACCCGCTTATGCTCAAGTGAAAAATCAGAAGCCTCGACAATAACAATTAAAAATAAAGGGAGTCAAGAAAGAGGCGGAGCTCTGGTATGCTTAATGCTTTTGAAAACCAGAATGCCCCATCTTTACGTGCAAGAACCGCCCTTAAGTAGAAGCTACATATAGAGTCAATGTCATACTTGGAGCTTTTCAATAATGTGCCGCGTGGACAAGTATGCGCGGACGAGGACAAGTTCTCGAAGGACTCGGGCTTTATCTTAAAGGAGCCCCCTACACTTACAGTAGCTACAAGGTAGCAAAATCCTTATCTTAAGGAGCTCCCTACTTTATAGCAGCTGCAAAATTGCGGTAAACAGTACCCGCATATATATGGTTGAGCCGGTTTGGGCTATTTACTGACATGTTGGGTCAGGTAAAATAAGGTACAATAATTTGATTTGAATACGACTCATGAATTGAATTCATGAATTCTTCTACAAGTGGAGAGCAAAATCCGATTCTTGTTATATTAAGCATACTATCATGCAAACACGTTATTCAAATTGTCCAAATTAGATGCTGCACTGTGGTTTACCAACATTGAGCCTGAGGAAGATGATGGCGATGATGATGATCTCCTTCGTTGTCTCCTGATTAATTTCTTAGCAAACTTGATAATCCTCACCAAGGAAAAAAAAAAAAATCTCCTCAATCACAAAACCCTAAACCTCTCTCTCGGCCAAAATTTTCTCAACTAGCCGCCACCCTTTTGTTAACCTTTAGTCGTTGGCATGGCCTCGCCGGCCGTCGGTGGTGGTCGCCAGCCACCACCGGAGTGCCCCCCCACCGCCGGCGATGTCTTCTTGGCTTGGCAGCCCCTCAACCAACCACCCTCGCTCACATGCAACAATGCCTCTTCGTGGCTCGCCTCTCAAAACCGGCCCCTTGCTGCCGCCGATCCCTTGGCTGCTGGTGGTGCAGCCCTACCCATGTCGGATCACCCTCCTCGCACTAGCGACGTGACCTTGACTGACAGATCCAACTCCCAGCCACAGGTTGAGCACGCTTGCAGCCCACGATCGTGTCAACCTGGCAGCGGTTCCCTGCCCGTCGTCGCTGCACCCACGGCAGCCGGTGATGCCTCCATTCCCTTGCCTCAGCCACCTTTGGTCCCCTCGGCTGGAGCCATGCAAATGTTGTTGGCCACTGTGTGTGGTGGTTTCGTTTTGCCAGCCGCCGTTTAACCCTCGAACCCCTCTACGGCCAGCCATTATGAGCCTCTCTCCCAACACCCGTTGGCGTCAACCAAGCGATCACCTACTCCTCATGTAGCCTCGGACATGCAGCAAGCTTCCCATTGCCCACCACCCGCTACTGCATGCATCACTCAGCCTATCACCACTTTGGTTTCCAACAATAATCCTACGGCTGGTACCACAACCCAGCCCACAACCACTTCCATCCGTCATTGCCCTACCTAGAACGTGAACAACGATCCCACAGCTGGTACCCCTCTCCCATCATGGGCAGCCCCTATTATTCACTCCTCCCACAACCCAAACTTCAATTCCAAGCCCTTATATGCTTCGGTTTTGAACCCGGCCTCCATCCTTAACCCCCCTGCCTCCTCTAGACCTCAAAAATCCTTTCTTGATGCTGTCACCGGCTCCGGCTCGCCCGTTGTTCCGGTTAAGCCGACTATATTCCATCGTGGTGAACCTGCTGTTCATTTTTCGGTAGATGAGATACAAGCTATGGCTGAACCTTTTAAATAGGCATTGGTTGGTAAATTCTCATTTGGCCGTCCACCTACGGACGTTGTTCGGAAATTTTTTATTTCGTTAGGGTTGAAAGGTAATTGTCAAGTGTCGTTGCTTGATAATCGACACGTGTTAATTAAATTGTGTATGGATGAGGATTATTCACATATTTAGGTGAGGAAAGCGTGGTATGTTAATGGTCAGGGTATGCGCATTTTCAAGTAGAGTACTGATTTTTGCTGTTCGGTGGAGTCCCCTATTGTACCTGTCTGGGTATCATTACCGTACTTGCCTATTTGTTTTATCCACTGTAAATCAGCTTTATTTTCTATTGCTGCTGCTATTGGTACACCGCTGCATGTTGATCATGCCACGGCCTTGGTTAATAGGCCGTCATTAGCTTGAGTGCTTGTTGAGTATGACGTTTCGAAACTGTTGTTGTCTCGTATCTGGATTGGGGAGGGGGATTCCGGGTTTTGGCGGGATGTCATTTTTGAACGGGTCCCCGCATACTGTTCCCCCTGTAGGCATCTTGGTCATTCCGCCGATTCCTGTTACGTTGTTAATCCAGGGCTTCGTAGGCTCGTTTAGACTGTTGGTAAGGCTAAGGGTAATACGCCCCGAGATAAAGGCAACTTACCAGTTTCGAAACCTGCTGGTCAATCTCGGGAGGCTCGTGCTCCCCAATACGTTGTTGTTGCTGATCACTGGCCTCCGATATCTCCTTTACAGCCCCTTGTGGATCAGGGTCTGAGTTCGGGATCTGGCTTGGCCCCACCAGTTTCGGTGCCTCCTGCTGCTGTTCATGTTGATTCAGACTTGAGAGTTTCTGTGGGTGAGCAGATTTGCCCTGGTGGTTCGAGTGCTCCGGATAGCCACTTGGTGCCTCCTGACGCTATTGGTGCCATCTCAAGTAGCCTAGTTAGTTGTTCGATATTGATGGATGATCCTTTACATGTGGCTTTCAATTCTCATAGTATCGATTTTTCTGGATTTGATGATGAGGGGGATGGTCAGTTGCGGGTCTCCACAAGCACTGCCTTTTTCACGTCTACAGTGGATAATATTTACTCCATAGTTGTGGTTTTTAATTCCTACCCTCCAAATCTCTCTTTTCAATCAGATGAGGAGTTTAGCTCCGAGGGCAATCCTGTAACTGATGAGTATTTTGCATCTGAGCTTGAGGGTACATGGGGCATGATCTTAATCGTGATTTCAGTGTTGCTGGCCCGGATTCCTCTGGTTCCTCTGGTTTTAGGAAAGGTTCAAGCTAGTCACTGGTCGTAAATATCGTAAATGGTTTTCTGGGCGTTTACATTAATTATTACATATAATTTGCTTTTCATTGCTCTGTTTTGCTTTGTTATTTTTTATTTGTTGGTTGTTTTTATTCATTTTTTTGGAAGTTTTGGTCTATATCCCCCTTCATATGTAATTTTATTTTTTTCGATAATCCACAGGTAAGGGTCTTGCCTACCCCCACCTCTGGGTGGTTTTCAATTAAAAAAAAAAACATGCATCTCCGTTGTGACCGAAAGTTTTCAAATTTTTTGTTGACTGCGTGTGAGAGTGAATATGTAATTGTTTAGGTTGAACTGATAGCAAGAAAAATTAAACTATCAATTGATATCTCTCTCTCTCTCTGTATATATATATGTGAGGACTCTTGACTAAGACTAATTTTACGTTTGTCTCAGTTAGCACAATGGCAAAGAACGCAGTCTGAAAATTGATTCCGGAGAAGAATCATATTAATTAACCAAGGACCAAACACCGCAACCGTATTCATGCCTGTTGAAGATTAATCCCAACAATTTTAGCTAATTATTTAATGTGACGCATGTGTATATCCCTAAATTGATGATTGATTTTGTTTGATAAAGTTAATTAATTTTCTCTTAAGGGTATGCGTATTCTTCACTAGAAATACGACCTACAAATAAAATTTAAGAGTAATGCAATGCTCTAAAGTACTATGCATCCAAATATTTTATTTTTTTACATAAAAATATGTACCTCATTGAACCACAGGAAAATTACTATAAACGCTATAAAATGGTTATAATGCAATTCAATATATCCGTGCCAATAACATTTACATTAAAACAAATTAATGAAAAGTAAATGAAAAAAAAAAAATTAGTGTTCAACAAAACAAAATCCAAGATACATTAAAATAGACATGCATGATAGCTAGCTCAATGCCCAAAACTAAATCAGATTCTGGTAAGTGCGGCTACTGATTTGAATAATGGGTATGCATCCTCACAATAATCAGTGGTGTAATAATAGCTTTCACCATTATGATTACCACCATGGCCATTTCATTTTCTCCCCTAATTGATCTTCCATCACTAGATATTTTGTCACAACCTACAGCAACAGCGCCAACAGTGTCATTTTCTTCAGAAAAATGGCTTGCCATGCACAAATATTCTTCTTTTTCTTCTTCATCGGCGAGCAAATGAGGCGGCGGCTCCAATTCAATATCCTCCCTCTCCCATTCTTCTACGTCCGTGCCCCATTCATAATAATCAACTCCTGCCATTGCTAGAGCTTCCATTGAAACTGACATGATCGATTATGCGCGTACGAATTATAATGATCTGTTTCAAAATTTCTTTCAGAACTTTCTATGCTTGACTGTGATGAATTTTTGGATATATAAAGCAATAACAATTTGGCGCACGCAAGTATTTATACATGCATGTTCGTACAGAAAAAATAGGTATCTTTTAACGGATCGAGAAAAGTAGAACATGACTCCACGTAAAAAAATCACGGGGAACATGTACACAAAATGCAACTTTTAATTTTATTTATCTTTTTAATTATTAAGTTTTGAAGAAGACACCTATATATATATATATATATATATATATATATATATTACTTTATGTATATTATGTAAGTAATACATTGAAGAGTGAGCTATAATTATTTGAATCGATCCTACGAAAAGTACAAGCATATTAATCCCGTGATAATTGAATTGACCAAACAAGTACCTGTTTTGGCTTAATTCAAAGAAAAGCAAAAGTTAAATAAAGAACAAACAACAAGGATTTAAATTTTAAATGATTAAAGCCATGACGAAAGCTTTATTCGCTGACGCCAAGTCGTGCGAAAAACTCATTCAATATAGTATACTAGACGTCAATTACTCCTTCCAAATTTTTAATGTCGTTCAGCCAAGAACTTTAATGAAACAAATTTTGAATTTTGAAGGATTTAACTTTCTGCTCTTTTAGTTTCTTTCTATGAACAAGAAGGACTTCCTAGTCACTCAAGTGAAAAATAACTTACGTTTCCTAGAACAAGTTTTATTATTATTATTTTAAAAAAAATTGAAACAATATAATAATTGAAACTGTGTTTGCGAATTTCAAATGGTAGCCTCTTTGGTAGGTCTGGCAAGCTTCGTATTAAAGTGGTGGGTCGTATCAAAATTTGCATATCCAAACCGAACTCAATTAATTGTATATTAGATATTTTATTAGTCCTTGTGTTTGATGTTAATTGCCTGTTTAGACCAAATATTTTGCGAAATACATTAAATTATTCCTATCATTAATTATGGTATAGCCAATACTTTTTTACTATGTTTAATTATCGTTATTATGTTTTCGGCTATGCATGTTATTTTAATATATATTATGCGTGGATATATTACGGGTAGGATTGTTTATACACTCAAATACAAGGCTCTATGCAGATCGATTGGAAAATAAAATAATTACGGGATTTTAAGAATGTTACTTGCATATATACGTGTGATTGGGAAAGGGAAAAATGAGCTCGCCTCGGGCAAGGGACAAAGGCGATAGTGTGCTTCTTCGGCCTGATTTCAGTAGCAGGATGGGGGCTTGTTATTTTCTAGTAGAGAGGCAACTTAAAAGATAATGGACAAAGCTCGACCGAGCCACAAAATGTACTTTGCCACCAACCGATTGGTTGGGGTTGGGTTGCATCTTCTCCTCCTCACTGATATTATGGTACATGAAAGATATTGAACGCCAACAACTGGCTCGCAAAATTGGAACCCACAAATTAAATATAGCCGATTGTATTGCACATCTAGTTTGCTAACGAACCGGATGGAAGCAACCAAATTCTGATGATGCTAACTAATAATCATCATCTAGGCAAGTGGATTTTGTAAAGCAAACAAGGAGAACATACGAAGCCCTTGGTATTGCTTTATAAAAAAATACAAGTAAAAATTTGTAACTACAAAATAAAAATTAATTAATAGTATGTGGTAAATATGATTTTTAAAATAATAATTTTAATAAAATAATAAAAATATTATAAAGTTTTCATTATACAAATGTAAACAAAATTAGCTTAGCTTTTAAATTACAGTAGTAAATATTTAGCAACAGTTTAATACTGTAATTAAAAATTATAACTGTTCAACCACAACGCCAAATAGGGTTGTAATTATATGAGAACTTGCCAGATTCATCGTCGTCAACTTGCAAAATATATATTTTCGGATATGTTCAAGTTTATAATTTGCGGAAGGACTTTGAATTACCTGGAGCTAGCACGTGCATCAAATCAAGAGCATGTTGATTCCTCATCCTCCCAGTGGATCTTTATCATACAATCATGCAGCTAGGTGATGGAACAACAATTCATTGATCTTAATTCTAAATGATATCAATTGTTCTATATTTTCAATATAAAAATAAATAAGATCTTCCTACTATATATGTATTATTCAAAGAATTTTTTTTATTTATTACCAATTTATAATTAAAGAAAACGATTTTCCTATTTAGTTGGCAGAAGCTCAAATGAGTTTTTCTTCTTCTTCTTCTTTTTTTTTTTTAATATATAAAAGGTACTTGCAATACTTCTACTAAAACCATATGTTTTTATCATGACTTTGGTTTGTATTTTAATTGCATCCAAGAAAGCCAAAAATCTCATGCAAGCATTGACACTCATGTAAATAATTTATCAACAAAACCGGCCAAGATGCTTGATGTTAATTATTTGGCATGGTTATATATAAATAAATTGGCCCGTTTGCTTATTGAAGAGTACTACAAATGTCTCCCCACACGTGGGGCACTATTCAAGCCACATTTTCAACAACAGATCTAACTAATACCTTGGCCGGTTTTGTTGATAAATTATTTACGAGTGTCAATGCTTGCACGAGATTTTTGGCTTTCTTGGATGCAATAAAAGTACAAACCAAAGTCATGATATAAACATGTGGATTTAATAGAAGCATTGCAAGTACCTTCGAAAATATAAAAAACTTACAACATTTCGAGCATCACATGTGGGGCGCTATTCAAGTCACATTTTTAACAATAGATCTAACACGTGTGATAATAAAAATTCAAATGTGGTGATGTCAACAAGAGCTTTTAACAATAATTTTTGTTATGATTGTAATCCTCGCTTTTCCTAAAGCTTTTCCTATGGTTCTTCTTGCCATGGTTGTTGCAAGGCATAGCAATGGATATATAGTGCTCTTTGCCTTGCCCCCCTTTCTCAGGTTAATCCTAAATAAATGAACAAGTAAACAAATATGGTTGGAGTTTTATATATACACGTGTTTGCTTAATCTCTTCGTCCCTCGTCTCTTTTGTTTTAATTGAAAAATGTATATAGTGTGCGTGTGTGTAGCATCTTTCTCATTATACATACAAAATGGATCTCATGAGTTGATCATCATGATAGCACTGAGCTTTTAAAAATTTTTTGTATTACAATATACCTATATTTTCTTGTTTTGGTGAAACCTCGGCACAAATAAAGGGAACGTTATGGATAACTAGAAGGGAATGCAACATATGGAAGTGTAGAAAGATAAAATAAAGAAAATTCTTATATTACTAGACACATATATGATATGTCAATAAAATTAGATTTTATTTTGAGTTTTATGCATACGTCGTGTAGTTTTAAATTTTTTACGTGTACTTAGAGACAATCTAAGGTTATTGTTGAGGAAGTGTAGAAAGATGCAAAATATCCTCATCTTACAACAACTATAAAAAATATTAAAATAATATTTTTTTTCAAAATCCGATTTTGAGAATAAATTTCATCTTTAATAAAACACCATATGTATTACATAAACACAAAGTTAACATTATTCAATTTAAATAAAAAAAAAGGAATAAATATATAAATTAATTAACATTATAATGAGATTTTATTTTACAATTATGAATTTTTTTTAATAGTAACTCTTATATTAATTTATTCGTTTTAGTTTTTATTCATAAGTTTTTGGCATAATTTACAAAGTTTATGTTTTATTTTGCACTTAATGTTGATTTACTTATTTTATGTTATATTTGTAAGTTTTTATTTTAGTTACAGGTAATGTATTAATTCACCAGTTTTATCGTAATTTACTTGTTTTACCTTTCTTTTACAAGTTTTATGTTCAATTTCTAAAATTTATGTTTTATTTTACAGTTAGTGTTGATTTACTTGTTTTATATTATATTTATAAGTTTTTATTTTGTTTACTAGTAACACATTAATTTTATTAGTTTTATATTAATTTACTTATTTTACCTTCCATTTACAAGTCTTATGTTCCATTTCCAAAATTTATGTTTTATTTTACTGTTAGTGTTGATTTACTAGTTTTATGTTCTATTTGTAAGTTTTTGTTTTGTTTACTAGTAACACATTAATTTTACTAGTTTTATATTAATTTACTTGTTTTACCTTCCATTTACAAGTCTTATGTTCCATTTCTAAAATTTATGTTTTATTTTACATTAGTATTGATTTATTAGTTTTATGTTATATTTATAAGTTTTTGTTTTGTTTACTAGTAACACATTAATTTTACTTGTTTTATATTAATTTACTTGTTTTACCTTCCATTTACAAGTCTTATGTTCTATTTCTAAAATTTATGTTTTATTTTACAGTTAGTGTTGATTTACTAGTTTCATAATATAATTATAAATTTTTGTTTTGTTTACTAGTAACACATTAATTTTACTAGTTTTATATTAATTTACTTGTTTTACCTTCCATTTACAAGTCTTATGTTCTATTTCCCAAATTTATGTTTTATTTTACAGTTAATGTTGATTTACAAGTTTTATGTTATATTTACAAATTATATGTCTTATTTACATAATTTATATTTAATTACGGTATTGATGCCGCAACTTTAATCACGGCATCATAGAATGACCCTTATACTAATATTTGTAATTCACCCCATCTTGGATTCTGTAGAATCGGTGGTTCGAACGTTATTAAATTTGATTTCAGGATATGTCGGCTGCTTACATTGAGCATGAGGTAACATATATGTGTTTTGAGGAAGTTAATGTCTTTACGCAAATTATATATAAGAATCCTCATTTTGTTTGCGCAAGGGGGCAGCCGTTCTATTCAACTAACAAATTTCAGTTCAAATATTTCTAGTATGTTTAGGATTTGAGCTGTATGTTAACTGGAGAATGAGACTCAAGTGTGACTGACCGACAACTCTACCCAACTATGCATTCTGTCTAATAAATCAAACCCAAACGTCTGGTCTGAATGCGGGGTAGCCATTAATTGTGTTCGTGGAGTCTTTACTGGCCAAGCGAAATTCTCTTCACGCAAATAACAATAAATAAAATACAAAGCACTATAAAAGCACCCACCAGCAAGTAAGTGAGAGCTGGTGAGCCGTCAAATAATTAAAATGGGAAGTTTCGCTCTCCCCGCAAATGCTAATACTCATGGCGGCAGCTTCTTAGCAGATTTAGAGCCAAAGAGCTTCGCTGACGAATCGAAAGCTGTTATTGATTTCATTGCTGATTATTACAAAAACATCGAGAAATACCCTGTTCAGAGCAAAGTAGAGCCTGGTTATTTATCAGCTCAGTTGCCTGACACAGCCCCGCATTCCCCAGAGTCATTGGATGATATTCTAAAAGATGTCACGGACTCCATCATACCTGGCCTCACTCACTGGCAAAGCCCCAATTTCTTTGGTTATTTCCAAGCAAATGCAAGCACTGCGGGGTTTCTTGGTGAGATGCTTTGTTCAGGGTTCAACGTGGTTGGCTTCAATTGGCTTGCTTCTCCAGCAGCAACTGAACTCGAATCCATTGTGATGGATTGGATGGGGAAAATGCTCAAGCTTCCATCTTCATTTTTGTTCTCCGGAACAGGTGGTGGTGTCTTGCACGGAAGCACTTGCGAATCCCTCGTTTGCACTCTGGCAGCTGCAAGAGACGAAGCATTGGAAAAACTTGGAGGAGGCTTTGACAACATTACTAAGTTGGTTGTTTATGCCTCCGATCAAACTCATTTCGCTCTCCAGAAATCTGCCAAATTAATTGGTATCCCTCCAGCAAATTTTCGGCCTGTCAGCACATCATTTTCAACTGAGTTTTCGCTGTCACCAGATGCTGTTCGTGCTGCTATTGAAGACGATATCAAGTCCGGCTATGTTCCACTTTACTTATGTGCTACTGTTGGGACAACCGGCGCAGGAGCGGTGGATCCCATTGAGGAGCTCGGAAAAATTGCAACCGAATACAAATTGTGGCTCCATATCGATGCTGCTTACGCTGGTGGCGCTTGCATTTGCCCTGAGTACAGGCATTACTTGAATGGAGTTGAGCTAGCTGACTCAATCAGCTTGAATCCGCATAAATGGTTCCTCACTAACATGGACTGCGGTTGTTTGTGGGTCAAGCATCCTAGTTTCCTAGTGGGTTCATTATCCACTAAATCAGATATTATGAGAAGCAGATCACCAGCCAGCAGTACTAGTGCTAACGCTGCGCCTGTTATCGACTATAAAGATTGGCAAATCGCGCTTAGCAGGAGGTTCAAAGCTTTGAAGCTATGGACTGTGATTCGCAAACATGGCTACTCTGGCCTTACGTATCACATTCGCAGCGATGTGAACATGGCTAAGAGATTCGAGGCAATGGTCGCCAAAGACGAGAGGTTTGAGATAGCAGTGCCTAGAAAATTTGCGTTGGTTTGCTTCAGGCTGAAACCAAAGCGAGAATCCGAGGGCACTGAATTGAACCGGAAGCTGCTTGATGCTTTGAACGCAAGTGGGAGAGCTTTCTTGACGCAAGCAGTGTTGGGTGGTGTTTACGTTATACGCTGCTCCATCGGGACCACGCTCACTCAAGACAGTCATGTCGATGATTTATGGAAGCTCGTTCAGGAAAAGGCTGATCGGCTGTTGTCATTGTAAGAGCCAAAGCATGCAGGATGCTAATCATCTCGCATTGGTTAATTAAATTAATTAACCAATGTAATAATAAATATAATCGTTCTCAGCTCGCGGACATACGCATTTTCTTAAGATGTGAATTTTGGAATTTCACACTTTTGTCAAATATTTTTATAACTGCAAAGTCATTTTTAATATTATGAAAACATTGGACAACAGTGAAATTCTAAATCTATATTTAAAAAAATATGAAAGTCCGCACTAGAGAAGCATTCTCTCCATATATATATATATATATGTGTGTATATATATATATGTGTGTGTATATATATATGTGTGTGTGTGTGTATTAGTATGTACGTATGCGCGCACTGCCAGTTGAATCATCTGCATTCCTCTGCTTATATATGTTATCATTGTAATCCTCGCTTTTCCTATGGTTCTTCTTGCCATGATTGTTGCAAGGCAAAGCAATGGATATATGGTGCTCTTTGCCTTTCCCCCCTTTCTCAGGTTAATCCTAAATAAATGAACAAGTAAACAAATATGGTTGGAGTTATTTTCCAGGCAGAATGTCATGAAATCTTCATTCTTTTTCTCCAATTACATATGAAATCAACTTAATCTTATTACAACTATTCTTCATTGGCTGTTCACAGATTCTATTATCAAGAAATATGACCTGTTGAATGATTTACAAGTAATTTTATTTGACTGATTGCTCTAGTTCGAATCATACGGAAAATTACAATACAACGCCGCCTGTGGATTAGGACATGCATATATCTGGTCTATTTTCTCTCAACTAGCCGCCAGTTTCTTTCCCAATTTTGACCGCCGGCATGCCACCACTGGCCGCCGGTGGTGGTCACCAGCCACCGCTGGACCCTCCCCCCTCCACTGGTGACGTCGTCCAGCCTTGGCAGGGCCCAAACAAGCCGCCTGCCCCCCTGCGTACTAGGCCACCATCTCCGTTTCTACCAGCAAGTGGCCCCCTTGCCGCCGCCGCCATTCCAGCCACTGGAGACGGCTCTTTGCCTTCGTCGGAGGGCCCTCATGCAGTCGGAAACCACTCTGCTGCTGAACGGACTTTGCTAGGGTCACAGGATCACCAAACCCGAAGCCCTCGCACGGTTTCTACGCCAACAACCGTCGCGAACCCAGCCACCAATGACGGTGCAGTTCAGATGCCCCACCCAACGTCGACCCAACCCGCCGGAGTCTTGCCCACAAACTCGTCCTCACCGGCCCAGCACTCGGCTGCTGACCCTGCTGACCCGTTGCTACGTCCACAAGTTGGCTTTACCCAGCTGCTCATGCATCAACTCAGTAGCCAGCCATCATGCAGCCTCCAGCCACTACCTGAGCCTCGGTCACGGACCACCACCCACGTCCCTCTTGCCCCAACTCAGCAGCAAACAGCCACGCAGCCTCCAAAAAACCCTAACTCTATTTCGGTTCCACATGTGCCAGCCACATGCCAGCCCACTTGGGGCCCGCAACCTGGTTTCGTGCCCCCCATGCCGGCTGGATCCGTAAATTCCACCTCCCGTAACTCACATGCAGCCCCAAAGCCATCCTATGCTTCGATTTTGAACCCGGCTGCCATCCTCAACCCCTCTGCCCCTCCATGGCCTCAAAAATCTTTCCTAGATGTTGTTACGGGGGCTGCAGCGGCTGTTGTTCCAGTCAAACCGGTCCAACTCCACCGAGGTGAGCCGGCTGTCCACTTCTCCACAGAGGAAATACGAGCCATGGCGGAACCGTTTAAGCTGGCATTGGTTGGTAAGTTCTCATTTGGTCGACTTTCTATGGATATTATTCGGAAGTTTTTTGTTTCGTTGGGCTTGAAGGGGAACTGTCAGGTGTCTTTGCTGGATAATAGACATGTATTAATTAAACTGAGTATGGAGGAGGATTATTCCCGCATTTGGGTGAGACAGAGTTGGTACTTCAGTGGTCGGAGCATGCGTATTTTTAAATGGAGTACTGATTTTCGATGTTCTGCAGAATCCCCCGTTGTACCTGTTTGGGTATCACTACCTTATCTGCCAGTTCATTTTATTCATTGTAAGTCTGCTCTTTTTTCCATTGCCGCTCCTATTGGTACCCCTTTGCGTGTTGATCATGCTACGGCCTCGGTAAATAGGCCATCGGTTGCCAGAGTGCTTGTTGAATATGATGTTTTGCAACCGTTGTTGCCTCGTATTTGGATTGGTGAGGGGGACGCTTGGTTTTGGCAGGATGTTGTTTTTGAGCGGGTCCCTGCTTATTGTGCCAAGTGTAAGCACCTTGGCCATTCTGTGGATGCATGTTATATTGTTAATCCTGGGCTTCGTAAGCTTACTCAGCCTGCGGGTAAGGCCAAGGGCCCGGGCCCTCGAGATACGGGTACTTTACCGGCTGCAGAAGACGCCGTTCCCTCACGGGAGTCAGCGCCCCAGTATGTTGTTACTGCTGATCACCGGCCTCCTATGCCAGTGGACCAGGGCCAGGGTTCGGGCTCAGCTTTATCTCCTCCCACTTCGATGCCTTCTGATCCTACTCCTCCTCTAGTTCCTGCTACTGTTACTACAGCTTCAGACGTTTCAAGGGAGCAGGCCCGGCCTCCTCCGTTGGGTGTCCAAGATAGGCAGCTGTTGCCTTCTGCTGTTGTTGATCCTAGCTTGAGTGATCCAGTTCGTTCACCACTTATTGCGCCGGCGCCGCCTGCTGCTGCTGTTGTTGCTGCCCCGAGTGGTTCGGTTAGTCCGCTGCAGCAGGATGATCACTTACAGGTGGCTCTGAATACTCATCGCACGGATATTCTTGCGTTTAATGATGATGGGGTGCAGGATGTTGCTGCACTGAGGGCTTCTCCCGGCACTTCTTTTTTCCAGACTACAACCGATGCTATTTGCTCCCTGGCTATGGGTTTTCACTTCTATCCTCCAGACCACCCTTTTCAATCAGACGAGGAGGTTAGCTCCAACGAAAATTTTGTAGCCAATGAGTATTTTGCTTCTGAGCCTGAGGGTACAGGGGGCGTGATTTCGATTCTGACTTCAGTGTTGTTGGCCCACAATCCTCTAATTCTCGGAAATATTTCAAGTTAGCCACTGGCCGTAAGTATCACAGGCGACATCGCTTACATTGATTACTTCACTTTTATTGGTTTTTCATTTCTATTAGTTGGTTGTTCTCATTCTTTTGCTTGGAGGTTTTGGTTTATGTCCCCCTCCATACGTACTTTGTACTTTTAGTTCAATAATTTACAAGTAAGGGGGTCCCGCCTAACCCCCCACCTTTGGGTGGTTTTAAATAAAAAAAAAAACAAATATGGTTGGAGTTTTATATATACACGTGTTTGCTTAATCTCTTCATCCCTCGTCTCTTTTGTTTTAATTGAACAGTGTATATAGTGTGCGTGTGTGTAGCATCTTTCTCTCATTATACATACAAAATGGATCTCATGAGTTGATCATAATGATAGCGCTGAGCTTTTAAAAATTTTGTGTATTACAATATACCTATATTTTCTTGTTTTGGTGAAACCTCGGCACAAATAAAGGGAACGTTATGGATAACAAGAAGGGAATGCAACATGTGGAAGGAGGAATGTAAAAGAAATTGGAAGTGAAATTTGGAAAGTTGTGGAAAGGAACAAGGATTACCAAATGGTAATTCGAACTATGAAGGCCGGTGAATGAAAAGCAAACTAAAGGCAATTCTTGTGATCATTCTGATGACACTTATCCAATCTCCTCTACATTCAAAGCTATTATTTATGTATGGGCGCGAGTGATAATAAAAATTCAAATGGGGTGATGTCAACGAGAGCTTTTAACAATACTTTTTGTTGATTTAAGCCATGATGTAAGCTTGATAATATTAACACATTTATTATTCTTCATCAGGTCATAAGATTCGGCAACTTGACATTCAGTTTCTTCACATGCACAAGCGGACTTTGGAATAGTACGAAAACATTTAATTGAAGATCTTGCTTTAAACTTTCAAGAGATAATTATTTTCCAAGCTAGCTAGGTTCGTCTCACAATCAAAAAAAATTTTCTAAACTCTTGATCGACTCACGAGAGTGCATGCATGATAACATTCGCTTAACGTGGTTTGGCAATTAAGAACCAGAATCCATTCTCCGAAAGTTTTTAATCCAAGAGTTTTATCCAAAAGTTCTATTTGACTCGATTAATTTCATTTTGCCTTAATTAAGTGAACCTCGATCAGCATTAAAGGTTTTGGTGCAAAATGATCAAAATTTTGTAAAGAAACTATTAATTATCGAAATTAATAATTTTTTCTTCTTATGTTTCAAAACCTATCTTAGTTAAAAAATTATGTTGACTCTCAATTTTTTGTTGCTTTTATCATTTTACCCCAGAAAATCAAACATATTAATTTTTTTTTTTTTTTTGCCTACTGATTGATAACTGGCTACGACCTACATAAACTTCAGCGACTGATAAAAAAATAATGATCATAAGTTTGGTTCAGCAAAGAGACCAGAACAAAAGGGAAAAAAAAAGAAAAATTAACAAAATCATTTTAATGTGGGAGGTTTCAGTGGTTTCGATATATGAAAAGTGAAAATGATTTGTTTATTGGAACAATACAAAGGGTTTTGATAATTCTCCCCGCATGTGGGGCACTATTCAAATCATATTTTCAACAAGAGTCCTAGCTAACACGTGATATCGAAATGTTAAAAAGAGTTTATTTTACTTCATAATATTTCTACCAACCAAAAAAGAAAAAAAAAAAAAGACGTATGATAAAAGTTTATTAAACTACGTAATAATGTTGCCGACTGTCTCGCAAACTTAGGGCTTAATTGCCTGTATTCAACATGGTGACAGAGAGGCACAGAAATTTATTTATGATAATGCCATTGGTTTTTACAAATTTCGTTTTAGTTAATTTCGTCTTAGATTTAATTTGTAATGATATTGTTGGCTTTAACAGCCTATTTCTCTGAGTGTTACGTGTTTGTTAAGGACCAAGGAGTAAGTCTCATTGCGTCTCCTTAATTGGTTATATCTTTTCTCTTCCTTCCTAATAAAATCCCTTGCTTTGGCAAGGTTCAGCCCAAAAAATAAAATGAAATATAATTTAGAAGTATGCAAAAGGAAGATGTTTAAATATCCTTATGAAACAAGCAATAGGGTAATTGTTTTTATTTAAAAAAAAAATGCATAGTTGCCCAAATCAATTTTTTAATTCTTATATTTTTTAAAATTTGAGAATTTATGTAGGCAGTCAAATAAAATTTCTTAAAAATCGATTGTCTAAACTTGTAGTGTGAATAATGGTCGTCTTGCATTATACTAATATTTGTAATTCACCCCATCTTGGATTCTGTAGAATCGGTGGTTCGAACGTTATTAAATTTGATTTCAGGATATGTCGGCTGCTTACATTGAGCATGAGGTAACATATATGTGTTTTGAGGAAGTTAATGTCTTTACGCAAATTATATATAAGAATCCTCATTTTGTTTGCGCAAGCGGGCAGCCGTTCTATTCAACTAACAAATTTCAGTTCAAATATTTCTAGTATGTTTAGGATTTGAGCTGTATGTTAACTGGAGAATGAGACTCAAGTGTGACTGACCGACAACTCTACCCAACTATGCATTCTGTCTAATAAATCAAACCCAAACGTCTGGTCTGAATGCGGGGTAGCCATTAATTGTGTTCGTGGAGTCTTTACTGGCCAAGCGAAATTCTCTTCACGCAAATAACAATAAATAAAATACAAAGCACTATAAAAGCACCCACCAGCAAGTAAGTGAGAGCTGGTGAGCCGTCAAATAATTAAAATGGGAAGTTTCGCTCTCCCCGCAAATGCTAATACACATGGCGGCAGCTTCTTAGCAGATTTAGAGCCAAAGAGCTTCGCTGACGAATCGAAAGCTGTTATCGATTTCATTGCTGATTATTACAAAAACATCGAGAAATACCCTGTTCAGAGCAAAGTAGAGCCTGGTTATTTATCAGCTCAGTTGCCTGACACAGCCCCGCATTCCCCAGAGTCATTGGATAATATTCTAAAAGATGTCACGGACTCCATCATACCTGGCCTCACTCACTGGCAAAGCCCCAATTTCTTTGGTTATTTCCAAGCAAATGCAAGCACTGCGGGGTTTCTTGGTGAGATGCTTTGTTCTGGGTTCAACGTGGTTGGCTTCAATTGGCTTGCTTCTCCAGCAGCAACTGAACTCGAATCCATTGTGATGGATTGGATGGGGAAAATGCTCAAGCTTCCATCTTCATTTTTGTTCTCCGGAACAGGTGGTGGTGTCTTGCACGGAAGCACTTGCGAATCCCTCGTTTGCACTCTGGCAGCTGCAAGAGACGAAGCATTGGAAAAACTTGGAGGAGGCTTTGACAACATTACTAAGTTGGTTGTTTATGCCTCCGATCAAACTCATTTCGCTCTCCAGAAATCTGCCAAATTAATTGGTATCCCTCCAGCAAATTTTCGGCCTCTCAGCACATCATTTTCAACTGAGTTTTCGCTGTCACCAGATGCGGTTCGTGCTGCTATTGAAGACGATATCAAGTCCGGCTATGTTCCACTTTACTTATGTGCTACTGTTGGGACAACCGGCGCAGGAGCGGTGGATCCCATTGAGGAGCTCGGAAAAATTGCAACCGAATACAAATTGTGGCTCCATATCGATGCTGCTTACGCTGGTGGCGCTTGCATTTGCCCTGAGTACAGGCATTACTTGAATGGAGTTGAGCTAGCTGACTCAATCAGCTTGAATCCGCATAAATGGTTCCTCACTAACATGGACTGCGGTTGTTTGTGGGTCAAGCATCCTAGTTTCCTAGTGGGTTCATTATCCACTAAATCAGATATTATGAGAAGCAGATCACCAGCCAGCAGTACTAGTGCTAACGCTGCGCCTGTTATCGACTATAAAGATTGGCAAATCGCACTTAGCAGGAGGTTCAAAGCTTTGAAGCTATGGACTGTGATTCGCAAACATGGCTACTCTGGCCTTACGTATCACATTCGCAGCGATGTGAACATGGCTAAGAGATTCGAGGCAATGGTCGCCAAAGACGAGAGGTTTGAGATAGCAGTGCCTAGAAAATTTGCGTTGGTTTGCTTCAGGCTGAAACCAAAGCGAGAATCCGAGGGCACTGAATTGAACCGGAAGCTGCTTGATGCTTTGAACGCAAGTGGGAGAGCTTTCTTGACGCAAGCAGTGTTGGGTGGTGTTTACGTTATACGCTGCTCCATCGGGACCACGCTCACTCAAGACAGTCATGTCGATGATTTATGGAAGCTCGTTCAGGAAAAGGCTGATCGGCTGTTGTCATTGCAAGAGCCAGAGCATGCAGGATGCTAATAATCTCGCATTGGTTAATTAAATTAATTAACCAATGTAATAATATATATAATCGTTCTCGCGGACATACGCATTTTCTTTTCTTAAAATGTGAATTTTGAAATTTCACACTTTTGTCAAATATTTTTATAACTGCAAAATCATTTTCAATATTGTGAAAAAATTTGACAACAGTGTGAAATTTTAAATCTATATTTTAAAAAATATGAACGTCCGTAGTAAATAAGGATTCTCTCCATATATTATATATATTAGTATGTACGTACGCGCGTACTGCCAGTAGGAATCATCTGCATTCCTCCGTCTATATATGTTATCATTGTAATCCTCGCTTTTCCTATGGTTCTTCTTGCCATGGTTGTTGCAAGGCATAGCAATGGATATATGGTGCTCTTTGCCTTGCCCCCCTTTCTCAGGTTAATCCTAAATATATGAACAAGTAAACAAATATGGTTGGAGTTTTATATATACACGTGTTTGCTTAATCTCTTCGTCCCTCGTCTCTTTTGTTTTAATTGAACAATGTATATAGTGTGCGTGTGTGTAGCATCTTTCTCTCATTGTACATACAAAATGGATCTCATGAGTTGATCATCATGATAGCGCTGAGCTTTTAAAAATTTTGTGTATTACAATATACCTATATTTTCTTGTTTTGGTGAAACTTCGGCACAAATAAAGGGAACGTTATGGATAACTAGAAGGGAATGCAACATATGGAAGGAGGAATGTAAAAGAAATTGGAAGTGAAATTTGGAAAGTTGTGGAAAGGAACAAGGATTACCAAATGGAAATTCGAACTATGAAGGCCGGTGAATGAAAAGCAAACTAAAGGCAATTCTTGTGATCATTCTGATGACACTTATCCAATCTCCTCTACATTCAAAGCTATTATTTATTTATGGGCGCGAGTGATAATAAAAATTCAAATGGGGTGATGTCAACGAGAGCTTTTAACAATACTTTTTGTTGATTTAAGCCATGATGTAAGCTTGATAATATTAACACATTTATTATTCTTCATCAGGTCATAAGATTCGGCAACTTGACATTCAGTTTCTTCACATGCACAAGCGGACTTTGGAATAAGTTCGAAAATGAAGGAAAGTAAAAACGATTCAAGATCCAATCTTTCTTCACAATTCAAGCAGCGGAAAATGATCAAATGTTGGATCGCATCAATGGCCGAAAAAAAAGTCACAAGTGGAAATCTTCCTCTTGATCACAATATAAATGTCTTTTGAAAATTGGGTTGTTCAATATTCTTTTTTTTGTATTAATAATAAGAGAAGAAGTAGTAGAAGACGAAGAAGAAGTAGTAGGAAAATTTCAACGTATGTTCGTTGTATCTCAGATTTAATTCACTTTAATACTCAAGCATACTAAATCCCCTCTGTATGTCAAAACTGCACAATCTTTTTATATATTCACAATTGTAATATCTCATATATATTGTACAATTGGTCAACTAGTGAATCTCATAAAAGGGAAAAAAAATTAAGTTCGCCTATCACACTCATGTCCATCAATCCAAAATAATCACTTTCTTAGTCATGTTTCATAGACCGAATCATGTCAATGTCATAAATAACATGTTAAAATAGCAGACACCAGTTTGAGATCTCAAAAACACAGTTGATAGTCATAAAGATACCGGGGTTGGCTTATAGAAATTCATATAGAACTTACACAATGAGGAAGAAGGGAGATTCTCTCATTTTCCATTTTGTTCACCAAGCACGCGGGGTATGATACGCGCGCCATAGTGAATCTTCCATTCTAGGGCGTATGTCTCATTAATCCAATTCACTGTATAGATCTTAGTCCAGTCACTTTTCTGCAACGTCCGACCAGAGTTCTTAAAATGAACGCTAGATCTTAGTCCAGTCACTTTTCTGCAACGTCCGACCAGAGTTCTTAAAATGAACGCTTTCATTTATCGCTAAAATAAAATCTCACATTTGGCTTCAATTAGGTCTCCATGATGGTAGGTGTCACCGGGCTTTTTCCTAATGCGTGTAGCAACCCGCGTGATGGCGTTACGCACCCCCCCTAGCCAGCCTACTCTAGTGCAACAGAAACAAATTTGATAGGAAGTGTGTCAACACTCGCACAATGGAGATTATACAAGAGTAAATTCGCCAACACAAAGAACAACAATGCACACAACATTGAACACAAGTAATATGGTTTTTACGGAGGCTCCAACCTCCAACTTTCTATTCCGTCGCAAGAAAATATTACAAGATAGTTCAAGTAAAGTATGCACAAGGACCTGATGCTCACAAAAATTCGGGCCCCTCTACATACACCCATCCCTATCTATATATACATGGGTTGCAAGTGACACCCCCACTTGCTAAGGCTAGGTGGCGCGCTGCCCTCGTGCCACCTTAAATAACTTCCCCCAAGTTTAGGCCCCCACTAAGCATGATCCCTGGAAACATCTCCACACCCCCTTGATCGTGGAGTAACAGCTATCCACTATGCCACTTAGCAAAGATCATGGGCTGTAACCGCCCAAAACCAACCACCTTTGCCCTCAATTTTAGGCACATGATTAAGGCCATGTCTCCCGATGTTGGGTGCATCCATAACTGCCACTCATCCTTAATTTTCACCCACTACTTGGTGAATTTTGGCCAGCCATGCTCCACGTCAAGCCGCCACTGTCCGCCTACAGTCCGCTCATAACGCCTCTCATTTTCGCATCACTCGGCCCCCATGTGCTCGCCCCATGTCGCTGCACATCCGCATGCACTCCAGCACGTTATACTTGCAACCATGAATGCAATCTAGCAACTGGCCCACGCTACCAAGCCCCACGCTCGCGCACTGCTGTGCCACGCTTGCTCGCGTGCTGCTGTGCCACGCTTGCTCGCGTGCTGCTGTGCCTTGCGCTTGAGCGCCCACTGCATCCTATGCTCGCGCACCCCAGCGCCGTGTGCTTGCGCGCCCACTGTGCCCGGCACTTACTCGCACTGCACCACAAGCCCGTACGTCCCACTGCGCCTTATGTCCTGCGAGTTGCTGCATACACCACCCCCGCATGCACTTGCGCGCGCTGCCCAGCATTGCTTGCGCCCATGCCGCAGCGTGTGTTATGCTTCCACGCCCCAGCCAACGCGTCAGCTATGCCTTATTTCCGCGCTCACCACAAGCGCGCCCGCTTGCTGCCAAGACTCGGCACAAGGCCCCCAAGCCAAGCCACGGCAATCGGCTCATGACTCACGGATGTGACAGTAGGGTCCATCATAGTCGGTCCATAAGAAATTTCGTTTACAACCTTATCTTGATTCTAATCAAGGCGACGAAATCTGTAGAATAGCCCCCTGTTTTTTTTAATTTGGCTCTTAAACAAACACATTGTCGCATTATTCTCCTTGTGTCATCTCAATTTGTTCCCAAAGCAACTGAGGCGACCTCTTGTGTGAGAAAGTCAGTCCTGACGACATATTCTTATATGTGTGTAATTATGTCGTTCACAAAATAAATTAAAATAAAAGAACTTTAAACGTTATTACATTTCAAAACAATTCATATACCAAAAATGTTCATAAAAATAAATACATTTTCACAATGTAAAATTATAATCTACGTAGTCCCAATTAGCACGAGAGGCAAATATGTCCCTCGTTATAGCTTTGGTAAGTGAATCAGCTATCATGCTATGTGTAGATATATACTGCATGGCTGCTTGCTTCTTCGCCAAAATGTCTCTTATAAAATTGTATTTAATATCAATGTATTTTGACTTGCTGTGCTATTTGACACTCTTAGAGAAAGAGCTAGCAACTTAACTGTCACAGTAGATAGTTACTGGACTAGCACTACTAACATTAATCTTTAAGTCCTCCATAAATCTCTTATGCCACACAGCTTCTTGCAGTGATGCAAAAAATGCAATATACTCGGCTTCCATCATCGATAAAGCTGTGCGTGTTTGCTTTTTGCTACTCCATGTAATTGCTTCTCTATTTAACAAGAACGCATATCTCGAGGTCGATCTGCACTCATCCAGATCGCCACCCCAGTCAGTAAATGAATATCTAACAAGTCGCAAACCAACTCTTTGATAGCATAAAGAATAATTTGCAATGCCTTTGAGATATGCTAAAATCTTCTTGACAACAGTTCAATGCTTCTAACCAGGATTAGACTGATATCTATTCACCAGTCCTACAGCATAACCGATATCAGACTTGTACACATCATGGCATATATAAGACTTCCAATGGCATATGCATAAGAAACTCGAGCCATTCTTTTCTTTTCTTGAGGAGTCTTGGGGCTTATAGCGAGACTAAGAGATTATCCTTTGGCTATTGGTATATCCGTTGGCTTACAATCGCCATTTTGACTCTTTCAAGGATTGTTTTAATGTAAGGCTCTTGTGACAGTGTTAAAAGTTTCTTTGAACGATCCTTGAAAATTTTGACTCCTAAGATATAAATTACTTCGCCCATATCTTTCATGTCAAAATTTGAGTATAGCCGGTTGTTAATAATTTTGACAAACTTTTTACTATTTGCAGCCAACAGTATATCATCCACATACAAAGATAATATTGCCAGAACATCTTCAGACCTCTTAATGTACACACAATGGTCTTCCTCAACCATCATGAAGCCATAAGAAATTACAACTTGATAGAATTTAAGGTTCCATTGTCTAGAGGATTGTTTAAGACCATAAATAGATTTTTTGAGCTTGCATAGCTTGCACTCTTGGGCTTTAATGACAAAACCCTGTGGTTGTTGGATATAAATTTCTTCCTCTAGTTCTCCATTGAAAAATACAATTTTTACATTTATCTGATGTAACTTAATCTAGATGTGTAACAATAGCCAAGATCAATTGTATTGAAGCAACCCTTATTATCGGAGAAAAGGTCTCTTCATAGTCTATGCCCTCCTTTTAGGTATAGCTATTAGCGACTACTCTTACTTTATATCTCTTAATTGTCTCATTAGCTGTACGCTTTATCTATATGACCCATTTGATTCCGATAATTTTAGATTCGGTGGAAAATCAAGTTCCAAATCTTATTGACTTTTATAGACTCCATCTCTTCCTCTATCGCTTTCATCTACAAATCCTTAGCAAATGATGTTAGAGCTTCATTAAAAGTATTTGGCTTCCCACCATCGTGCAAAGCAAACATAAAAGCTTCTCCCTCAATCTCAAAACAACGACGAGGAATTTGATTACAACTACCCTTCTGGGTTAATTCTCCATTGGAATTGAAGTGTCTGGCGTTCCACTCCTACTCATAGTAGTTATCGTCGAAGGACTCATACTAGCACCAACACCAACGTTAGAAGTGATATCCTCATTTAGATCTTTCAACTCATAGAATTGAAAGTCCTTATCAACTTTTCCAATGTTAGGAAATTCATTTTCCAAAAAATTAACATCCCATGATCCAGTTAAATCATAGTTCCACTTGCATGTTCACCAATGAATGCATATCCTTTAGAGTGTTTTGAGTATCTAATAAAGATACACTTTTTACTCATAGCTTCCAATTTTCCAAACTTATGAGTGGGGTTATCAACATAAGCCATAGATCCTATGGCCGCAGATGAGATCGGTCAAGTTTCCTACCTGTCCATAACTCGTATGGAGTGGAATTAACTAATTTTGAAGGAACACAGTTAAGTATATAGGTAGTAGTTAACAAAGCATCTACCTAATATGATATTGGAAGATTTGATTGCGCCATCATTGACCTAACCATTTCTAACAAAGTTTTATTCTTTCTTTCCACTAAATCATTTTATTCCTTTCTCATTACATAGTTTCTTGAACTATTTTGAAAGATATTCACGTCATTAGTTTCTTGAACTATTTTGAAAGATATTCACGTCATCGATCAGTCCTTAGAACTTTAACGTTGCTGTCTAGTTGATTCTCTACTGTGTTCAAATAAAATCTAAAGCGACCCAATGCTCCTAGTTTATGAGAAATCAAGTAGACGTGACCAAAATGTGAATAATCATCAAAGAATGTGATAAAATATGAGGCTCCATGTTTAGCCCTTACATTTATTGGACCATAGATGTTAGAGTGAATTAACTTTAATGGTTTTTTGGCTTTATTTCTCATGACAAATGGTTTTCTAGTTGTTTTTCGAGCTAGACAATTTTCATATATGGACAATTCAGCCTTGGTGAGTAGGCCCAACATGCCCTCTCTCGCAAGTCTATGCATTCTTTCTTGCCCTATGTGATCTATTCTAGCATGCCAAGTAATTGCATTTATCTCATTATTACTAGAAGAAGTAACATATGAAAAACAACTATTATCATAACTTGAAACATTAAGTATCGTATCAAATACAATAGAACCATTAACTAAATGTCCAGTTTCAATAAGGACTAAATTTAAGAAAAATCTCCAAACAAACACCATAAAAATTTAAATTATATCATAATTCAAGAAGAACAGGAACAAAAATCAAGTTTCATCGAATTTACGATGCATATAGGACATCATGTAACAAAAGAATACTTTCACCATGCAAAGTCAATTTGCAGGTGCCTATTCCTTTTTGCTTCAATTCTAGAGTTGTTGCCCCCACTGATTTGACGATACTTCACAAATGCATCTCAATCACAAGCTATATGGTCTGTTGCTCCTGACTTTATAGTTCACACAGGACGAGATTTGGTTAGGAGTACAAAACTCATAATTAAAGCATAATTTAACAAAGTGGAGTTGGGTCTTAGATTTTTCAGCTTAGTGCACTCACAAGCAAAGTGACCAGCTTGCTACAGTTGTAGCATTTCATCTTGAATTTGTCTTTTTTCTTACCAGCACGCTTACCCCTTGGGCACTTCTTAGCATTTGGCTTCTTTTGATCAGGATTGGATCCCTTACCCTTTTGGTTATTCTTATGGCCCCTCTTGCGCTTAAAGCCTGAAGCCTTGCGAGAGCCTGGCCCGACCCTACAAACACAATCAGAAAACTTCTCTGCCTCCAGTTCCAAGTTATGAGAAATATTATTGAAAGTTTTGATATTTTCGTTGTGAGTCATATTTACCTTCATGTATTCCCAGGTATCAAGTAGAGATCTTATCATTGCTACACTTGTTATTTATCAATCAGGATATGTCCAACAGACTTAAGTATACGAATCATAGTCGACATCTCCTTCAGATGCTGCCTTATAGTATGACTGTGGCATTTCTGATAAGAATCGAACTTGATCGTAAGCCTTCTCAACTTAGTGGTCGAGGCGCCACCAAACTTGTCTTTCAAAATGAGCCACATCTCTTTAGTAGTTTCATACTTCTCAAGCTCACACATGAGGTCATCTTGCATGCTACTCAACAGCATTATGCGAGCATTGTTATTCTTCTTTTTCCAAGCCTAATAAGCCTTAAGATCCCTCTTGTGTTGAGCAATATTGCCTTGCTCAGGCTCAGCCAGGATGTTGTTAAGAGCTTCTAGAGTCTCTTACTCTTCAAGACTGAATCTTACGGTGCCAAATATCATAATTGTCACCATTTAGCTTTTCACTCTTGTTCAGCTCTGCCACAATGTTCTTTGATGCAGATGCCATCTCAATTTTCTTTTAACATAGAGACAATTCAAAATACAATCAATAAAGGCAGAATCAATAATTACACACAAATACTTAATTTTGTCGCAAACATAAATAAAAAAGCATGAGAAACTAATATTAGGAATGGAATCGAAAAGTCATCGAAGCATCCAATCATAATCCAATTCCCTTTATCATATTCATCATTAATTCAATTTTAATGTGAAAAATTATTAGTTCTAATTATAAATTCGTCAAATTCAATTTGTTTAGAACTCCCATTCAACAGAATGATTCATAGGATACCATAAAAGAGTATATAAAGTTGAGCAACAGCTAATGTAGAAGTTCATCAATAAAGTCATAGCAACATATTGTTCAACCAACAAAATGAAGACCATCAAAAGAATAAAATGTTAACAGAACAAAAGAAATAACCTAATATATTCAAGCGAATTCATAGAATCTTCTGTATGTTTTTAAAATATTCTTTGTTGGTCGTGGCTCTTTCAGCCAGCTTATACTTAAGTGTATCTCCGTATAAAAATAATTGTTCTTTCTTGATGATTTTGTTTATGGTTTTCTCATACCATAACTTCTACCTTTTACCAAGGCGATTAGCTTGTCTTCGATTCTAAAGATTTGTGTGAATGCTAAGTACTGAGATTCGCCTCATTTTTGAAGCAAGACAGCACTCCTTCATGAGCTCAATTTCACACCTCAGCAAATAATATTTATCCCACGGCAGATTCTCAATCTCTTCTAACTTGTGAGCCTTAAAGACAAGCATGTTATCATTACTAGGTAAGGAATTTATGAAGACCGTTGATAATAATCTAAATCTGCATATTTAATGTCCGCTTTTCCATACTTTAGCCAGCTAAAGACGTCATCTATATCTTCTATATTTATACACATAGAACGATCAGGGTCCATTTTATAATTTAATTTTAGCCAATGTCCAAAAAAAAATTTTCAAGCTCCCACTAGAGCGAAATATTTATTAATATACAATGCTCATCCATGAGATTATATATATTTGATCTGAAATTTTATTTAAAAAAAATTAGAAATTTTGATTTTATATCATAAACAAATAAAAAATTAAAATTCGAATCAAATGGCGCAAACAACGCCCAAATCGGAGTCCCGGATAGTAAGATACAAAAAAATTAATAATTTGGACACATTCCCACGCATAGAGGCAGGCTCACGCATGCTATAATGCGAGCTGCAATGCGTGCTATGGTGTTGTGCGCGCGGGGAGTGAGAGCCACGGACCACCTTGTACAGCTCCAGTGACGTCGGATTTGGAACCGCCAGACTCGATTTTTCATCCTAAAACCAGCGGTGCCCTTGGATTTTCAAATTGAGACCAGAAGAGACCAGAATCGTAAAAAAACTGATTCTAGCACTATTCATCATCTTCTCCAAAAATTAGGGTTTCTGATTTTTAGCCCTAAATCTGACTAAATTCTTATTTGGCTATAACTTTCTCATTTTAAGTTCGTTTTTAACAAATCACATATCGTTGGAAAGCTCTAGAAAAGATCTTTCCAATGATATATTAACACAATGTCAAGTTGCCTAGATCAAAAGTTATAAGTAATTGAAGTTTCAGATTTTATGATTTTTTAAGGTTCATGCAATCTAAACCCTAGGCCGTTTTTATGTCTATCAATTTCAGAATTTTTACTATGATTCAAGCACTTCAAAACATAAAACCAACAGCCACTAGATCACATATTCCATGAAAAAATAATTAACATATAAATTCATACTTTTTCACAGTGGCGGACCCATACGTGGGCTACACCGGGCTGTAGCCCGATCTTGATCAGAAAAAATTCATTTATTTCCCTTATGTTTTTATCAATTTAATATAATAAAACTATTTTCATATATGTCCCTAGCTCAATTATCCTTCTGTTTTCATTAATTTATATTATAATAGAGTTTTTATTTTATTTCCAAACATGTCCTTAATTAATTCAATTATATTTTTTTCACATTGAAATTAGTGACTTATTTTATAAAATGATTAAATTGTATATTTATTGAATGGATTGAAAATATTAAGGGGCTAAAATGTTATTACTGCATTTGTTTATTTTAAAAAAATTCTAAATTGAAAAAAAAAAGGTACGTCAATCTAATATAAAATTGTCACTAGTATTAAAAGTATTTAAAAAAACAATATGTAATAGCAATTATCAATATTTTCATAAACTTTTTATGTGAATCTTGAGAGTTCATTTATTAGTTACAATAAGTTAGAAAATAAAATTTGAGTATTTTAAAGAGTTTTTGATAGAAGAATTTTCAACATCTGATTTTTTAAAAAGAGTCAAAGCGCCTGCAAAAAAAAGAACACTCAAATACATTTTTACTAAATGAGTTTAGTTTATTATTGAAACTTTTGACTAATAATATATTTATAATTTTAAAAGATGAATAAACTTTAGTTGTTTAATTTATTTAAGTCTGATAATTAAGTACTTGACTTCAAACATTAAGTTTTACTTGCGAGTTTTAATTGATTGTAATTATATTTATTAATTTAATTTAGTTTAAAATTATTAATTGATTTATTAATTCTTATAAAATTACATGTGACTATAGGTTGTAATGTTGGATTCCATAATTGAGAAATAGTGTTTTTGTATTTGAATTACCTTTTGTTTTTTACTCTTTTTTTATAACTATTTTTTGTTAAGAGTACGTATTTATAAGGATAAAATTCTTCGTGTCCCTCCTTATTTAATATACTTTTTTCTATTTCCGAATTTTTCTAATCACTTCAAAATATAAACATTTTAATTTAGCCTGGGGGAGTATAAATTCCGGGTCCACCCTGCTTTTTCATAAAACAAACTCAATAATATGCATGAATCCAACACAAAAAAAAAAAAAGTCTGATACCATCGAAGGAAAACAAAAAGGATTCAAGAGCCTACCTCTCTTCACAATTCAAGCAACGGAATGATTGAATGTTGGATCACGTCAACGGCTAAAAGAAAATCACAGGCGAAAATCTCCTTATTGATCACAGTATAAATGTCTTTTCAAAATTGGGTTGTTCAATGTTCTTTTTCTATATTAAGAATAAAAGAAGCAGAAGAAGAAGAAGAAAAACTCTCAGCGTCCAATTTGGAGTTATTCCAAGGTTGAGAAGTTGATACAAAATCAACTTTCACAAACTCTACATAGTAAGTGCTTACCATGTGCTGGTCGTGTCGGGTCGGCTCATCATGGGCGACTCACCCATCTAATAGAAAACATTTAATTGAAGATCTTGCTTTAAACTTTCAAAAGGTAATTATTTTCCAAGCTAGCTAGGTTCGTCTCACAGTAAACAAAAATTTTCTAAACTCTTGATCGACTCACGGGAGTGCATGCATGATAATATTCGCTTAACGTGGTTGGCAATTAAGAACCAGATTCCGCTCTCCAAAAGTTTTTAATCCAAGAGTTTTATCCAAAAGCTCTATTTGACTCGATTAATTTTATTTTGCCTTAATTAAGTGAACCTCGATCAACATTAAAGGTTTTGGTGCAAAATGATCAAAATTTTGCAAAGAAACTATTAATTATCGAAATTAATAATTTTTTCTTCTTATGTTTCAAAACCTATCTTAATTAAAAAATTATATTGACTCTCAATTTTTTGTTGCTTTTATCATTTTACCCCAAAAAATCAAACCTATTAATTTTTTTTTCCTATTGATCGATAACTGGCTACTACCTACATAAACTTCAACGACTGATCAAAAAATAATGATCATAAGTTTGGTTAAGCAAAAGAGACCAGAACGAAAGGGAAAAAAAAAAAGAAAAATTAACAAAATCATTTTAATGTGGGAGGTTTCAATGGTTTTGATATATGAAAAGTGAAAATGATTTGTTTATTGGAACAATACAAAGGGTTTTGATAATTCTCCCCACATGTGGGGCACTATTCAAATCATATTTTCAACAAGAGTCCTAGCTAACACGTGATATCGAAATGTTAAAAAGAGTTTATTTTATTTCATAATATTTCTACGAATCAAAAAAGAAAAAAAAAAGCGTATGGTAAAAGTTTATTAAACTACGTAATATTGTTGCCGACTGTCTTGCAAACTTAGGGCTTAATTGCCTGTATTCAACATGGTGACAAAGAGGCACATAAATTTATTTATGATGATGCCATTGGTTTTTATAAATTTCGTTTTAGTTAATTTCGTCTTAGATTTAATTTGTAATGATTTTGTTTGCTTTAACAGCCTATTTATCGAGTGTTACGTGTTTGTTAAGGACTATGGAGTAAGGCTCATTACGTCTCCTTAATTGGTTATATCTTTTCTCATCCTTCCTAATAAAATCCCTTGCTTTGGCAAGGTTCATCCCAAAAAAATAAAATGAAATAAAATTTCGAAGTATGTAAAAGGAAGTTGTTTAAAGATCCTTATGAAACAAACAATAGGGTAATTGTTTTTATTTAAAGAAATAGATAGTTGCCCAAATCAATTTTTTAATTCTTATATTTTTCAAAATTTAAAAATTTATATAGGCAGTCAAATAAAATTACTTGAAAATCAATTATCTAAACTTGTAGTGTGAATAATGGTCGTCTTGTATTATACTAATATTTGTAATACACCCCACCTTGGATTCTGTAGAATCGGTGATTCAAACGTTTTTAAATTAAATTTCAAGATCAGTCGGCTGCTTACGTTGAGGTTGAGGTAACATATATGTGTTTTGAGGAAGTTAATGTCTTTACGCAAATTATATATAAGAATCCTCATTTTGTTTGTGCACGGGCAGCCGTTCTATTCAATTAACAAATTTCGGGCCGCGGCTACGATGCAGGGCATAAAATGCCCTGTATCGTGCAGAAGCCCAAATAGAGCCGTTGGATGTTTGTTTGCATGCATCCAACGGCTGGGGTTTAAAATGAAAAAAAAAAAACGCTTGGGCTTTCAAAAAAAATAAAACATGGAAAAAAAAAGGTGCAACCGGTTGAAGTTGTAAGAGGGGAAAACAATTTCTCTCTCCCTCCCTCACTTCGTTTCCCTCCAGTTTACCCACGGCAAAACCAGTATTTTTCTCCCTCTCGATCCCCACACTATGTTGCTCTCACTGTTGCTCACTCTCCCACTCCTGCAAACGCCGCGGCTGACCCTCACCCTCACACTGTTGTTGTCGCTATTGCCGTTGTTATTGCTCTTGCACTTGCCGTTTTTTCCAACTCACGCTCAAGGTGAACGTTGCAGTCGTGTCGATCGTGTTCCAGTCGATCACCTTCACTCTTTTCAGCAAAGTAACTCAGCTTCAAACTTAGCCGTGTAGTTGTTAAAGTTAGTAAATTTGTAATTGATTGTATTTGGGGAAAACGATTTGGTAATGATATTGTGTAAAAGTACAATGCACATACAATATTGGATGAAATGCCAAAAAGAACTATTTATTTTATCATTTTAGGATTGTAGGTTGCCATTTGTTTTTGTTTGAGAAAAAGTTGTGGCTGTGTTAATCAAATTTTTATAATAATTCGAGAATGATTCAACTTTGAGCGTTGGCCGTTGGAGTGTCCTAGTTTTGTTTGATATGTTGGTATATGCATTCGTTTAGTGCAACAGACATCACATGTGTCTTTGTTTAGTTGTGTATCGGTTGATGCATATGGCACCAGTGAGCTATATTATGGTACGATATGCAGTAATTGTTCATCGGTTGATGTGTATGGCACCAGTGAGCTATGGTTTGGTTTGATACACAGTAATTGTTTATCGGGTGATGCGTATTATATTCTCAGCTATGTATAGGTGCGATAGGCAGTAATTGTTCATCGGTTTATGCATATTTTATTCTCAACTATGTTTTAGTGCGATAGGCAGTAATTGTTTATTGTGAACTGCTTTCTTGTAGCTTTTATACTGCGACATGAAAAATCAGAGGAAAATTTCGAAAGGAAAATCAGTACGGCAGGAAAAGCAAGGAGTGAAAAAAAATGCATGGATTTACTATTTGTAAGTATAAATTATATGCATTTATGTACCCATTATGTTCGAAGGTATAATTTATTTTATTAATATAACTTTAAATATTGATGACAGTAAGGCGGAAACAAAACGACTAAGGCAATTAGGAGTAGAAAAGGTGGATAAAACGGTATGTAATGTAGATATAACCTGCTGAATATGTGATTGTATGTGACTTAAAATAAGATGGCTCTGAACATATATGTATTACATTGTTGCAGGTTAGAACTGATATTGCACAAAGTTTAAAGAAATTGAACCCTGAGGAGAGGCATCAATGGATGCTTAATAACATGAATGACATATGTACCTCCAATATCGGTGAAAATAGTGGTGAGGGTAAATGTATTGAAGAATCTGATGAGGATTAGGCTGAAGGTGGGAACCTTGAATCTCGATGTCGTGTAGCCTCGTTCGCAGAGTTGGTTTCAACCTTTTCAAGTGATCAACAAGCAGCAGTAAAAGAAACCAGTTTTGGAAGTCTACTTCATCTGAAATGTGGGCGGTTAAGATAAGAGTTATATGCAGCATTAATTGAACAATGTGATGTAATTAGGCAAAGTATAAGTTTACATGGGAAAGAATACAATTTAAGCCCAACAACGTTTTCAGCTACAATGGGAGTTAGAGATGGAGGCAGGCATGTGGACTTAAATGATGAAGCTGTTGATATAGGTGATTTGCGAGCATTGTACAACAGTGGACCCAGAGGAATTCATATAGCGGAGGTAAAAAAAAGGCTAATGAATAGTTACAGTTATGATGATGAATTTAAGATACTGTTTTGTCTATTTGCGTTGGGAACCATTTTATGCCCGACAAGTGCAATATACATTAATCCATTATATCTTCGTGTACTGAAAGATACAAATTCTATAAGAGGAAAAAACTGGGCTAGTTGGTGCTTTACCTTTTTATGGGAAGGTGTGCAAAAGTTCAAAGAAAATAAAGTGAGCTCCGTTAGCGGTTGTGTTCTTTTCTTAAAGGTTCGTTTAATGTAAGATATTTTGTTGTTTCTTGTTAGTTGTGTTTTGTTTATTTCAGTTTATGGCATTGTTCTTTGCCATTGACACACAGCTATTCTACTTTTCCTGCGTTGTATATGACCGACCTTCTATCAATAGAACAGTCTGTCCTATCAGCGTATAGAATAATGATGAGAGTCGACGATTCTTAAAATGGCAAAGAATGCTTGGGGGCATCAAAAGCAACAAGGTATAGAATGCGTGCATACTTTTTGATGAAATCGATTAACCATATTGTGGACTAATTATTAGTTTATGGATAATTTCAGGTTTCAATGCGCGACCTTGATTGGGTTCGTCAGCCTGAACATGCAGAGCCTTCTGGCTGGAACAATGTTAATAACGATGCTCTTCAACAACTAATGGAAAGGTTTGGGTCATTTTGCGACCAAAACAAAGAGTCATTCCAAGGCCTAGAACGAAGAATGGAAAACATTGAAAAATTATTGGGTGAATTGGCATCAAAGTTTCATGAATGATCAACCAAACAACCATGCGCTCCTGATCCACCTTCAAGTCTGCAAATTGGAAACCCTACACCTGTAGATGGAAAAACAATGTCAAAAGCTGAAGGGAAAACCATTTTGGTGAGTGATGATGACTCTATTGATCGTCGAGTGAAAGCACAATTACGAGCCTTGGATGGCATGTTGGGTTGTGTTGGGACTACTGCAGAAGGTAGCAAAACTTCGCTTGCTTCATTTGAATATAATGGGGGTGATGGTCCCAAGCCAGCACCACAACCTCGAGACGAACGAGAGGTTCGCCTATGCGATCTTTTGTTGCATTTTGCTTTCAATGATAATGAATTAATGTTGACGTTTTACTTTTATAGGATTTGCCCGAACCAATTGACAGTAAGCAAGAGTTCCAGACCTCCACTAGCATGAGTGTACCGGCAACTAGACCAACAAGGAACAGGAGGCCTGGACGGTACCAACTTTCTCCTTACGATAAAGTGTCTCGGGGAGCGAATGCTAAGTTTAAAGCTGGTCCTTTTCATGTAAACAACCCTCTTTCTCTTGACCAAATGAAGCTAATTCAATATGCATTTGATAGAGATGGTAACGGAAGGTACTTGTGGTTTATATGGATTTGTATTTGTTATTCCCCTTTGCATATATCTTGAAAACCTAACACAAAATTAAATGTTTGTGATTTCAGTGAAATAATTGTGTCGACTCGTGATCAATTTAACTCCAGGCATAGTTTCATGAGCCTTTTGCCTAACACAGCTCTGAATGGAGACGTATGTGGTGTATTCCCACTCACTTTACATACAATCTGTTTGATGTTCTGTTATTGATTAATAATAAATTTTTCTTAATCGACGACTGTTTTAGATTATTACCATGATAGCATATCACCTCACATTTTGTGAACGGGCTAAACCCGAGGATGAACCAATTAACTGGTATTTACCGACAACATATGCAGTAAGTTTTTAGTGCTGTTATTTCTATGTTAATTGAAGTTGTTTATCTAGTTTGCTTATCGAGACGGGATCACCTGTTTACTTACTATTATGAGTAGCAATCAGCGCTTACCGTTGGAGCTAACGTGGACGGGTTTGCACAAGTAGCTAGTTTCGGAAAACCTTTTATGCCCGACTTTGAAAGGCGCCAAAACGTGAGTCTTTTAAGTGTTAATGGTGTGATTGTTTAGTTGTTGCTAAATTGCTTTTACCGGACAGATACTTAAATGTTCTCCCTATAGATTTATATTCTAATGAATGATGGTGCCCTGTTCATCGTGAAGTGCAAGAAGGCTTTGGTGAGATTTGGGGTCCTCTTCTTGATGGTCGAAGCAATCGAAAACGGGAGCAACAAGCGGAATGCATTGTATGTTACTTGGGTGCACATTAAACGGTTGAATTCGTTATATGTATCAATTGACCAAAATTGTTCTTTTGTTTTCAACTTGGCAGTTACATTCGTTTGATTCCATATTTCATTCTAAATTGCCTCCAAATGCCAAGCCATCAACACGGTTCATTTGGTTCCCTATCCAGCCTGGTCAGGGAGTTCCGAAACAAACAAATGGGTTTGATTGTGGAATTTATGTCCTCAAATTCATGGAGATTCCAGGCCTGATTCCCACTAAGTCATATATGGTAAATGTTACTTTTTTCTGTAATTACATGTTGAACTTGTGTTTTTGTTAAGCAACACAACTTATTATGCTACTTTTTCTCTCGTAGCATGATTCTCAAGATGTTCGTGGAAGACTGGCCGTTCAACTCATAGACTCAGCTTTCAATGATGCACGACCCCGATTACTTTCTCAAGCAAATGTTGCATTTGACGAACATGTTGCACAGGCCACGCGTATAGCCTCTACGCAGAAGGTTAAAACATTTGAATTTTCCCTTCACAAACGAGTACGGGCATAAACATGAATGAATGAGATATGTGGGATATTCGATAATTTGTTGGACTGGATGCATGATGTCAACTTGTTGGGAAAGTTACTGATGTAAATTTGTGTTGTTGAATACATAACCTTCAGTCATGAAACAGCGAACACATGTTACTGTCTGCTCTTTTGTGGAACTTTTTGCGGACTAATTATTATGCCAGCATGTGACATTCAAATTATGGGGTTTACCTTTTTTTTTGGTTTGATGGATTTCATCGATTGTAACGTTTCATTGCATGATCATGAATTGTTCCGGCATCCACCCCCTGTACATCTCCGTGTTTATGTGAACATCCTTTTTCCCTGCCAACTACTACGCCGTGCGCTTTAAAATCACTCAATTGAGGTTGGAGGTCGGTCGCTCTCGTTTTGCTTGGCATTTTGTACTGAAAGAAATATTAGTAGCCAAAATCTGGGTTGATCCGGTCTAGCGCGTTATTAGAACGGGTAACCGATTATTATGTTGTGTCGCTTACTGGCTCGAACCGGCCTGCCGCTTTAATAAAACGGCTAACCGGTTATTCTGTTATGCTTACTGGATCAAAACGGTAAGCCGCTTCCAAATAACCGGCTAGTCGGTTGTTTGGATTGCTGCTACTAGATCGATTCGGTCTGTCGCTTTAATAAAACGGCTAACCGGTTATCGTGTTGTCCTTACTGGATGTAAACGGTTAGCCGCTTCCAAATTACCGGCTAGCCGGTAATGCAGTTCAGTTTATTGGATCTAACCGGTCTGCCGCTTAAATAAAACGGCCAGCCGATTATTAAGTTCAGCTTACTGGATCGAACCGGTCTGCCGTTTAAATAAAACGGCTAACCAGTTATTAAGTTCAGCTTACTGGCTCGGACCGGCCTGCCGCTTAAATAAAACGGCTAACCGGTTAGTATGTTGTGCTTACTGGATGTAAACGGTTAGCCGGTTAAAATTAACCGGCCGACCGGTTAATTTGATCAGCTTACTGGATCGAACCGGTAAACCGTATAGAATTAAACGGCTAGCCGAATAATTCGGATAACTATTGCAGAAGCCATCCGTTTTCGGCAATCGGTCAGCCGTTTTTATTTTCCGCATCCAACCGTCATGAAGATAGGGAAATCGATGGATTTCTTGCGTATCGACAACGATAGGGTTGAATCGGGATTTTATTTCTCCGATTGTGCATCACAAATACGTCATTCAAACAAGGTTTTCACAGAAATTGCGACAAATCCCTAATCTGGGCCTCCGAACCTAGGTTTTTTCTCCAACGCTCTGACGTCGATTTGGGTGTGTTCCAGTAAGTCATTGTTCACACTGCACGCAAACATCACTCCACACACTCATTCCCCCTCATTTCATCGATTCAGTCTCGTTAACTTCTAACTTCCCTTACTCTCACCATTGTTGTTCAGTTATGTCAAGTTCGAGAGCAAGAACCGGCAAGGCGAAAAAGGAAGCAATTGTGCCGAAACTGAAACGGCCACGAAGTGAAAAAGGAAATGTTCAGCAATCTGATTTCGAGTCAAGGCATTTTTCCAACCAAGCAACTGGCCAAACAGTTCTTCCTCAAGTTCATGCCTCGTCTGGTACCTTCTTCATTCTATGTTGAATTGACTTGTATTCGATGTATTATGATTAGTAACAGAAGTTTGGTATAATTACTGGAGAGGGTTGGTTGGATTAATGCTGTTGTCATTGAGGAGAATGTATATCCAAATTTGGTGAAAGTGTTTTACCGTAATATGGATACTTCTCAGGAGAAGCGAAATCGTGTCATTACTCATGTTGGTGGAATCACTATAGAGTTTGGACCTAGTACTCTGAATGAAATCCTAGGAACTCCTGAGAATGGTCTAGAGATTTACTCCGGTAGGAAACCACCTTATGTTGATGATTATTCTCATGTTGAAGCAGTTAGGAACATTTGCAGACGTATAGATTTGTCCGATAAGGTTTGCACACTTCATCTCCGAACGCAATGCTTATGTCTACAGAGTCGAGTTTTGCTTCGCATTCTGCAGGCTATTGTCACTCCTAGGTCGGGACATGCCGATAAAATATCTCATATGGATGTAGCATTGTTGGATTGTATTCTTAGGGGTCGTCCTGTTAATTTGGGGTATACCGTTGTCCGTCACATGCTCAGCATTCCGAGTGCAGGTAACCGTTCCCTTTCATACGGTAACTTTATTACCAAGATACTTAAGTTCTTTGAGGTGCCTATAGATGAACCCACTTTTGATCCTACCAAACCAATAGGAGATGAACTGGTTAACAGTTTAGGTTATGAGTGGCGAAATGAGGAATGGGTAAAGGTTAAACAGGACAAGACAACATTGCTTGCGCCCAGTGATGATCGTCCGCTTAACTTTATAATACCCGTCGATCAGTTGCCATATTTCTCTTTACCTCTGCGGGGTCAGCGGAGACGTTCCACGGCACAAACGTCTACGCCCGGTTCGTCCTTTGTTGTCCCTCCTACTGAGACTAGTGGTTCCGAACAGGTTTCTCTGCAGCACCTCATGAATGAGATAAGGATGCTCTCCGCCCAGCAGACAACCAGCCACCAGCAAATTATCGAGGAGCAAGACCGTCTTTTGCAGCAGCAGCAGCAGCTCCTTGATGGACAACGAAGACTCTTTGAGCACCTTGGTGTTCCCTACCCGTTTGCACCACCATCACCACCACCGCAGTAGCTTTGAAGTTATGCATGAAAATTGTTCGCAGGAATGCTTTTTGTAATATGCTATAGCTGAACGTTATAACTGGTTCTTATGAGTGTTTAGGATGGTAGATGTAGAAACTTTACATAATTTTATGCAGATTATTGATATTTGAAGCATGTTATTCGTATGGGCAGCAGTGAGTGCACTAATTTCGCATAAGTGGGAGAAACATATTATCTATATGGGGTATTTAATCCCCGAATCAGGAACTTTTTATTATTACCATAAGCACATTTTTGCACCACTACAGTATGACTTCATGTTATAAGCTGTTTAACTGTGCAGTACATGTTTTCCGGGGCATGGACGGGTTTAATTTATGTGTTTTCTGTACTAAAGCAAATCTTACATTCATCATTCAAAAAACCTGTGGTGTTAGGAAATGGAAGAAATGTAAATTTATCCCCTCCCATTGACAGTGACCTTCTTGAATTATTCCAACAATAATCATTGGATTCTAGTAACGGACTCCGGCTACTTCCACACTCATTTTGGCTTTCCAGTTCTTTTGAAGCTTCACTAATGTTTAATGAAAGTTATTGACTTGAACGAGGAAAATTACTATAACCACAGCCATCGTCCGTATTAAGATTGCCTTGACAACTCCTGCAAATAATACTCGTATCATGAATGAATGGAGATTTGGTTGTCAGTAATTATAAACTATCGCTTGTCAGAACCGTAAATGTGACATACCTGATGGCATTGAGGTTATTTGGACACCATGGTGTGGTATGACCATGCCTCCTACAAATGCTACACTTCCTGTCGTGTTTGGAACCTTTTTGTCGGCTTCGTGCAGCACCTCTTATCGTCGGTAGTAATGGATCTAGTACCTTTGAATTTATTTACAGAACTTGTGTAGGCCTTCGGCTGCCAACTCTTTCTCCCCCAAAGAGTTGTTGAAATTTCAGTGTCAATTGGTTAATGTCAGCTAAAGCCTCTTTATACGATTGCTCACTTTTTGCGGCATAGAAGCACATTTTGTTACTTGCGGTAGATAAAGCACTAAATCTAGCAACATCAGAAATCTCACCGGCAACTTGTGAGAGTGCTAAGGCGCATGATGTATAATCCTTCGCCTCTTTTGTCCATCGATGGAGAACCATATTATCGAGAATTTTAACAAACTGTTCCACTTTCATAACATGGAACATGTGTCGACACGGGATTCTAGCAGAGTCCATTAGCTGGCAGGAGCAAGCCAACTTATTTTCTGGTTGACTGAACAGCACTGTCCACTTCAAGTCCACATTCCCAAACTGTGTGAGTGTATAGTACTGTGTATCAGCACAATTCAAGCCATCACACTTAATTAATGTTGCTTCTTGCCGAATTTCTTCCCAAAGCCAATGGAAAACCCTTTGGGTAAAAATTTCTGTGGCATATTTTTCGATGCTGCGCAAGTGTGTGGTCAACACCAAAGTACCGTATTTACATTTGAACTCGTCTTCTGTTTCCGTGGCACGAATGCTATGCAGTACACGATCAATTTGTTGGACAAATTCATATAATTTTAACCTGTATTGGAGAAAACGGTTGAGATAAGAATTCATACTCTCATGCCGTTGAGTGCTTCGCATTCCAGCGAAAAAAGTTCCTTTAAGATAGGCTTCAGCTCATTTATGTCGTTTTGCATACATTTTTTTCACCCAAACATTATCGCGCAAGTTCAACTCATCAAGCAAAGCAAACCACCGTTGGTCAAATTGAGATGGACTTATGGGTGTTAACATAAGATCACGAAATTTGCTAGTGAAGTATTCATTCTTAATATTTGCTTGTATATTCCTTTCTAAATGCCAGCAACAAAGACGATGAGTACATCCAACAAAAATAATTTTAATTGCCTTCGCCATTGCCTTGTCGCCATCAGTAATCACGGACTTCGGCTTTCGGTAACCCATGGCCAACAAAAAAGTTTGGAGTAGCCATGTGTATGATTCAACTGTCTCGTCTGCGAGTAGGGCAAATCCAAAAACGGTGGTCCGACGATGATGGTTGGTGCCAACAAGGGTGACAAGTGGTTTGTGATATACATTAGTTTTGTATGTCGCATCAAATGCCAAAACATCACCGAAGCATTCATAATCATACCGTGCCATATAGTCGGTCCAAAACAAGTTCCTTAGCCTATTATCAGCGTCTAATGTGTACTCATGACAGAGCCCAGGATCATTGTCAGATTTTACCATGAAATATGCTATAGTTCCTGCGGAATCACTATCACCAAATTCAGCACGTCTATCTGCATCTAATCGATTTTGCAAATCCTTAATTTGAACTTAAGATTTTGTGATCCCCCAACTTGATCACCCATATAAGCCACTAGGGCTGGGCAAAATATCCGATCCGATCCGACCCGAAAAAATTCAGATTAGGATCGGATCGGGTTGATATGCGAACCCGATCGGATATATTGGTGCCAACCCGATCAGGTTTTGATCGGTATCCGAAAACCCGATCGGATTAGCACCAAAAAAAAAAAAAATACAGCAAGTTAGCAACAGCAACACAGCACTCGCACACTGGCACACACACTGACTCATACACTACACGTCCACACGGGTCCAGTGTCCACACTTCACAGTTCACACACACAGCTCACTCTCAGTCACAAGACTCACAACTCAAACTCACAATTTCACAAACCATTGTCCAGCAAACCACAGTGCATTACACAAACAAAATTCAACCAATCACGCCAACACTCGTTACGTTACAGACTTACAGTACACAACTACACATCCTCAACATTCAACAACAGCAAACGGCCCACAGCACTTGCACAGTTGCACGCAAGCAGCCAAGCAGCAGTGAGCAACAGCGGTGAGCTCCGTGACGCCCGTGGCCAGATCTGCCGATCTGCTGCAACCGCCGAGAGCGAAGCTGCTCCGTGACGCTCGTGGCCCAGATCTGCCGATCTGCTGCAACCGCCACCGAGACCGAAGCTGCTCCGTGAAGCCGTGGCCTAGATCTGCCGATCTGCTGCACATATTACCGGATCTGCTTCTGCTGCAGCTGCACCACCTCCACGCCTCTAATCCTCCACCATCACCCAATCTGATTGAAGGCTTGAAGCTGATTTTTGGTAACCCGATTTGTGGCTCGTGAAGCTTGAGAAAAATTTTGCGGTTTTGCTTTGCCGTTTGCAACTTTGCGTTTTGATAGTTGCTGGCTTGTTGCTTGTCACTTATACTGTGTTGCCGTGTTCATAATAATTATGGTATAGACTATATACTATATACTATATAGCTTACATTATTTTGTTTTTTATATGCGTGTAGTGTTAATTGTTCAATTGTTCATAATCAATTAATCATAATAATTAAATTTTTTTTTAATTGAGAGTGAAATATTAATTGAAATTTAGTAATTATTAATAATATGTAATTATAAATTGTTAAATTTTAACAATAGAATGAAGAATATTGGGGCACTAATTTTTTTGTTTAATTATTAATAATCATTTTTTTTTGTATGAATAGATTAGGTAGATCAAAAATTAAAATCAAATATTATGTTATAATATATGTGACTATATGTCATATGATATGTGTTGTGCTTGTGTAGTATGCAATAACTTCAATTTAAAAAAAAAACTTAACTAATTTAATTAATTGTATGATTATATGATATCCAAATATGCAATAAGCATATGTTAAATTGTTCAATAATAAATAGTTAAATACATATAATGTGGGCAATTAGGCATGACTCATGAGACTTACAGTTTAATTAATTGCATTAATTTCTTACTTTTTGTAATAGAAAATTCATAGTTTGGAAATTTTTATATATACAGCTATACTCTTAGATCCTAATCATATAGAATTATTAAGTTATTATTATGGAAAATTAGAAATATCGAATTCAAAAAGTTTCATAAAATTAAATTAATAGATATTTGAATTGATTTGTAATATTAATTAGATTATGTTAATAATATTTTTGTGTTTTGATTTTTGAATTAATGATTAATAATTATTTATTTCTATGTTCAGATGAGCGGACATTCAAGATCGAACCCGATAAGTGATGACGATGATCAAAGTGTTCAAATGGAAGCAACTCGAAAGGGAAAGGAAAAGGTAAAGCGGAAAAGACCACCGATGAAGAAAAGATCGGACACGTGGAATCATTTCACTTTACTTGAAGACAATCCAAACAAATGCAAGTGCAACTATTGTGGTAGACAATATCAATGTCATTCACGGCTTGATGGGATTACAAATATGAGAAATCATATACAGGTTTGTCAAGCATACAAGACATTCCGAAATCAACAAGATGGAAGCCAACAAAACTTGACTTCTGAGGGCGGCGAAGGAAATGCAAGTAATATGGTTTTGGCTAAAGGGTGGAGTCAAGATGCTTGTAGAAGGGCAGTCACCAAAATGATCATTATGGGTGAGTTGCCGCTCAGCTTTATGGATAACAAAGGGTTCAGACATTTCTGCAGTGTAGCAATTTCGCAGTTCGTTATGCTATCTCGAAGAACTATTGGTAGGGATGTTATGGACTTATTTTTGGAGGAAAAGACTATGTTGAAGAGTTTGATTTGTGACAACAAGCAGCGGTTGTCTCTTACAACTGATGTATGGACTTCCGTTCAAAACATGAGTTATATGGTGATCACAGCTCATTTCATTGACAGTGACTGGTGTTTGAATAGGAGGATTATTAGTTTCAACGTGATTGAAGATCATAGAGGAAAAACAATCGGGAAAAATATTGTAGCTTGTTTACAAGATTGGGGAATAGAGAGGTTGTTTGCAATAACCGCTGATAATGCCACTACAAATGATGTTGCTGTTAATTATGTCACCATGCAATTGCTTGCTTGGAAGAATGATGATGCACTTGTGTTAGCAGGACAGTATATGCATGTGCGTTGTTGCGCACATATTTTGAATTTGATTGTTGTTTCGGGGTTGAATGAGTTACATGCTAGTGTTGCCGTTATCCGGAATGCTGTGAAGTATGTGAGATCCTCCACCACGAGACTACAGACATTTAAACAGTGTGTAGCACAGGTGAAAGGTCCACCCGGAACTGTTGTTTTGGATTGTCCAACTAGGTGGAATTCCACCTATTTAATGTTGATGACCGCGTTGAAGTTCCAAGCGGCATTTGATAGAATGGCAGAAGTGGATAAACCATATGAGGCATACTTTCTCGAGAAAGAAAATAATTATAAGAGGACGGGCCCGCCTGGACCTGCAGATTTTGAGAGTGCTATACGAATTGTGAAGTTTTTAAAAGTATTTTATGATGCCACATTGCTATTTTCAGCCTCTTTGAGTGTGACCTCTAATCTTTGTTATGATACTATTGGCTTAATTGAGAGTTCGTTGACTGCATTAAAAGCAAGCAAAGATCCTTGGGTGGTGTCTATGGCTTACAATATGAGAGAAAAATTTGATAAATATTGAGAGTCCTCAGGGAAGATTAACAAGATGTTGATTGTTGCCTCAATTCTTGATCCACGAGCTAAAATGGATTTTGCCAAACATATTTTTGAGATAATCTTTGACAATAATGGTTTGATGGTTGAAGAAGTGACCAAAGCAGTGAAAGATTTGTTGAATGAGCTTTATGGTGCATATAGTGCGTTGTCTTCCAATTCCACACCATCAATGTATAGTGAGAGTATTCCTAGTGGCGGCTATGGTGGTTCAAGTTCTTCTCTATATATTTCAGCCGAGATTGGTGTGGCGGAGGTTCCTGGTGGTGAAGGTGATGACAGTTTCGAGTTGCTCGCCCTTTTCTTATATATGCTAAGAAAGTCTCCGTTCAGAATGAGGGTAAGAGAATGGCATCTGAGGTGGAACGATATTTAAGTGACCCAGTTGAAGATCCGAGCAATCTTAAACTCAATGTTTTGTTTTGGTGGAAGGTGAACGGATCGAAGTATCCAATATTAGAGAAAATTGCAAAGGATGTTCTTGTTGTTCCTGTTTCCACAGTAGCATCTGAATCTGCCTTTAGCACCGGTCGGCGAGTAATTGATGAGTATAGGAGTTCTTTGACCCCTTGTATGATTGAGGCATTGATATGCACTAAAAATTGGTTGCAAGCTAGACTTTTTGCTAATCCCGTCTACAACCTTCAGGAAGATATTAAAGAGCAAATATTTCATATGGAACTACAAGAAGGTAACATTTTTCTCGTACATTATAAACTTAAGATATATTATAACTTTATAAATAGCATCCACATGTACTTAATTTACTTACTAATCTCAATTTTTTTGGCATTTTAAAGAGTTTGTAAGATCACAAGCTTCAACGGTGGAAACGATGAGCACTGACATGGGAGTTATGGACATTTGAAAGGTAATTCTTAATATATATTATTATTCATAATTTCATATTATATGTTTAGGGTTGTAATTTAAACTATAATAATAGTTATTAATTATAGTTTAAAGTAACAACTATAATTGTTTTAGTTGGACGCGTTGAAGTTGGTGACATGGTGGAATGGTATTACGGTATTACCGATGATTGTTATTAACTTTACGTGGTGATGAATGCATAACATAAGCCACAATTGACTTAATTTTTTTTTCTTATATTTAATCAAGTGTATATATATAGAGACACACGCACACACAAATTGGGCTTATGTGTTTGTGTTTAATGTGCCTTTATTTGCAATGCCACTTCAAGAATGTAGACATGTAGTTATTTATTATTTCTTCAGTTCTTCTCTAGGGAATCGAAAGTGTTGAAGTTGAAGTTGGAACTTGCCGAAAGTGCTTGCGAGGAGCGGTGGAGCCATGGAGGAATTCTTCTTAGTATTGAACGATATTGATGCTTAAACTTGGTTGTGTTTTGGACTTTGTTATTTGTGTTTTGGAAACTATTTAATTATGCATGAATTTGGTGACTTTGTATTTTAAACTTTAAAGATTAATGTTTCGATATTGTGCTTTGGATGGAGAATTGGAGACTATTACGTAATAACTATTAAGTTTAAACTTTGTGTTAATTTTAATTTTCATTTATTGGAATTTTATTTAATTGTAGTTTCCTTTTTTGTTGGTTTGAAAATTGGTAAAAAAAAAATGCTTACAAATAAGAAAAACAACTCAAAATTAGGTGAATCCGAATTGATCCGAATTAACCCGATTTTTATTTTACCCGAATTCAACCTGACCCGATCCGAATTCAACCCGACCCGATCCGAATTCAACCCGATTTTCGAACCCGATCCAATCCGATCCGAATTAAATTCGGATCGGATCGGATCGGATCGGGTTCGAAAATCGGGTTGAATTCGGATGAAACATTATCCAACCCGATTAACCCGAGACCCGATCAGATTGATCCGAACCTGACCCTAACCCGATTTTGCCCAGTCCTATAAGCCACAACTTGGCAAGTCTTAACGCCAACATGTCTCAATGCCTTGGCTTGGGCGACATCTCCTTCACTAACATTCCGATGGGAACGAAGGAGATGAACTTCGTTTGTACAAGCCAATGGATGATTGTGTTCCATTCTGAATTCTGTGACCTTGTACTTCGCGCTGGAATTGTCGTAATTCACCCGAAACGATGCTTTACAACTTGTACGGGTTATTGGCCGTGGTTCTCGCACTCTATTATCATTTGCCCAGTATTTCTCTGCCCTATATCCTTCGAAATTACAAACCCACCGACGGATCGTAGTGCGGCCACACTTCGCACGTCGAAGCTCATTTTTTCTAACACTAAAACCAACCATTCTTGAGTAGTTCATGTACCATGCATCTGCATCTTCTACTGAATCAAACTGAGCTCCAAGTACATTTAAAGGATGTAACTCAACAACATCAGATACAATACTCATCTCTTAACCCTGTAAATTAATACCATGAAAAATATATGTAAAAATCACATACAATGATCATGGATGTATTAATAGACAATCATCCAGCAACACACAAACAGTCTAGTTTTTTCGAAAATGTCATGAAAACCCATATCAACATCAACATCAACTTTCCATTACACAAAAATAAAAACAAAACCAACATTTGCCCGAAAAAAATAAATTTACCAAAAACACTTACTTGAGGAACAACACAAATTTGTTCACCACCTTGCAGTTGCTCCAACAGTTACAATGGAAGAGAAAAATAATTTATTTGTTTAAGGTGAGTTATGGTGGGAAGGTAACATTTTAAAAGCCAACAAACAAAATATACCTTGCACAAAACATGGGGAGTGGGGAGTGGCAATGAAGGGGTGCGGGCATTAAATGAAAAACAGTTAGTGCATTATAAATGCAACAATAAATTAACTACTAGAGTTGTTGAAATGTCGGGGTATTTGGAAAATAAAAACATGAAACATGAAACGGGGCACTGAGAACATGCAACAATGAACATCAAACATGTGGACCTCCGTAACAGTGAATATAAAACATTAGACATGAAACAGTGGACTGGACACATGAAACATTAATGCAAATATGAAACGGGGGCAAAAGAGAAATTTTTCGGGGTATTTGGAAAATAAAAACATGGAACGAGGAACATGAAACGGGGCACTGAGAACATGCAACAATAAACATCAAACATTTGGACCTCCGTAACAGTGAATATAAAACATCAGACATGAAACAGTGGACTGGACACATGAAACATTAACGCAAACATGAAACGGGAGCAAAAGAGAAATTTTTCGGGGTATTTGGAAAATAAAAACATGAAACATGGAACGAGGAACATGAAACGGCGCACTGAGAACATGCAACAATGAACATAAAACATGTGGACCTCCGTAACAGTGAATATAAAACATCAGACATGAAACAGTGGACTGGACACATGAAACATTAACGTAAACATGAAACGGGGGCAAAACAGAAATTTTTCGGGGTATTTGGAAAATAAAAACATGAAACAGGGAACGAGGAACATGAAACGGGGCACTGAGAACATGCAACAATGAACATCAAACATGTGGACCTCCGTAACAGTGAATATAAAATATCAGACATGAAACAGTAGACTGGACACATGAAACATTAACGCAAATATGAAACGGGGGCAAAAGAGAAATTTTCCGGAGTATTTGGAAAATAAAAACATGAAACATGGAACGAGGAACATGAAACGGCGCACTGAGAACATGCAACAATAAACATCAAACATGTGGACCTCCATAACAGTGAATATAAAACATCAGACATGAAACAGTGGACTAGACACATGAAACATTAACGCAAACATGAAACGGGAGCAAAAGAGAAATTTTTCGCGGTATTTAAAAAATAAAAACATGAAACATGGAATGAGGAACATGAAACGGCGCACTGAGAACATGCAACAATAAACATAAAATATCAAACATATAATTTAAACATAAACATGAAACAACAAAAAAAAGATAAATTTTATTGTTTAAAAAAATTTATTCTTTTTCCAATTTTACTTACTTACTTATTTACTGTTTTACTTATCATTATTATTATTATTATTATTATTATTATTTTTATTATCTTTTTAAAATAAATATATATAATTTTATATATTTATACAAATATTTTTTTTAATTAAATAAAACATTAATGGCAGCAACCGGTTGAACCAGTTGCTGCCATTAATGTAATTTGTTTGGCTACCCCAGCTGGCAGCCAAACATAGAGGGGGTAATTTATTGACCCCTTCTATGATACAGGGACTTTTCAGTCCCTTAATCATAGCCAAACCCCAAATTTCAGTTCAAATGTTTTTAGTATGTTTAGGATTTGAACTGTATGTTAACTGAAGAATGAGACTCAAGTGTGGCTGACCGACAACTGCACCCAACTATCCATTCTATCTAATAAATCAAATTCAAACGTCTGGCCTGAATGCGGGGTAGCCATTAATTGTTTTCGTGGAGTCTTTACCGGCCGGCCAAGCGAAATTCTCTTCACGAAAATAACAATAAATAAAATACAAAGCACTATAAATGCACCCACACTGGTGAACAGAAATATCGAGAAATATCGACGAACAGCTGGTGTACAACACGCAACTCCACACTGCACTGTTGCCGCCGGAATGGCTTCGCCGGCCGCGGGTGGTGGTCCCCAGCCACCACCGGCGCACCCCCCCACTGCCGGCCACCTCCCCCAGCCTGAGCAATCCCTCCACCAGCCCCCCCGTGCACCACGACGATCCTCGCGTACACGGGTCCCCTCCAAACGAATCGGGTCTCCGGCGCCTCTAACCGCCGTCGCGACCAGCAGCAGCATGCCCCACCTTGACGCCGTTCCCACCGGCAACTCGCTCGTGGCTCCCCACCTCACGAAACCCGCAACGCATGAAACCCGTGAAACCCGTGACGAAGCCACGCGCAACACGGGTCCCTCCCCGTCCACTGCCGCCTCCTGCATGGCGGGCTGTGACAGTCCCCACCGACCCCCTCAGGTCCCCGCGACCCTGCCTGACGCAGATCCGGCCTCCGGACAGCCGCCACAACCTCCGCTGCCCACCATTGCACGTGTTTTCTCCCGGGACACAAGCACTGCCGCGGCAACTACAGCCACCCAACCGGCTGCAGGTGACACCCCCCAACCACCCGTGCCCTCCCCTGCCGCAGACCTACCATCCCGGCCACCCCAGCAGCCCGTGTCTAGCCAAACAATATCAGCTCCAGAAAACCCTAGCCGCCTCATGCATCCAACTCACGCGTTATTGGCCGCCGCGTGTGGTATCATGCCCACTGATTCCAACCAGTCCAGCCACGTCGCAGGCGTCTCCAAGCTAACATTGGCTCCCATACCACAGGTCCATGTAGCCTCGGATGAGCCACAAGGCCCATCTTCCCCTCACTGCTCACAACATGCCACCACACACCAAACTAAGCCCACAAACCCACCCACACAGCCTGACCTACCTAGGCCGAGCCTTGAGCCCAATAATCCCTCTCAACTCCCCACGTCACAGCCCCATGCTCAGCTTGGGGTGACTCCCTCCAACCAGCCTCCTCCGAACTCATCTCATGACCCACAATGCCCTACATTACCTACTCCTCAGGTTGTTACGGCTAGTGCCCCTCACCGTCCAGTCAACCATGCAACCCGTAACCAACCTCCCCCTTCTAAGCCATCATTTGCCTCCGTTTTGAACCCAGTATCCATCCTTAACCCAACAGCCCCCCCTAGGCCTCATAAGTCATTCCTTGATGCAGTTACGGGTTCTACAGAACCCACAGTACCGGTTAAGCCGACTTCCCTATATCGTGGCGAGCCCGCCATCCATTTTACAGCAGCGGAAATACAAGCCATGGCTAAACCATTTACATTAGCTCTCGTCGGTAAGTTCTCCTTTGGGCGGCCTTCTATGGACATTATTCGGAGATTTTTTGTTACCCTGGGTTTGAAAGGAAGTTGTCAAGTCTCCTTGCTTGACAACCGGCATGTGTTGATCAAACTCTCTTTGGAAGAAGATTATTCGCGTGTTTGGGTGCGCCAGACTTGGTATGTTAATGGTCGAGGCATGCGCATCTTTAAGTGGAGCACTGATTTCCGCTGTTCGGAGGAGTCCCCTATTGTTCCGGTATGGGTATCCCTTCCATATTTGCCTGTTCATTTTATCCATTGTAAATCTGCCTTGTTTTCTATTGCTTCTGCTATTGGCACCCCATTACGAGTTGATCATGCCACGGCCTCGGTTAATCGGCCATCGGTAGCTCGAGTTCTGGTAGAGTATGATGTTTCGAAGCCACTATTGCCTCGTATATGGATTGGAGAGGGGGATTCCGGATTTTGGCAGGACGTTATCTTTGAGCGGGTCCCAGCTTATTGTTCCTCGTGCAGGCATCTTGGTCACTCTGCGGATTCCTGCTACGTTGCTAATCCCGGGCTTCGTAAGCCCACGCAGCCTGTTGGTGAGACCCAGACACATGATCAGGGCCCATTAGGAGTTGCAGCACCTGCTCCTGATCACCAGCCTCCTGTGACTCAGGGTCAGCTTTCGGCCTCTATGGCTCCCGTTGCGACTGTTGATCCAGGGATGGGTGTATCTGTGGGTGAACCGATCCGACCTTCTTCGGGAGGTCTGCCTACCGCCGCTATTCGCTCCCCGGCTATGGGTATTCACTCTCCTCCTCCAAACCTCCCATCTCAATCAGACGATGAGTTTAGCTCCGCGGACAATTCTGTAGCTGATGAGTACTTTGCTTCTGAGCCTGAGGGTATCGAGGGGCATCATCGTGACTTCAGTATTGCTGGCCCGCACTCCTCCCGTTCTAGGAAAGGTCGTAAGCACCGCAAGCGACTTTCTGGGCGTTCGCATTGATGATTTCGCATTTATATTTTTTGTTCTTTGTTCTTTTTCTTCTACTTGGAGGTTTTGGTTTAGGTCCCCCTCCATATATTTTTTTCATTTTATTTTAATAATCTACAGGTAAGGGGGTCCCGCCTAACCCCCCCACCCTTGGGTGGTTTTTAAATAAAAAAAAAAAAAAAAGCACTATAAATGCACCCACCAGCAAGTAAGTAAGTGAGAGCTGGTGAGCCATAAAATAACTATGGCCTGAATGCGGGGTAGCCATTAATGCGGGGTAGTGTGTTCGTGGAGCCTTTACTGGCCAAGCGAAATTCTCTTCACGCAAATAACAATAAATAAAATACAAAGCACTATAAATGCACCCACCAGCAAGTAAGTAAGTGAGAGCTGGTGAGCCATCAAATAATTAAAATGGGAAGTTTCGCTCTCCCCCCAAATGGTAATACACATGGCCGAAGCTTCTCAGCAGATTTAGAGCCAAAGAGCTTCGCTGACGAAGCGAAAGCTGTTATTGATTTCATTGCTGATTATTACAAAAACATCGAGAAATACCCTGTTCAAAGCAAAGTAGAGCCTGGTTATTTATCAGCTCAGTTGCCTGACACAGCCCCGCATTCCCCAGAGTCATTGGATGATATTCTAAAAGATGTCACGGACTCCATCATACCTGGCCTCACTCACTGGCAAAGCCCCAATTTCTTTGGTTATTTCCAAGCAAATGCAAGCACTGCGGGGTTTCTTGGTGAGATGCTTTGTTCAGGGTTCAACGTGGTTGGCTTCAATTGGCTTGCTTCTCCAGCAGCAACTGAACTCGAATCCATTGTGATGGATTGGATGGGGAAAATGCTCAAGCTTCCATCTTCATTTTTGTTCTCCGGAACAGGTGGTGGTGTCTTGCACGGAAGCACTTGCGAATCCCTCGTTTGCACTCTGGCAGCTGCAAGAGACGAAGTATTGGAAAAACTTGGAGGAGGCTTTGACAACATTACTAAGTTGGTTGTTTATGCCTCCGATCAAACTCATTTCGCTCTCCAGAAATCTGCCAAATTAATTGGTATCCCTCCAGCAAATTTTCGGCCTCTCAGCACATCATTTTCAACTGAGTTTTCGCTGTCACCAGATGCGGTTCGTGCTGCTATTGAAGACGATATCAAGTCCGGCTATGTTCCACTTTACTTATGTGCTACTGTTGGGACAACCGGCGCAGGAGCGGTGGATCCCATTGAGGAGCTCGGAAAAATTGCAACCGAATACAAATTGTGGCTCCATATCGATGCTGCTTACGCTGGTGGCGCTTGCATTTGCCCTGAGTACAGGCATTACTTGAATGGAGTTGAGCTAGCTGACTCAATCAGCTTGAATCCGCATAAATGGTTCCTCACTAACATGGACTGCGGTTGTTTGTGGGTCAAGCATCCTAGTTTCCTAGTGGGTTCATTATCCACTAAATCAGATATTATGAGAAGCAGATCACCAGCCAGCAGTACTAGTGCTAACGCTGCGCCTGTTATCGACTATAAAGATTGGCAAATCGCACTTAGCAGGAGGTTCAAAGCTTTGAAGCTATGGACTGTGATTCGCAAACATGGCTACTCTGGCCTTACGTATCACATTCGCAGCGATGTGAACATGGCTAAGAGATTTGAGGCAATGGTCGCCAAAGACGAGAGGTTTGAGATAGCAGTGCCTAGAAAATTTGCGTTGGTTTGCTTCAGGCTGAAACCAAAGCGAGAATCCGAGGGCACTGAATTGAACCGGAAGCTGCTTGATGCTTTGAACGCAAGTGGGAGAGCTTTCTTGACGCAAGCAGTGTTGGGTGGTGTTTATGTTATACGCTGCTCCATCGGGACCACGCTCACTCAAGACAGTCATGTCGATGATTTATGGAAGCTCGTTCAGGAAAAGGCTGATCGGCTGTTGTCATTGCAAGAGCCAGAGCATGCAAGATGCTAATCATCTCGCATTGGTTAATTAAATTAATTAACCAATGTAATAATATATATAATCGTTCTCAGGACATACGCATTTTCTTAAAATGAACTGCAAAATCATTTTCAATATTTTTCAATATTGTGAAAGCATTTGACAACAGTGTGAAATTCTAAATCTATAATTTAAAAAATTTGATTCTAAATCTATAATTTAAAAAATTTGAACGTATGTAGTAGAGAAGGATTCTCTCCCTATATATATATATATTAGTATGTATGTATGCACGCACTGCTAGTTGGAATCATCTGCATTCCTCCGTCTATATATGTCATCATTGTAATCCTCGCTTTTCCTAAAGCTTTTTCTATGGTTCTTCTTGCCATGGTTGTTGCAAGGCATAGCAATGGGTTTATAGTGCTCTTTGCCTTGCCCCCCTTTCTCAGGTTAATCCTAAATAAATAAACTAATAAACAAATATGGTTGGAGTTTTATATATACACGTGTTTGCTTAATCTCTTCGTCCCTCGTCTCTTTTGTTTTAATTGAACAATGTATATAGTGTGTGTGTACCATCTTTCTCTGATTATACATGCAAAATGGATCTCATGCGTTGATCATCATGATAGCACTGAGCTTTTAAAAATTTTGTGTATTACAATATATCTTCATTTTCTTTTTTCGGTGAAACCTCGGCACAAATAATGGGAACGTTATGGATAACTAGAAGGGAATGCAACATGTGGAAGGAGGAATGTAAAAGAAATTGGAAGTGAAATTTGGAAAGTTTTGGAAAGGAACAAGGATTATCAAATGGAAATTCGAACTATGAAGGCCGGTAAATGAAAAGCAAACTAAAGGCAATTCTTGTGATCATCCTGATGACTTATCCAATCTCTTCTACATTCAAAGCTATTATTTATGTGTGGGCGCGAGTGATAATAAAAATTCAAATGGGGTGATGTCAACGAGAGCTTTTAACAATACTTTTTGTTGATTTAAGCCATGATGTAAGCATGACAATATTAACACATGTATAATTCTTCATCAGGTCATAAGATTCGGCAACTTCACATTCAGTTTCTTCACATGCACAAGTAGACTGTGGAATAGGTACGAAAACATTTAATTGAAGATCTTGCGTTAAACTTTCACAGTCAACAAAAATTTTCTAAACTCTTGATCGACTCACGAGAGTGCATGCATGATAATATTCGCTTAACGTGGTTTGGCAATTAAGAACCAGATTCCGGTCTCCGAAAGTTTTCAATCCAAGAGTCTTATCCAAAAGTTATATTTGACTCGATTAACTTTATTTTGCCTTAATTAAGGGAACCTCGGTCAACATTAAAGGTTTTGGGTGCAAAATGATCAAAATTTTGCAAAGACACTATTAATTATCAAAATTAATATTTTTTTTCTTATGTTTCAAAACCTATCTTAGTTAAAAAATTATGTTGACTCTCAATTTTTTTGTTGCTTTTACCATTCTACCCCAAAAAATCAAACCTATTAATTTTTTTTTATTGATCGATAACTGGCTACTACCTACATAAACTTCAACGACTGATCAAAAAGTAATAATCATAAGTTTGGTTCAGCAAAAGAGACCAAAAAAAAAAAAAAAGAAAGAAAAATTAATAAAATCTTTTTAATGTGGGAGGTTTCAGTGGTTTTGATATATGAAAAGTGAAAATAATTTATTTATTGGAACAAAACAAAGGGTTTTGATAATTTTCCCCCAATGTTGGTTGAAATGTTTTTATATTAATTGTGAAAATTAAGTTTCAAGAAAGACTGCTGTTAAATGAAAATGTGACTGAATCATGTTTTTTTTTCTTTTTTTTTTCGAAAGTGTGGGGTCCAAATTAATTTTTATCCCTCTACCTCTATTTATATTTGAATTTAAATGACAGTTAAATAATAAAACTGTTTGAAATCCACGAAATTAATTTCACGTCTCAAATAACAATTTTTCACAAAGATTTTTTTCCCCGGCGAAATTAATTAACGAGAACCCAACAACCATTTATCTAAGATAGGTTATTAGCGTTTAGCGGATAAAGATCCAACAATAGTGTCTTATACTATAACACAACACCATCTATGTGAGTTCCAACCAATAATTAATAAGTAAATGAATCAACACGTACGGTTCAATGTTATTAGTATGTGGATGTCGAATGCATACGGTGCGTAATCCCCTAAATTGATTCTTGATGTTGTCTTAACTGAAATTTTATTTTAAAATTCTATCCTAAATTATTTGTATAATTAATTCACTTAATACTTATAAAATATTATTAACTAATTGATGAATGACACCTGTCTTACCATTTGGAAAAAAATTTATGAATGAATATAATCAATTAATCTTTGGTCGATGGCGCGACCGCGTAACCTCCAACATTAAGGTTAATTTTTTGTTCTAAATTAATTGTAGTGTCTCTATCATTGAGAAGTGTAGTATTTAGCTTGATTTTGCATTTTGATTTTGTGAATGCTAACAATATTAACCAAAAAAGTAAAGGCGTTTTTAATTCTCAGTAATAACACGATAATTAAGAAGGTCGTCAATTTAACAAATAACTAATGATATTCCGCAAAAAAAAAAGGAAAATGATAACTAAAAGGAAACAATAAAACGTATGGAACTGTTGGTTTAAGGCATGAATCTTTTTCTTATCTCCATCGTTGCAGTCACCAAAACCCCCAAAATTGCCTTCACTGCAATGTTTATAAACCTCAGCATCTTCTGAATCTGATGGGCAAAATTTGTATGACAGTCACCACCATCTTCATCAATATTATAATGATCAGCGAATAAATGCGGTGGAGGCGGCTCTGAGTCCTTGAGCTTCCACTCTTTGATATCCATTCCCCATTCATTACAATCAACTCCTGCCATTGCTAACGCTTCTATTGAAACACACATTTTTACTTTTTTTTTTAACATTAAATAACTTGCTTTCTCTCACAAAGATTGGTATTGTATTTATAGCGTGAGATATACGGGACGTGATACTTAATGTTATGCCATCTTTGAACCGTACCAGAGACTGTACGTACTTTCTTGTCAAAATTCACATGGTTCATTAGCTTAAAGTTCAAATGTTAATGAAGTTTCTCATCTCTTCACCATCAAATGCTCGTGAATTTTTATTATTTCTTGGTTTTACACTCCAATATATATCACGGATAAGTGTCAATTATAGCTATTTCTTCTAACATCTATTGTTATTCAATCAATAATGATGCAAACGTGGTAATTGACTTTTCTGTTCATGGTGATAATTGAATACTAGAAATTGATTAATTTTTGTCTTTCCTTTGGGTCTTTTCAGTGGATGTTCCTCTACCTTTTAGATTTGTGTCATGATGCAAGCTTGGTAATTGACTTTTCTGTTCATGGTTGTAACTGAATACTAGAAATGGATTAATTTGTGTCTTTCCTGACTTTTCAGTGTATCTTCTCTTATCTTTTAGATTCGTGTCACGTGTATCTCTCATTAATTATCTAGAAATTAATACATGTGTGCCAAAAGTTCTAACAAATTAGAGAGTATTCACCAGTGCAGGGAGACTCAAAATTTTTCCTTGAACATCTACGAAAATCTTAACGAAGTTTTATGTACATAGTGACGTTCCTATATGAAACAATCCAATAAACATATGGCATGTATTTTAAATATTTTTTTCACTTGCACCTATCCTGATTATTCTTAATTTTAAAGTGGAATGAGAAATTCTCCTGACATCTTATGGTTCTGTCCAATGCCTTAATACATCATTATACATGTAGAGTTTGTACGGATATAGATGTCAATTTGTTAGGAAATATGTCTTATTTTTTAATAAGGATTTCTTAGTATATTTTTCTCTTTAGTATGATTTCTATTTAAGGAATAAATAATTTTCTATTTGGGACTTGATTTATTTAAGAAGGAGTACAACTATTATAAGAAAATAAATACTTCTCTTACAATAAATAATCACTATGCATAGGGAGGTTGAGTTCACTTGTTATTATAGCAGAATAATCAGTTTTCTGCAAGTACATAATTTCTAGTGTGAGAGAAACGGTAGGTCTATTAAGAGATTGGATGTTATTGGGGATTTTAGTGTGGGAAAAATACTAGAGTAATTGTAATAATTTTACATAGTGAATTTTTCTAATCGTCCTTTGCGGCCGTGATTTTTCTCTAATATAAGAGTTTTCCATGTAAATTCTTATGTTATGTAATTGGTTTTATTCTTCATCTATTTTCTATCTATTATTTATTCAATGTTTTTGCTTGCAAGATCTTAGATGGGATTAAAAAATTTTTAACAAGTGGTATCAGAGTTAAAGATTGTTCTACAAAACAATTATGTTTGCAAACAAATTTTCAAATCCTGTGAGGATTGAGGTTGAAAATTTCGATGGAAGAATCAATTTTGACTCATGGCAAATTCAAATCAAGGATGCATTGATTCAACCTTGGCTACACAAGATTTTAAAGGGCAAACTATCCCTTACTTCTATCAATGACTTTACAATATCTATTATGAGCAATGAATATTGGGAAGAATTGGATGAAAGAGCTGCAAGTGCTATATGATTATGTCTAGCAAAGAATGTTCTTGTGAATGTAGGAAAAATTCCTTCGACAAAAAAATTTTGAGAGAGGCTAGAAAATTTGTTTTAGACAAAGAGCATCTCTAATTGCTTGTACCTCAAGAAGCAGTTTCACACACTGAGAATGATTGAAAGTACAAAAATTTCTAATCATCTTAGTGTTCTCAATGGCATCATGATAGAAGTAGAAGCAATTGGAGTTAAAATTAAAGATGAAGACAAGGCGCTTAGGCCATTATGATCTCTTCTGACTTCCTGCAAGTATTAATTTGTTGCCTACTTTAATGTATCAAAAGGAGACCGTGGATCTTGAAGAAGTTGCTAGCACTCTAGTTTTAGAAGAAAGAAGGCTAAGTGGTGGAAGTAATGAAGTTTCTAATGATTCGGCATTGACATTAGTAATTGGAAGAAAAATAACTCCAAAAGGAAATGAGTCTACCAGATGTGCGAATAATCACGACACCTTAAAAATGATTATCAAAACGTAAATGAAGTAAGTTTGGCAAGTGGCTTCAAATCAGTATATGAAGATACTGATAGCATCGCTAGCAGAAAGTCTCTCATCATTGTGAAAGATGATTGACCCATGTAATAGATGATAAAGACATCCTCATGGCAAGCCACTATTACCATGGAAGAGGATGTTTTACTACTAGTAGGTCTACCAAATTTGTGCAAAAGGCATGGTTTGGCATTTCTGCAAGGTGTGTGGTGCACTTTTTTTCTTTTTTCTTTTTTTGTGTTAGTGGTTGAAGACTCTCAAGGAAATCAAACATGGGAGTAGGTATTTTTAGCAAAGTGATCGACATGTCTTGAATATGTATAATTTCGATATGGTGGAGTATGATAATTCCTGGTGTACAAAATTATGGCTGCTGGATAGAGGATAACATTTTACCCATGATGGAGTGATTCTCATAACCCTTATGTGAGTGTAGTTTTGGTGGAGTAAAGAAGGCAGAGACAACGTGGTTGTATGAATACAGGGGATCGTGTTTTGTCACTTAATTGAAAAACTCACCAAGGTGGATATTATTAGGAAATGTCTTATTTTTCAATAAGGATTTTCTGGGATATTTTTCTCTTTAGTAAGATTCTTATTTACGGAATAAGTAATTTCTCATTTGGGACTTGACTTATTCAAGGAGGAGTACAACTACAATAAGAAACGAAATACTTCTCTTATAGAAAATGATCACAATATATAGGGAGGTTGAGTTCACTTGTTAGTATAGCACAACAATTAGTTCTATGCAAGTAGATAGTTTTTAATGTAAAAAACGGCAGGTCTATTGAGAGATTAGGTATTATTGGGATTTTGATATGAAAAAAAATACTAGAGTGATTATAATAATTTTTCATATAGTAGATTTTTTTTTTATCGCCCTTGGTGGTTGTGATTTTCTCTGGTATAAGAGTTTTTCATGTAAATTCGTGTGTTGTATGATTGGTTTTATTCTTCATCTATTTTTTATCTATTATTTGTTTAATATTTTTGCTTGTAAGTTCTTCGGTGGGATTTAAAATTCCATAACACAATTTTATTTTAAATATATATTTATTTATTTCGCATAATATGGCATTTTAACCTAAGTGTCCTTGCAATTGGAAAACAAGAGAAAAACCTGACCCAACCTGGATCACATTTAAAAAAAAAATTAATTTTCTTTTTCATGATGAGCAAAAATGTCAATATTTTATTCTTTTGCAATTAATTTTGAAATATAAAATTATTGTTCAAATAAAATTCACAATGAATTTTCAGGTGAAAGAAATAAGGAAATTAAAAATAAAATTTTCTACCTGTTTATTTCAGTTTTGCATAAATTAGAAAATTTTGTAGTTTTTAATCAATTTAATAGACTTTTGGCACGTATTTTAATTTTTTTTTCACACTTACCCTGATTATTATTATTTTTTTATTTTGGAACTTTTTTTAAAAATCAATATAGCGTAGTTTTTAATCATCAAATAATTCGTTTATAGGATATATAAATTTGCAAAAGGATTAGTTAATAAACTGAATCTGGTTTTGTGGTCTGGCAGCCGATCCTTACAGTGATTTGTGATGGGTGGATAAAATTTCTTTGACTCGTTCCAAATCTTAACCCATCTCTGTTAAAATTGTCATGTTGAGCAAATCCAAACAGACAATTAATTATTCTTTTTTAAGGTTTGAGAAAGGCAAAACCTAAATTAATTTTTTAACCTTCATTTTTTTAAGATTTGAATTCAGATGACAGATTAAATAAAATTATTTGTTTACACCTAAATTAATATAGATGTAATTACAATTTAGTTGATATAGACATAATAATTTTTTGGCAGATAGGCCCACTAGTTCTTAAAAAAATAAAATGTGCATCGGATTGATCCGCGGGAAAGCTACTGAGGCTCTGAAAATTGTTAGTGCAATATTATCATTTATACACAAACAAATGACAAATAACAAAATTTATTGCTCAACAAAGATTTCCAAAATACATAAAAACAAAAACGAGATGGTTGCTAGCTACTTAAACCAAAACTCAATCAGATGCTCGCACTTAAACCAAAGCAAAGACTTTTATTAGTCAATGAGTATGATTTCCTCGCGATTTACCTCACAATTCTTCCCTCGCTCGCCTTTTTATCAAACTGATGGACGCCAACCAACAGGACTACTTGCATTATTATGAGAATCATCTCCAGAAAATTGGCTTGCAAAACTAAAATTTTCTTCATCATCTTCTTCTTCGGTGCAAAAATTGCTTATCGCCACCGTCACTGATTATTCTAGGTTTCGCCTTCAAGATCGGGAATCACACTCATTTTCATCGGATTAATTTCATCAGGTTTTAACTGATTTATTGATCTATTAACTCAGAAGTAAGTATTTTTGTGTACCAAGGAACAAAAGCAGCCATTTATACAAGACTCACCCAAGAAACCCACTTAACCCAAAATCATTAAACATTCACTAAGCTTAGCTTCTTCTTATACTCCACATTAATTCTAGTTGATTTTTTTTTTAGTCAATGATTGAATAACAATTGGTGTTCTTCTCCCAAAAAATAAATAAATAAATAAATGGTGTTTCATACATATGAAAAAAAGGTTTCCAGAAAGTGTTCCAAAAAGTACAGATTCAACGTGCTCCTTGATATTGTAATATTCATGCACGTTGATCAGCTGAACAAGCTTTAGTGAACAATGCAACCAATGTCTGGCTGGGATCATTTCCAGCAGATATTATTTATTTTGTTGAATGAATAAAACTATAATTTTCTTATTAAAAAATAGCAACAATTGTCAAAATTGGTCATATATATATATATATACATATACATAAATCTTTTAGTACCTGATGATCACGATAATGATCACGAATTGCACCAAGATTTATTGAGCCGGCACGAGCAACAAACTCAGCCAAATGGGTCACCTTCTAATAACATGAGTGCAAAATTTGATATCTCACGAGCATGCTCCGCGTTGGAAGTGTTATCATGACTATTATCACATGTTGCTACCACTGCTTTCTTCTTTGACTTTAGTTCTTGAGAAGAGAGCATTTCGATCTGATTTGACCCAAGTTTTTGCATTCAAAACAAGCAATTGCCTCCTTCTTCCCTTTCTCCACTTTAAGGTCTTTTCTCTTGAAATCCTTGAAGTTTCTTCTCTTGGTTGCTTCTTGAAGTTTCTAAACCTTCTAGCAATCATTTCAATGCTACATTTTCAAAGTCACTTTCATCATCATCACTATCAACTATAAAATATTTCAATGCTCTTTTTTCTCTTTTTTTTTCAATCTTCATCAATCTTTTCACTGGTAAGCAAAGCAATAAGATCATCAAAAGATGAGGTATTGAGATCCTTTGCTTCTTCAACGGCTGCTCTTTTTGGTCTCCACTCTTTCGGCAAAGATGTTATAACTTTCTTCACTTTTTCACTTTAGTAAAGGTTTTTCTGAGTGCTCCAAGGGAATTCGCAACATTGGGGAATCTAGTTTACATATCATGGACAGTCTCATATGACTCCATTTGAAACATCTCATATTACCTAATGAATCTACTAATTGTAGACTCCTTGACTTAATTTGTTCTTTCATAAACAACCTCAAGTTTCCTTTAAATTTCGTATGCATTGGTACAACACAAAACTATATGAAATTCTTTCTTGTCTAAATTTTTTCTTGTATAAGGTACAAAATAAAGCATTCATAGCTTTAGAATTTAAAGACATCTTCCTCTTGTCCAACTCCCTCCACTCACTTGCAGGTTTTGGAATTTCTTTTCCATTTTCATTTTCTTCCTAAGAATGAATGTTCCATCACAAACTATTTCCTATATTTCATAGTCTAAGGATTTTAGATGGATTTTCATCATAGTTTTCCAATAAGGCTGTAATCATTACCATCAAAAAATGGGGGTCTAGTGGTGAATTGACTTTCTATAAAGGTTGAGTCATTTTGGATTACCATATATCTTTTACTCTCAACGGTTAGGTCCTAAGCAGAGAATCTCATTAGAAAACCTCATTCTGATACTAAATATAATTCTAACTGAACAACCCGAGAGGGGAGGTGAATTGGATTTTAAAAGAATCTTCAATAACTACACCACAATCCAAAACCAACGATTACCACAATCCAACAATAACAACACCCACAATAACAAGTAAATTAAAAAAGTAAAGGTAGAGAAAATAAACACAATAACTTGTACGTGGTTCCAAAAATCCGCCTACATCCATTACTCCAAACAAGCCAAGTTTTAAGATTTCAGTAACACCTAGCCTTATGTCCTAAGGCTCCAAAAATTACAATTAACTTCAAGGTGTCTATATACCTTTACAAATCGAAGGTGTACATCTCTTGCACCTCTTCAAACCAAGTGTTTCCATACTTACAGTCACTCAATTTGAAGGCTGAAATGAAGCTTACAAAGAAAAGCTTCTCGCAAGAGTATATTAACAAGTGATAGCTCAATAATAAATTAATGTATGTAAGCAAGCAAATGAAAGCTCAAGAATGATTTGAATGATCAAGTTGTAGTTCACCAAAGATTATGAAAACGAGTTAAAGTTCGCTTTTATAGATGGATCAAAAAACTAGCCATTACTAATACAAATAAGACATTATGTGCACAATCGAATCAGCAGTAATTTTGAAGCAAATAGTAGCTTGCTGACATGGTATGCTACCGTTGAAGAAGATTTGAAAATTTAAGCCCAAACGGATCACTGCTAAAAATAAACGGAATTGCAGTTTCAAAGACAAAATATAATAGGTCACTAATGAATGACTGCTAATTCTGAGGTGGATGACCAGTAATTTTGATTTTTACAAGTTACAATACTGTATTAATCCTGAAAAGGACTAGTTAGTTATGATATATAATGCCATATCACATTTATTACCTAACTCATGACGCATCATTAGCAGCAGCCATTGGAATTCATGAATGAATATGCAAATAGGTTCCTTCAATTCCCTTCGCTAACTGAACCATTGCTTGTGAGATTTGAACTAACACTCATTCATGAATGAATATACAATTATAGGTTCCTTCAATTCTCTGGTTTTTCTCTGAATTTTGTAACAATTATCAAAACTACAGTTGATTTTCAAAATTTGAACCACATTAGTTCTTAGGAGAAAGAGAATTTTCCTTTTTTTTTTTAATATATAAGCTTAACAGTGTAAAGGTGATAACCACAAGGAATTTATCCTCTGTTTTCACCACAATTAATTGTCTTTGGAATTGCGTCAGAAGGCCTCCATTTTGGCATCACCTTCTCGTCAAGCATTTGTCGAAAAAGTAGATTATATATCGCTCAATTGCAAAGAGTTAAATTCAACATGAGTAACGCTTAACGTCGTCGCTCTTCCTATTAAGCCGTGTAAAAGTCCCTTAATTTGGGATTGCGAGGATGGTTGTCTTGTTACGTACGATGCAGCTAGAACTAACAGTAAAGACGTTACCTGCCTGCCTTGCTCATCTTAATTATATTTGGTCGAGTTCTATTCCTGCAAGGTTTAATTTCTTGTTGCAACTAAAACACCTCCAACAGAGGACAATTTAATTTCGAAAGACCTGATATATATTATCATGGCCTCTGTTTGCAGAAGACTCTATAATTTTCACAATATTTGGAAGGCTCGTCAGAAAATTATCTTTCAAGATAAATTAATTTACTTCACTTCTCGGATTGTGAGTTCCTCCTTGATTATTTCTTGCCAGACAAATGTTGATTTTAGGATAATCAGTGGCGTAATTGGAGGGAGGTTCTTTTCTTGTTCTATCATGAAGGATATTTTTTAGCGATCTTAGGCCTAAGTTGCCCCAGCGAAGTCCACAGACGTACAAGCATAGACTCACGGTTTGCTTGTTTTTTTTTTGTCTAAAGTCTAAATTTTTCTTATTTTTAAATATTTAAAAAAAAATTTAATTTATTTGTTTTCTACTACTTATGTTTGATTATAAGATGGTTAGGTCTAAATAAAAAAAAATTAAATATTATGACTTTTACCGGAATGGCAAAACGTCTTAATAGAATTTTAATTTTTTTTCTAATTAATACCCCTATTAAATAAACTTATTTCCTATTATTAAATTATTCTTTTATTATTTTTTTATATTATCCTTTTTTTGGTTATATGCATGTATTCAATTATTAAGTTTTTATTTCTTTTAGTGAATGAGAATTTTTAATATAATAAAACTTTAGGTGAGTGTATTTTACAATAGATCCATCTCTTTGTATTTATATTTACTATTCTTATAATCGGTTTTGAATGTGATTTAATATGATAATTTTAATTCAAATGATTAAATAATTCTTGATTGGCTTATGTAATTAACAAGAAAAAAATATCGATATAATATTAAAAATAACATTATAAGTATCATATATTAATGTAAAAAAAATACACGTGTTAGATATATATTTTATTTTCCATGCTTTGCTAAGGTAAACATTATCAAATTTTTTTCCTATTCAAATAATTTATTTATAACTTGTCATGTGTTTAATCAATAAAATATAAGTATTGTTAATATTTTTGAGGTTATATATGTCAAAATATTATATTTTAGATATTTTATTTTTGAAAAACAAATAACTTAACACTTATATTCAAATATTGAAAAAAGAAAAATAAACATGGCATTCATATATAAGTATTCAAACTTATTCAAACTTCAACCAATTTCAGACCCATTCGAATTTTAGACTCAAAAAAAAAAAAGCCACCTAGTTAAGGTTGATGATACAATTATTAATTAATTGGACATGTACATATATACAATAAAATCTCGCCATAGTGATGTTTTATATAAGAATAATCTCCATGTACTCATAAAATATTTTGGTCCCAATTTGAGCCAATTATGAATCAAAATAAACTCTAAATTTTAATAACTTATAAGTTTTCTAGATCCCGTCTTAGGTGGCTTGCCTCTACATAGTATTAATTATTTGTATATTGCAAAAATATACATGTTACATTAAAGGTTTAACATGGAATAAAATATTTTCTAAAATTGTTTGAGACAATGATTTATTCTTTAAAGTTGTTGCCATATTTTAACTAGTGGATACATATATAATAACTCGGTAGATATACAACCTTCCTTTGAAGACAAAAAATTTCTAGCTTCTTAAGCATGTTTAATAGCGAATTGACATGCTTCATTAACTAATTATTCATTAACTAATTATTCATTAATTAATTATTAATGTATTTACCTTTACATTATTTACACTAAGGCTAGCTATGGCGCTATTTGGTATTGAGGCGGTGTGAAAAAAAGATATAATTATAAAATAAAAATTAATTATGTGCAGTAAATATAACTTTTAAATAACAATTTTAACAAGTGGTAGATCAAATCAATCTGGCATTCAAGCTACAATAGTTAGTGTTTACCAAATACTTTAATACTATAATTTTTAAATTAGGTACCTAGCTTCAATACCAAACAGGCTAAGTCAAAATAATAATTTTTAAAGTAAATCCGTGTTAAGTTATAACGTCCTAGTAATAAAATTAATTAGTCTCAACAATATGACTATAGAGGTTTTACTATACTTTGATAGTTAATAAATAATATTCCAAGCTAGCCACCAACTAGTCAATTTTTTAAGTCCCTCAACTCAATTAGAGAGAGGGCATTGATACAACTAGTAGTCCCATTACTAGAGCCGTTAAATGTAACACCTCTAATTAATTGATTTATAGTAGAACCTCAATAACTTAATAGCCTTCAAACATGAAAAATCTATTAATCTAGTGAATATTAATATATTGATGAATTAGTAATTTGTTTATAAGATATTATATTTCACATTCATAATAGGAATTTTTATTAAGTATAGAAGTAATATAATTGGAAAATTTAGTGATTCTGTTAAGCTATATAACACAATTTTAATTTGATCTTAATTGAGTGAATCGGTCACTTAATAATCTCTTGGCTGGATGAAGATTATATGCTAACTCATCAGAGGAGACTTGTTTGAGGCAATATATTAAGCTGATATCTCTCTTATTTTTCTTAACATAGTACATAGAATACGATAATAAATTCTTGCGTTCATGTCTATGATTTTCTTTGTTGTACTGGCATAATGCTTTGTGCATTTCATCAGTTATTACTACTTTTTTTACACATTTCATATGTACATATCATATGTATTTAGTTTCAAATTGGTTAACTGTTAGTTTATGTATTAATTAGGTCCTATAGAAAAATAAGATTTTCTTGAAAATTAATTACCTAATAAATTTATCAACTTATTAATATATCACGCTGACCCCAAGTTGTGATTAAGAATAACTATTATTTAATGAAGGTAATTTATCAAATACTAATTTAACAAGATTCTACTCTATACTTGTAATTGTGTACAAAGTAAAATTTGTAATCTTAACACCCTCCGACTAATTAATTTATATAGACTTTTAATAAACCTTGACAAAATTACTCGATGAAAAGTTGCAAGATCTCCTTGTAGAGGACATTTGTTGCCAAAGAGGTTGACAATTTAGCCCCATAAACCTTGCGCAAAATGTGGACACATTAAGCACGCTGAAGCTACAGAAACGGTACGGTATCAACTCCAACGGAGGCTCTAACTGGCGTCCTCAACGCTATTATTAAGGGTGCTTGTTCATCATTAATGGGGCTGTAGCCGAATGCGGCATGTCATTATTTTCTTAATTTAAAGATCTGAAATAATTAATCAGAATACTGGCGAGAAGTGAGGCTGACAAAATCTAAAAGATTGAACTGCGTCAAACTTTCACTCTGACTTCGCAAATATATGAACAAGCAAGTGGGTTTTCCCAACAGTACCATCGATTCAAGGTCAATTGTAGCAACAACTCTTACACATTTTTAGTATACTAAATTTAGAACGTAAAGCACTTTTTGATTATAAAAGAAGAGAATGCAAATTAAGTAGTAGAACAAGGATGGAATTAATATAAAAACATCGACTTTCAGGCCGGGCCTGTAACATAATAACTTGTAAATGAGCACATGAAATTTGCACAGAAAATGGTCAAAATTTCAAGGAGTTTCTTAACCTAGCTTGAAAACAATTCTGCCTCTGCAGGATGGAATTTTTGAAGAGATGAAACAAACCCGTTAGCGGTAATAAGTCCAAAGAGTATAATTAGCTAGATATTTAAAGAAAAATCGAAAGAAATTTGGAAATTATAATATCATTTTAATAACCAAGATAGGATATTAGTTATAGTACGATTACTCTGGTGTCTAGTCATTTGATTTTGATCTCGTATACAGAGAACACGACAGTGTAACATTCAATATGCATATATCTACTTGGTATTACAATGATGCTAAATTACTAGATTTTTCACTCGTTTTCCTGAATATATTAGTTATTATTATTCTCTACTGGAACACTTTTGTTGGTGCAGGAATAAATGGCAAAGTAAATTAACTTTAGTCATAATCAAATTAACAGAAGCACTAGGGATTAGGTGGCTAACATGAGCCTAATTTTTTATTAGAAATTTTGACTTGTGGAGAGGTGAAATCTAGGCATATACTAAAGTTAATTAATATTTATTTTGATGTAGGTTTTGACAAAGCGTACATCACGATACTTTTAATCATGTATAGCTCTATTCATAATTTCAACAACAGCTCAAAATATTGTTTCCTAAACAGAACTTCAATATCGACCACTTAGAGCCATTTGATTGCCGTTGCAAGAACATACACCCAACTAGCTAATCTCTTAATTACCCGTACAAAATTAAGGGAAAAAAAAAGTGCTTTGACATATATATCGTTGAGAATATTTAAATTGGTCAGTAAGTTGGAAGAATGATTGTTAATTTTTTGAAATAAGGAAAAGTACAGAAAGTCTACCTATTCACCAACCCAACTTGGATGTAATCTCATTAGGTTACGTTTTTCTCTCGTAAATAATATTGCGTAGAATTTACCATTCATCCAGATAATACAAATAATAAGTGTTTATTACAAATGATTATCAATTTACGCATATTAAAAAAATTAAAATAAGGTAAATTCAAACGTGAGAATGAAATCTTCATGTGATTCCTATCAAATGAATGGAATAGAGGAATTGATAATTTATAGAAAAAAATCAAATTATTAACTATACTAATATTTTCAAATAATTATCTAAATCTATATTTGGAATTATTATGAACTAGTAAATACTTTTATATTGGGAAATGGATACCCCTCAGGGGCTTGACTGAATGATTTTTAAGTTGCTTGTTTTTATAATTTGGGATAGAAATACAAGCTAAGAAATTAATTTGGGATTTGACCACACCCTATCTTTATAATATATCAATAAAACCTCTCTATAGTGATACTCTATATAGGTTTAATGTACATGTAGTCATAAAAAATTTTAGTCCTAATTTGGGCCAGTTACAAATAAGAATAAGCTTCGTATATAATAGGTCTTAGATTTCATCTTAACTAACTTGCCTCCGATCCACATAATAATAATTATTTCTATATTGCAAAAGTATATATGTTATATTAAAGGCATAACATGGAATAAAATATGTTTTTAGAGTTATTTGATACAATGATTTATTCTTTAAAGTTACTATATTTTTGAGCTTATAGATACGTAATAACTCTCTAATATGGACACCTTCTTATTGAGACTAAAATATTTTTAGTTTCTCAAGTATGTTTAGATTTTCATGAAATTGAAATATTCTATTAATTTATTTACTTCTACATTACTTACACCAAGCACAACTAAGTCAAAATAACAATTTTTTAACTAAATCCCCACTAAGTTATGAACTCCTTGTAGCAATAAAATTAATTTGTCCCAATATTATAATTATAAAGAGGTTTTACCATATTAATGTTATTTTAATATATTTTTTACTTAAAATCTTGATACAAATTCTCATTCATTAGTTTCATATAATATTCTAATGTTAGCTAGGGAAGGCAATACTGAATGAGTTGGCAATACTAAACTACTTAAAATCTTGAGTCTAATTTTATATTAGATATTATGTGACTTTAGAGGAGATGAAATCTAGTTATATATGTATATATGTGTTAAAACGTTACTATATTTCGTTGTTGGCTTTGACAAAGGCTGCAGTATCATTTTGACTTTTGATACAGTTTCCATTCTTAATTTTCAACAACAGCTCGAAATATAGTTTACTAAACAAGACTTAATAGACCACTCAGAGGTATCCAATTTCGATTACAATAGGACGCCAATTGCCAAGAAATGATTTGATAGATAATTAGTGATATTTAATTAATGAGTGTGAGATTTATTATTAATTGTTACAGTCAATCCCTTGTAAGAAAAGAGAACAACCAACTCACCAAGTAAACTAGGAAACACTATCCTTAATTTGTTTTCTTTTTCTACTTTCACTTTTGACACATTGTTGTTATTTTTACACCTCCTATCTACACCAAATAATTTATTCATTCTCATGTTTTGTATATTTATAATCATAACATTCACAATACTCCCGCGCTAATTTTTGGGTTTAATTACTACTTAGGTCTTACACTTTTCATATACTCTATAATTCTCTTGATGTAGAAAATTTAACAAAAAGATGGCTATGTCAAAATTTTGACTTCAAAGGAGTCAGGAGTATTATAATAAATGTAGGGGATATACACAGGTGATATAAAAAGCTGACAACTATTGGAGAAAAACTATCAGTTTCCTTTCCTTAATTTTAATTTTATTAGCTCTTCAATATACCTTGAATTTGTCAAGCATCCCATCTCTATGAGTCTTTGACACAATGGTGTACTGACTCTCAATGTGTAGAAATCTAGTTAATTCTTCTTTTGAAGAAATTGCATACCCAACCATTATTGTTCTTTATTTTTTTAAAAGAGTTTCCAGCAGGAGGCTATTTTGGTTAAGCAGAGCGTTTCTTCTTTTGTTCCCCGATCTTATTGCTGAGAGTTGAGATCCTAATCCGAGAGTTGATTTTCATTTTTTTCTTTCTTTTTTTAATGAATCTCTGCTAGCTAAGGCAGTTTTATTAAAATTAAAGAACAATACACTCCTAGTCAAGCCAGATGCCTTATCCCTCAAAATAATTAGAAAGCTACAATAACAAAAGAAGATTTAAGAAGATAGACAACAAAACAAGAAAAAGTAGGAAGAACAAACTTAAGTAAAACAATAATTAATAAATCCATTTGTATCACCAGGAAAAACCTAGAAATTTCTTATGATGAACCATACCACCAAATATAAGCAGAGCACTTTAATCTTAGATTCGCCAAACGATGAGCCACACAATAAATTTCACGGAAACAGTGGCTGATTTTGAAGTCCATCCAACTGAGAAGATGACAACAATTCAACTAATGATTTCGTAAGATCCAAAGAGCTGAAGTGCCTTACTATTAAAAATATGTATAACTGATATATAGAAACATTTTAGCCTTAAAGCTCGCCGACCTTATTGTACGCGACGCGAGCTGATCGATCGACCACAAACGTCTTAGCATAATAGGCTGAATGAACTCCTGGAGGAATGAAATAACCCCATCTGCTAGAATCCCAAAAACACCCCACGTACCGTAGCGCACTCCCTGGTTTCATTTCAACAGGGGGTTGAAACGATATAAAAGGAAAAAAAAAATAAAAAGAAAAAGAAATAAGAAAAAATGTATTGTCTACTGTTAATGTTCATGAAGTGGTTCATAATTATAATTTGTCACAAGCCTAACTCTCTCCATATTGGAAAGGCAGCTTGATCCAAATACTTGCATAATCTCCCAATTTAATTAATTGCCACACTCCGAGGACACATCATTACCTGCCGGTTGATTTTGAAGGATTCACGATTTCTTAGTTTAACAAAGAAAGGAAATAGCATACCAATGCCACTTAAATATCACTAGTCTCTCTCTTTCAAATATATTAACGTGGATAGCATTTTGAGTAAATAATTGCCATAGAGAAAATATATGAAATGATCTCGATTTTCGAGGTCGAAATTCTTCTCAATTTAAGACTGAGTTTACTTCTTTTCATAATTTCTGTAGTTCATCAAACTTGATAGAATCATATTCGCTCCAGCGGTGGGCTTTCTCTCTCAAGCATGAAGCATTCAACATATGACAAGATCATGAAGCATATATCCCAAGATTAACACATTTTCAACTTGAAAATTAATGTAAAAAAATTCTGTGATGGTTAATCTTAATAGAGCTCCCTCGTTCTACCGACGTTCATTAAAAGAAAAAAAATTGTAATTTTTTTTTAAATTGATATATGAAAGAATATATTAAGAATGTGTGTGATTATGATTTGTATCCCTGTATTTAATTAGGAATCTACTAAGTGCAATTTCTATTGTGATAAAACCCTATTAATAGAATATTTAGGATATCGACCATTATCGACCAAGATTCCTAAGAGCTGAGGTATTAGTTAAGATGAACAAAAGATTCAATTTCCTTAGGACCTTTAAAATCACTTATTTACGTTGCAGGAAAAAGCCCATCCAAAAAAAAAAAAAATGGATGAAAAGAATAAAATATTTATCCATCAACCACTTTAAATATATCAGTTAATTCCGAATGTTTTAATTGTTTCTAATAGTTATTCTTCAAATTAGTTTTTGAAAGTAATATATTAAAAGGAAAAAAAAACACTTACAACTTTATTTTTAAAATTAATCTAAAAAGAGAATATCTATATTAAACTTGATTGATGGTGTTTAATCACTAAACATTCACTAATTTTTACTTGATAATTAGTGATAACCTCTGAAAAAATGAGAAAAAAATTATTATAGTAAAAACGAACTTTACCTCTCAAGATATCATCTTAATTGGAATACTTAATTACAAATTAATTACCATCGACCTCTTCATATGCAGTTGAGTCAAAATTATTTAACTCAGAATCCTGGCAATCTGGAATGGATGCTTGGCTGGTCGTGGAATTCTAATAACTTAAATTTGTATTAATTCCTAACGACTTGGGTCCCTCTCCTATCATTGCGAATCCTTTTACGTCACTTTTTTTGACATTAATGCTTTGGTCAACTCTCTCTTTCCATACGTAAAAACATATACAATTGATCACATATATAAAGCATATGAATTATACGTTTATTGTATAATTAATAATTATTAAAGGCCAGGCCATTAACAAGACAGCGATAGAAATTGAGTTTGGAGCCACTTCCTCTAGAGTGGTTGGATCCAGAAGGTTCGGTCAATGCCTTCATTTTAACTTACCCGCATCATACATTAAACTATAAATTTACTAATTAATTATAGATGTGCTACATTAAAGCATATCATGATCTGTTATAATTTCATTTGTGAACAGAAAGACCTATACAATATTATTCCCTTCTTTTCCTTTTTTTATCTTTTTTCTCCCCTTGCCTCATCGTAATTGTCTGTGAACTTTTGTTTGTTTTCAGAGAAAGAAACCATGACAAGTTGACAACATGTAATGTGAAAAGTTGAAACATATAAGTAAGAGGATTGCTGAAAACAAGGGGTAAGTTTTCAAGTATTTTCTTGGCAATTTTATACATATGTGTTCAACGAAGACCAGTTACAATGTCAACAATTACATATTATTTAGAAATTGCCTAACCTTTTCTTGGCAATTGAATGATGCATAATGCGTGCAAATGTTCAAAGACGATACCACACTTCGGCCAGAAGTTTCTTTTGAATTCAACATTAAAAGAAAAATGGAAAAGAGAACAAATTATGAATAAGTAATGCAAATATGTTATGTTTAGCTATGTAATTTGTATGCTTAATCCAAAAGATATTAACATGGCTTGAAAAACATGCAAAATTATGTATTTGCAGAGCACAATGAGATAATGATATATGATACATATAATAAACAAAAGCTATTTATATATATGTTCATATTAATACACATTAATTAATTAAGATTCAAGCGGTGGTGCAACTCCAAACCTGCAATTTCTCAAACTCTGTAAACACTATGCAATCTCATGAAACAAAGGGTCTTCAAGAAGGAGTTCAGGCCAAACTGAAGGAGCAGCTACAACTGATCCTCCATAGCTGCTAGAAGTACTACAAGCGTCTCCTAAGTTGTTAATAGACGTCTCGGTTAAGTGCAGTGGAACCATGGAAGGAGGAGAAGGGGTTGAGGAAGAAGCAGCAGCAAGCTGCTGCCATGGAGATTTAGGCGATAAGCTTTCTCCTTGGCTCAACACCGGGAACTCAGCACCATGAATATTATTAGTACTATGTTTGTTCAACGTTGTTTGATAGCTACAAGGAACTTGTAAATCTGGCATATGAGAGAAAGAAATTGATGGGTTGCTGAGATTTTGAAGAGAGGCAGACCCCATATCCAATGGAAGAGATGATGAAAGTGAGTTAAAAAGATTAGTGGTATCAACATCAGTGAAAGCTGCTGATGAGCTATTATTTAAGCTGTTTGAGCTGGAGGGTTGGAGAAGATATTGCAAGTATTGTAGCTTAGTCATTTCAGCTTGTAATCTCACAGCTTGCTCTTCCCATGTGTGATTCTCCATAAGCTCTTTTAAGTTAGCCAAAGCTATAAGATGAGGCAAGCTTGAGAAGATATCAGTTCGCGGCCGGTGAGTCATTGGATCAAACCCCATCTGGATAAGCTTCTTCTTCAGATGAGTGTTCCAAAAGTTCTTGATTTCATTGTCAGTTCTTCCGGGTAGGTGACCTGCAATTGCTGACCATCTAAATGATAAAAGCCAAAAAATAATTATAAGTACACGTGCATAAAGAAAATTTCAAGATACAAAAAGGGAAATTAATGTTTAGAAATAATTACTTGTTGCCAAGGATGGAATGGAGATTGAGAATCGTTTGCTCTTCTTCTTGCGAAAATTTTCCTCTCTTGATATCAGGCCTCAAGTAATTTGTCCACCTTAATCTACAACTCTTCCCACATCTATTAAGACCTGTAAAAAAACAAAAATATCTAATTGAGACTTGAGAATGAAACAGAAAGTGAACAGAAAACAATACCTCTAAAATCTTTATTGATCATTTTGGATATATATGGTACCTGCAAGTTTTGGGAGAGCTCTCCAGCTGCCATGGCCATGTTTTTGAATGTATTTGACAAGTTTTTGATCTTCGTCAGGAGTCCAAGGACCTTTCTTTAGGCCACTCTCATCACAACAAGGAGACCTTCCCATTTTCTTCTTCTACAATTATATCTTATTTTCCTCCGCTAAAAGATTTGTTTGCCTCTTTCAAATCCAACCATTAACTGCAGCTTTCTATTTATATACAGTGACTAGCCACATGTTCCCTTGTATAGGCCCAAATAAAAGGTGACGTGCTAGCTTCCCATTTGCTAACCAAAACAACTGTACCCTTTTCTTTCTTGAATTATCAACTACACAAATTTTTAATGTTCATTGATGTTGTTTTTTAAATTTATTGTCTATGAATAATATTTAATAGTTTTTAATTTGTGGACCCTAATTTTTTGTTTGTATATCAGCGACCCACAAACATATTGAATCCGAAGGGTCTAATATGCAGTTTCATCCTAAATCAAATAGCACCCGCAGATCATTGCATGAAATAAGTTTGCATGAGCCAAGACAAATTAGATAATCATTTAATTTGAGTTGTTGATTACATAAATAGTGTTTATTTGTAGTATGCACATCAAGTGATATACATGATATGTTACATTTATTGATGATACAAGTTAAGCTTGCAATAAATTGAACGTGAAATCATTGAATTATGTAGTTTCGAACTGCATGTCGTGTTTTTAAAGTATATTCGATATAATAGCTACTAAACACACATTGTGTATTTGATTACCTAAAAGTTGAGATTGTGGGAGAATTTTATTTCTTTAAGTTGGGATGGATCATGAACATATTCTGATATTGATAGATTGTTAATATTCTCTTTATCGAAATCAATATATACCACTTACTCTTCCACTGTTAATATTCAAAAACTCCCTCGCACAAAAAAATTGAAGGAAGAAAAGGTAAATGGATCATTTATTTGATAATTTATCTTGGAAATACAAAACGGATATTTATTATAAGAAAAAGGTTCAAAAAATAACAAAAGCACATGAAGAGTATCTTATTATTAATTTTTTATTCACATCGAAGCATATATTTCTTATGTTTATTCTTAATTTTTTTATTTGAATTTTTATTTATAATTTTATTTAATTAATAATAAATATAAATAAAAGTTATTTTGAATTATACTGCCAAGGGTAACTAGTAATCTCCCTTTTGATATGAGTAGTGGCGAAGCTAACGACATATTTTTAAGTGGGCTGAATTTTATTTTTCTAATCCAATGCTTTTCTATTGTACAAGATAACTTTGTTAATAAGAAATTAAAGATACATCTAATAAGGTGAGACATTATAAGTCTTACCCTTCAAAATATATTTTCTAAACATCATTTGAGATTATTTAGATAATACATTTACCCCTTAGATGATGAATTTGGACAAGAATTTGATAAAAGTTGAAGAGCTGCCATAACTAGTTAATATTTATAGGTTTCAATGAGGGTAATTTGATTTAAATAAAAGAATCCATGCATGGGACAATAATGTAAACATTGATGGGAAAAAATATTCCACATCGAATTATATTTGTTATTGGGTTAACAGTATACGTTTGAGCACTGATTGTTTAAATAGAAAAAAATATGAGAAAGGGCGAACAAAAGGAACTATAACACTGCAAGGCTAGAAAAATGATAAAATAATCAATTAGCACTGTAACAACACACGGCAATATAGTTCATTCTGTCAGCACTTTGTCAGCCTTAGGTTTCTTATTATTTTTCTATAAAGTTTAAGGCAGTTCTCCATATTTAAACTAACTTTTAAGTATGAGTTAGGTTTCACATGTTATTAGAGCGAAACTCTTACAGGAGTGGAGTTCGCCCACTCTGCTTTTACTTTTACCACGTAGCAAAGATAAGGCAAAAAGATTGATCTGTGCATGTTGTTGGGTGTGTGAAATATATATCACATTGGTTAACACTATTTACTTAAAACAACCTTCAATTCTTAAACTAAACTAACTTTTTATGCATGTGTAAGATCCCTAAAAAGAAGATGTTAATAAAACGAGTAGAATATACAAATGCTCTTAATTTAATTAGTAATTGAGAAAGGTAATTAAGGTGGAGAAACAAGGGCGATATGGGGTTTTCAGTCGAACTGTTAAACATATGGCACAGTTTGATTATGATGATTAAGATAATTAGTACACGTACAAACTAAAAAAAAAGTCAGCATCAAGGAACAGGTGGCACGTCGTCGGTGGTCAGAGGAACCCATTCCATGCCCGCAATAAATGTATCGTCACTCATTGCATGGCTGCTCATATTGTTTTTATTATTATTATTTTGATAGGCATATTTTTATTTTATTAATCAGATAGATCATCATTCATCACACACACACATATGGGTCCTCACTCCTCACTCACTCGGTTTCTTTATAATTCTGGCCAACTTACGCACAACCAGCCCCGCTTAATTAGTTCCCCCAACTTAATTAGAACTAGGGTTTTGCCCTCTCCAGCAGCTACATCCTCTGCAACCGTAGTACCCCCACCAATCACATCGTTCCACATCACCATAATAAGCAAAGCAAACGGAGAGATTCCTTATTCAATTATATATGACCAGTTCTTTCATGGAGGCTTCGTTTACTTTTTCTGTTAGTTTCCAGAAAGTTTCGTGAAAGATATTGATCTACTAGCAAAAAGGAAAAAGGAAAAAGGTACGCTGACGACGGATGGACTGTCAATCCTACAAACATATGTCGATTAATTAGTTAGCATAATTTAGAACTACGTTAAATAATTATGTATGTATTGTGCGTAGAGATCGATCTAATTAATTAAGTAAGTAGACATATATATAAAGAGAACATTTTCTAAAACATAAACCTCTTAAATAAAGAGAACGTATATTCTAAAGAATTGAGGTAGAATATTTGGCATAAAATGTATTAATACGTTTGTAATTTTCGCAGTAACTTCATCTATGTTACCTACCAAATAAAAGGCCTGCTTAGAAAGACCATCTAATTCTCCGGACAAACGAATATTGATTGTAATGTGTGATCATCAATCAATTATCAATAAATGTATGTTAGAGCTACAACTCGTTCACAAGAGGGAAAAATAATTTGCTTGAACAAGGTGGACAGGAACAACAAAGGTGGTAGGAATAATAAATAATAATAGGGGCCTCTAATTAAAGTGTGATGTAATACAGGTAATGTGATCATTGTTGTTGTCTGTTTCCATTTCCCAACGATGCCTTTTCTAAATGTAGAGCCTCTTTCCACGTGTGATTGATGATTTTGCATTTAAACCAAAGGCGTTTCTCATAAAAGTTTCTGTGCGAGAGGAAAAAAGATAAGAGAGACCCACATACAATGCATATTTATTCTAACTTAATGTAATGTATAGCTATAATGGGGATATATACGCCTACAGTCATTTTCTAAACATAGTTTAGAACTTCATTGCAGCGAGGTAATATTGTTTAATTTGTTTCAAATTTATTCTTTAAAATGTGAGGACATTCTAAAGAGATAATATCACAAATGTTGGGAATATCTCTTGGGATAAGTACGTTGGTTTTTGAGTATAATTATTTGAGTTAGATCTTTGAACTTTTATATGGCTCAAGTGACATCTGCCCGAGAGTTAACTTTTGAACAAGAAGTGCCTTTGTATACAATTTAATTAGAGAAACAATTATATAATCTCCAAAACTTCAAACTACAACACGAATATTAATAGATGTTGATGATCATGAATGATGTACTAAGATTCATAAGATTACTTAACGCCCTGTATAATTGTCGACAATTAAAGTTAGAAAAAACAGAAGGAAAACGGAAAAAGAGATGATGATAGAAAATAATTAAACTCACTGAAGGATGCCGACATGGGATGGAAGATAGATGTGATATGTTTGACCAAAGAGGGAGATAGTTAGAGGGGAAGTTGGTGAAGCAAACGCTCTAAATTTCTACCATCCTTTTGAAACCCAACAAGACATTAATTCTTCCTCTTAATTATATGAACACGAACCCCTTTAGATGTTTGGAATCCGTCAATGGCATTTTAATTTGTTTGATTCCTTCGTCCTTTTCTTCTTTGTCCAGTAGTATGTTCATGTACGTATGCACAAAGTTGATTTGATAGAGACTGATCATAGATTTTTCACCCTTCCTTCTAGGCAGACACAGTCATTTGTACTTGTTCATCAAAATTAACCAAAAATGCAGCATTATATAAACCAAATAATTTGTTCGTGTTCATCAAATTAACCAAAGAATTTCATGTGGGGATGTAATTTTATTAATTGAATGTTAATTGAAGTTTTAATTAAATAGGTTATTTATATGCTCATCATGACTTAGTGTACTTAATGCAGACTAGCTTATTTTACTCCATAATTTACCATTACGTATTAACAAAACCTTCAAATTATAAATGTTTTAATGCTTAAATGCTTGACACAGCACTCAATATCAAAACCATGCATGCAATGGACCGAAATCTAGCAGCAAAATGAATAAAAGAAAATAAATTAAGAGAAAAGAAAGATAAAAATACTTATTCGTAACAAATATCATTCCGTCTGAATCAAAAGCTTGCATGCATTATGACACATATGGCAATGATAATAATATCATTATAACGAGCAACTCTGGAAAGAGAATCCTCAAATTATAGCATTTGATTATTTAATTTTGTGTATAATTGAATTAAACTTTGGTGCCATTTTGAATAACACCAGTGGAAATCCAATACTTTTCTTAATTTCTTTTCGTTTATACATGCACGTTACATTGTATATATGTGCATATGCAAACATATAATTGGTTGTGTGATTCACGACCATAGAAATTCTCTCCCACGAATGTCTGCATGACATAAAGCGCAGATTCGACATTTTACAACCTTGCAAAATGATTTTTGTCATTGGAAAATAATTAACAATAGCCAAAAACACTAATCTGTATTTTATTTTGTGCGTACGTCCATGAGAGAGAGACTGCTGATGGCCATATATTGATATCTATTAAAGAAGAACGAGGGTCCATTTATTTCTTACATCACAAGCAGCCCTCTTTCAAACCTAAACTCTTATTAAAAGATGATCAACATCAATGGCCAGGCCAGCCATGCATACATATATAGAGTCAAAGGAACATGGACGAGCCGGGGATTTATGAAACTATGAGTCTATTTTTTCCTCCTTCACTTACCTCATTTGCCCTCCCCACAAGTTTTACTCTTAAAAGAAACTCAATTGAAATTAATTAATCAAACCGTTATCACCTTGTTCACGAAACCATACCACCTTCTTAGTGAAAGATTTTCACGGAGAAACAAAAACAAAAACAAATACAAAGATTGCTTCTTCAACCAAGGTTCCTTGTCGGGTGGACCACCCTTCTTCACATCAACGTGAAGCAGGTTTAATTATCAAAATTAGAGGCTAAATGATGTCACCCTAAACTGTATATTAATTTTTAACTATTGTTTTTCTTATTAGAAAATATCATAGTTGTAGTGTCAGCTAAACAACTGATTTGCTTGCTGTGTTAAGTTTCTACCCAATACATCTAAACTCGGACTTTCTTTGCTTTTCATGCCACGTATGTGATCTATATATCTTTCCCTTTCCATGCAAAATGAAAAACAAGCCCCTTTTAATATTTCTTTAAATTTCATCAAAATTATTCATATAGAACTTTGATTTGCTACATAGAATGAGCTTGATCAATAGCATATTACTCGATCAAAGTTCTTTAGAAAATTCGAAATGACCAAATGTTAGAGTTCATAAAAAATAAAAAATAAAAACACTTACTCGATATCTCCCCTACTTTTATATCTAAAATGCTCCTGAGTAGGACCACCGATTGAATGAGTTTACCGTGATAATCAAGCATAATTGGCCTATCTATCACTCAAGACAGTATTAATCAGCACCGTAACTGGCAAGCGTGATTGGCCTATACTAGAATGCCCTCTTTTGGCTACTAAAGTGAGCAAATATTAAGTGATAAGTTTTTGTAAATAGACTCTAATTTTGGGTTATTTTTTTAAAAAAAATTCAAAGTTATTTGAAAACAAAATTTTAAAACTAGATATTAGTGATAGTTTTTGAATTTGTATTTTAAACGAGCGGTTGCCCTATCCTCATCATAGCAAACAGAAGCATCAAATTAAATGGGATCGATCAAGCATCTTTCTGTATGTGCAATATGTGGCTTATTAGGAGAGAATCTATTGACCATGATGATGAGTTTGAGCATAATTATTAAAGAAAGCAATAACACAAAGGCTTAATCAACTGGGATTTTTTTTCTTTCTTATCACTGACAGTGACAGTTACTCTCAGTATCGTCAGTGTTCATCAATAAACAATTATACAAACTACAACAGTTAATTAATCATATTAATTAATAGTAAATACTCGTATTACGTCTATTACACGTGAATAGTATTTGTGAGAGCATGCATCAAACACCAACTTCACCATTTTTCAAACTTTTCGTGACCCAACAACCCTAATTGAAAGCTCAAATTAAGAACCAAAAAAATAAAAATAAAAATCAATTGAAGTGGGGTCTCAAAATCTATGCTAATTTCATCATATCTTTACCGTTTCAATGATGATTACGTGTGGAAAGGTTCACTTGCTTTTATGGTTCTAGGGTTTTGAAGCCCCATTGGTCTTGACTCAAGTGCCCAGACTGTCATTCCCTAATTAACTATTACGATTTTCTGTTTATTACTAATTTAGTATCATTAACCTAAGAGCAAAGTTAGTATATCATTTTTTCTAATATGACACTAAGGACGTGGAGCCATCGATTCGAAATTATAATTTTAATTAATCGACCAATGTTGTTGATGTCTTCTTTGTTACTCCTCATAGCATCGAGCTAGCTAGCTAGCTAATTTTCTCAACTGTTATGTCCAACATTATGGCAATAAGTATATAATATGAATTGATTGAGAAGCAATCATCCGATAAAATATTACAAGATTTGATGATTATTTATGCTCAAACTCACTAATTGATGATTAATTAATTATGTTCTTCTTTTATCTTTGTTTTTGTTTTAGCCATCAACTGCTACGGACGTCTTATTTGTTGGCTTAACTTCCATCTGTAATGACATCATATTAACAGCTAAGGACAGTGAAAGATAATGAAATTGACAGTCGCTTACTGCATATCATATGCATACATACACACTGCAAAGCACAACTTAATTAATTAAACTAATACTTGCAGTTAATAGTTTTGTGCTCATTATTAATCCACCATTATCCCAGGTTTAATTTCCGAGAAAATTGTAAAGACGATAAAAGCCTGTCATCAAAGCTTAATTAAGTGAAATTCAAACTTTAAACTGCTTGTACAATCCGAAAATATATTATCGGTTGAATCAATTCAAGAAAATTATGAAAACACCTAATCCATACATAATATGAAAATACTAATATATGTATACTTGTTAACTAAGCATCGAATAAACTTATTAAAATGCATGCACTTAAGACTAATTTTCTTTTTCCGAAGATAAAATATACTTACGGTAAAAGTTTTGATAAATCTACTTATAAACATTAAAATAAACTAAATTACGGTGGATATTGGTCAAAGTCTACATGCTCATTAATTAATTCTTGTTTAATTAATGTAGTAAGTATTCTCTCATGATCTGATATTATACTGAGCAAAAAATAATTCAAGTGGTGATTAGAGGTTAATAAATAAATGAAAACAAAGAAGTTATATTTTATCCATATACTCTTACTAAAATACACGTCATATAATCGTTAAAATTTTAAGAGAGTTCATATCAAAAAACGATCCTAATATAATAAATTAATTTTTAATTTCATATTATTTTTTTGGTATATTAAACCATCTGATATTCGAAGACCACATTGAGCTCCGACTAATCCAAATTTGAGCGCGGCAAAGTTCTTCCAACAACTATTTAATGCAGCTACATTCCTAAGTCCGAATCAAGAACCTTAATTAAGTTAGAATGGCATAGAACCTTAATTAAGTTAGAACAGTCATATGCCAGTTGATCTACGCGCTTGTTAGTTAATTTCATATCATTGATACATATTCCGCACACATGGAGTGAGAGAGAGCTAGAGTCGTTTAATATTAATGTCACAACCTGATTAATTATTGTGAGTAGCTACTTAATTACGTAACGAGTCCCAACAATTACACAACTAATATTTATCAATTATCATCATCTACTACGTCACGACACTTAAATAATCGATTGATCTACACAAATTCATATTCTCTTCGTGTGCAAGTTTTAATAATATTATGCATTATTTTACGGTTACAATTTTTTTTTTTTTGGGGTTGTATTACCCCGTGCACTTGTCCTATTATATTAAATTTATCTTATCTTCATAAAATTTATAGATCAATTCATATATTATATCTACAAGACATAGGCAATTTGGCTTTTTGTATTGAAGAAAATCCATGAACGATTACAGTAGCTTTTTCATACATTAAGGCGTTTCACATTATATACCCGAATAAACATGTGTGTGTGTGTGTGTATTCAGGATTTTATAGTGCGAACATCAGCAATTTTTTTTTCTTTTTAAATACAGACGATGTTAGAAGATTTAAAAAAAAAATTATATAAACTCCACTAGAATTTATAATTTACTGATTTTGGGGCCACTAATTGACAGTCATCGATGGACCTGATCCATTGAACAACCGCTGGAAAAACCTAACTAGCACCTGGCCTCATCCGGGAATAGCAAAACAAAAGCCCATTTGTTAAGGCCCAATTTGCAAGAAAATTATACCAATTCAAAGCTTTTCTTAAAACAAGACAAATTAAAGTGGGCGATAGTATTTATTGTCATGGATGCAGTTTTTGATATCGTGTTGACGACGAACATTTGAAAGAAAAAAAAAAATCTCTGCAAATCTAATCAATTGACAGAATAGTTCGAGAGTTTACTACGCATTGCTTAGAAATTTGAGCCAATTAAAATGATGATTAATTTTGAGACAGCAGGTAATAATAAGTGTATATTATCAATCTTCTTGCCTGCTGAAAAGAATGCTACCTTGGTTTTGTTTGAAATTGAGGTATTGTAGTTTTTAAACTATAATAATTATGAAATAAAAGTTAATAGTATAATAATAATTTTATAAAAATTATTAAAAACATATTAGATTTTTCATTATATAAATATAAAATTAAATTAATTTAGCTTTCAAACACCAACAATTAGTATTTATTAAATACGTTATTTAGTTGTCCAACCTCAATTCGAGACGGAGCCTTTGTCTAGAACAATAATTTTTAAAAGTATCCAATCAAGCACAACGCACAAACATTAATCACACCTCAAATGTCTAGCTTCAACATGATCAGTTGATGTTCAAGAATCACTCGGATATAAAATCAGCTCAAGCTCATTGCAAACATCTAAATGCAAGTAATATATCTGAAAACAAGACTATATATATCACCAAATTAAGAAGAAACAAACTGGCAAATTAAAGAAGAAGAAGAAAAAGAGAAGAGAAGAAACACATACCTCATATTAATTGCCAATTCTGTAAATGTCAGTAAGAGTTGCAGGCAATATGTAGAAAAGAGTGGAGTAAGGAACAAAATTAAGAAGAGAACTCAAGAGAGCTGAGCAGTGAGCATCATACATCCAGCTGTGTTCACTATATATAGGAATAGGATGTGGTATTTAAAAGATGTACAGTTTAATAATTTAGTCAAAGCTTCAGAATCTGCAGCTGCATGGAGTTGCTGAAGATTTAGACTTTTAAGAGAAACCTATAGCATAGATCAAGATCTGTTGCATGCATTTGTTAACTGATTGGCCTCCGGGATATAAATCTAATGAAAGAATCTAGTCAAACCTTTGAAAGTGCTAACTGTGTGTGAAGATGAAGATCACATGGTGGGAGTTGGTAAACATTATAAGATATATATTTGATAAACATTGACATTACTAATTGTGGCAAAGCTGGTTCAAAGCTAGGTTACCGTGTGGTCATCCTCACATACTCTGCCATGAGCTCTCCTTATTAGCCTCCCACATCAACAGTCGATTAAATGCAGATGTTTAGCTTAATCGAACCCCATGTAATAAATAATATATGCAAGTTCTTAACACCCTTCATGGGTCATAAATAAAAGAAATGATGATATTATTCACGTTATAGTAAGTAACATTATCGTGTAGTATTCGGCTCTATGAAGTGGAAAATGTCCCACCAGATCAAATTGGCACGTATTTATATTATAGCAAAACGAATATCATAATGCCAGCCCCCAACTTTGACAAAAGATGGGACATAAGTCTATGCTTGCTGAAATCAAAGCTTTCATTTCATATTTGCTCCACCATACTGTCTTGGGAGAACATATCAAACTTTGATGTTTCGGCTTTCATAAATCCATATTAAGCAATAAATTACGGTAACTACTCCTGCGTCCTCACATCGTCAAAGGTTTTTTAATTGGGATATTTGTGGTACAAGTCTTAAGGTCCATATTTATAATGTCAAAGGCTGACAGTGAAGTCAAAGTTTCACCAAACTGTCTATATCAACAACAGCAGAAAAATGCCAATGATTTTAGAAAATTTGAAAAGATTAAATGTCAACCGCAAACAAAACAATGTTCTTCTCCAGGACAAACTGCAATAGCTGTTCTATTCTCTGCTATCTGGGAACATAATTTTCAAAACACAAGAGTGAATTGTTATACCAATCCATGCCCATTAGCAATATTTTCCAGGCCAATATATTTAGCAATTTTCTGGGTACAAATATCGTATCCTATCATAACCAAACCCACAAAAGTGCCATTCAAATATTAAAGCACTTCCAAATTTTGACGATCCATGGGAATATGAATGAGTAACAGAAATTGGGATAGGTAATGGATATGATTACCCGAAAATTTGTCATCCCTAACTCTCTGTCTTCAAAACAGACTGAAAGAATAGAAGTTCACATAAACTTCAAAGGAAAAGGCTCAAGTGATATAATTCTTTAATTGAAGATATTTTTTATCTCCAAAGAGATCACAGATTTTCTACAACCTAAAGTTAGGTGTACCCTCTTCATATATGGCCTAGTTGTTCTCATCAAGTCAATATGAAATAGCTGTAATAGCAGCATGAATTGTGCAGATCAGAGGAAGATGCTACCTACCCATGGTGTAATAAAGGTTTTATTAACTGGATTCAAAATCCATCCTTGGCACAAGAAACCAAGTGCTCGTCAAAAGAAGACAACTCTTGACACAATGATGCCTGAACTTAAAATTGACAATGTAATGGTAGGATGGATACTATATTGTGTCACATGTCTCTCTTAAGACCTATCAAATTGAGCTCAAAGATCAAATAGCAAAACATTTGAAAAATCTCTTTGACTTGTCCTAAATGGAAGCAAAGGGCATAGCTACAGATTCAAGCAAGTTTAAATTATCCCACTAACCCACCATATCCTTGAAAAGTAAATAGTTGACCAAGAGCATACCTAACTCTTTCTTAGACACTAAAAAGGTGAAGTAACATAGGATTCTTTCCTTTCTACAATGCCTCATCGAAACTTAGTGCATTAACATCCGGTGAGAATCAAAGATCAGCAGGGCACACTTTGTGAGAGAACTTGTAATTAAAATCAGAAGAGGTAATTGCTACACAAATTCAATTTGAATAGAACAAGCACTTCCTCAAGTTTGCTTCATAGGTGGAGAAATCAAAATATTATAGGGGAATAGGAACAAACCTACAACAATAGAACATTATACACAAAAATCATTTGAGCGAGCAAATCTGCAATGATTTCAGGAGCTTTCACTTAAAACAATGAAAATAAATTATCTGCAAAGTGTAATTAGATCGCTTATGCAGAGTTCTCAGCTTCTGCAGCCGCCTCTTCCTCTTGCAACTTCTTCAAGGATGGAGGTGGTCTAACCACAATGCTTTTCTTCCATTGTTGATCAAGCTTTCTGGACAATCTCTTGTTAATTCCTTCCTCAAGCTCTCTTTCGCGTTTAACAGTAAGCATGCGAGCAATCTTTTAATAAAAAATAAATGACCTAATTAGTGAGATAATAAGACACTAAACACCCAAGGTTGGCAGTGTGCAAAGAGCAAAGTCTCAAAATTCCAGTAGGATTTCATATACTAGTTACAAAATACAGAAGCAGTAGTCTACTCGGTTGATCTGATCAAGCCAGAAAGCAAGGATAAAGAGTTTACACTGTCTATTAAGGTGGGTCTTGCCATATCTAAATTAAGATTAAACGTGCAATTAAGAAAACCGAAATCACCAAACTATATAAATTCAGTTGATGGTGAAGAATTAAGGAAATATATGACGGAAGAACAAGAGAGGCAGAAGGAGACACTCATCACTGACACAAAGGCACCATGCACACATTGTAGGGGCTGCTAGCTTAACTTACTCCTCGCAGTTGTTGGTTTGTGAGGTATGAAAAGCATTTAAGTGCCACATGAATATTGTGGAGGAAATGCTATTGCAGTATTGTATTGAGTTTATTGTAAAATAGTACTATAACCACCTGCTGTTCAAACTTCAGATTGCACGCATAGACCTATTCATTGTAGAATGGACAAGCCACCAAATTTGTTATGACCCTTTCCTCCCTTTACCCTCCCTCTTCTCCCTTCTCAACCAACTGAAATCACGCTTACAACCCAACGGCGACAAACTGCCAAAGTACTCATCCAAAGTGATCACCACCTCATCTCACCATTTGGAATCAGTGAACATAAGTTCCATTCAGCATTTCACTTTAAAAATGGGGAATTCCCACAAGTTGACCATCAGCTGTCAGGCAATTTCTAGCCAAATCAAGCAACATTATCTTTAAGCCGTTCTCTGCCCTTGAACTACAATCACAATAGCCACACTCAATCTTATCCACGCTTTAGCGTTTCACTAGTAATTCTAATACTTCTATAGTTAGCATCTTGGTGGACCACTCATTTCATATATTGTAGTTAGCTCAAAGTTGCATTTTTTGAACATGAAGCTTCAAAAAGTTTTAACCTTTGCTTCTAAAAGGTATTTTGTCATATCAGAACAATCAAAAGACACATGCTTTACACAAAAACAACAAACCCAGATATGAAAATTCGGTTAAAATTCAAATAAAACCAAAAAAATAAATCAATAAAGAAAAGAGACAGTACCATTTTGCGCATGCGACGAAATTCACTAGACTTGAACTCATTGCGAACTGATTTTTGAAGACGTAGCATAAACAGCTCACCCTTCAAATCAACGACCTCTTCGTTAATCTCCTCCGTCGTTTTGGCTCTAATTTCCTTCAATTCTTCTTCTCTCTTTGCCATCATCACCACTGTCGACGAACCACGGCTTCCCGACGACGAAGTCGCGAAACGCAATGGCTTGCGAATAGGCCACGACTGACGAATTTGGACGCCGTTAAAGGTTGATTTTGGGATTTTCGAGATGGGCTTTGTTGGGAAAGTGATTGTTGTTGTTGAAGCAATTGAGAGACTCATCATCATCTTTTGCTGCTTCGTTGCGTTAAGTGTGCAATGTGCCTTCCTGAACCGAGCTAAGTACGTAATTGAGTGAGCAACAGATAAGGCTTCTCTTTGTTTTTATATTTTTCTTTTTATAAAATTTTTAGAGTGAATTATGTGACATATGTAACTAAATCATATATTATTTTTTTTATGCAATAATAAAACAAGAACAACTTTTATTTGTCTTCCCTTTACCTTAACTAAAATTTGCAAACGTTAGTCTGATAAAATTCTTATTAGGTAGAGTTTTAGTTAAAACTGTATAAAAAAATTTATTTTAAAGTGAAGTGTGACCGCACGTGTGGCATATTTGTATTGATAGAAATAAGAGTTTACAATTTAAATACGTTGGTTTAATAAACATACTTAATTATTTTATTTTCATGAATATTTTATGTAACCATTTACAATCTTTTAAAAAAAATTTAAGATTCTTAATTTATTCATAATCTTATATACCAAACATTATGCTTAATTTTTAAATATTAGTCGATGTTAAAAAATTAAAATTATTAAATAAAAATACTTATTGTATAATTTTTTAATAACTCATTCATACGATGAATAACACATTATGATTAGGTTAACATAAAATATAATTTATATATTAACCATTAAAAATTTTTAATTTAGTAAAAAAACTATGTATGCTTCTTATAAAGTTATTCATAATTAATAAAAAAATTTTCACTGTGATTTTATTAAGTCACAATAAACAAATCATTTAGGATAGTCATGCGAATATAATTATCAATAAAACAATTAAAAAAAATTCAATAATAAGCTTTTGTCATAATAATTTGTATTAATTATTTATTTTTAATTTAACCAAATATTTTTCACATACAATTTAGAGCTTGGCAGGCTGGCAGCACGTGATATGGAGTGGCAGCAGCAATTACAAAGGAGTGGCAAAATAATTAAAGGAGAAGGAAAAAAAAAACTCATATGTATTATTATTATTATTATTATTTATTTTAATCCGTCGTCCCCCATCTTTCATTTGTTTATTTTGGAAAATTTTATTTTGCTTTATTTTCTTCATCGTTCTTATTTCCCCTCTATTTTTCCTTCACTTGAATATAAAAGAAAATCATTAACCCTAACTGATTCAATTCAATTCAATTTTCAATTGAAAACAGAACAACAAACAATAAACACCAAACTTAGATGTTTATGGGAAGTGAATCGGCGTGGTGAGTTGAATCGGAGCTGCTGAAGAAGATCTAAAACTGAGTGGTGAGTAATGGGTGCTGCGGGTTCTAAACTAGAGAAAGCTCTCGGCGACCAGTTCCCTGAAGGCGAGCGTTACTTCGGCCTCGAAAATTTCGGCAACACTTGCTATTGTAACAGCGTTTTGCAGGTTCTAAACGCCCCCCAGTTTTCACACACACACACACACACACACACACACACACACACATATATATATTCTTTTTGCTTTTGAATTTTCTGATTTTTGATCTTTTTCGTTTTCTTTCTTAATCGCGATTTAGAATTTGATGTTAGGTTCTGATTATTGGTTTCCCTTCCTTTCAATTTTTGACTTTTGATTTTTTTTTTTTTTTTTTTGGTTTTTGTTTTTGTTTTGACCAACACGCCGTCGTTTCTGGCCGTTTACCTGGCAGTTTAGGTTCACCTGATTGTAAAGTTGTATGAAATCATTTTTGGTAGCGTTCTTACAAACTGCACTGTATTTATTGAGCTCTATCTATGTACTCTGTTTTAATACAAATTATGTTCCTGCAGTTTATATGTTTGTGTAAGCTACTTGATGAGGTGGAGTTATACTTAGAATCTTAATTGTCTGTCAATAATTGACATTTTATTTCTCCATAGCAGCATCCAGATTATGGGTATATTATGTTGATATGTTTGCAACAGTCCATTGTTGATGCTTTGATATATTAGATTTGTTATTGTCTATTTCTGATTTCTATGTAGGCCCTTTATTTTTGTGTTCCATTTCGTGAACAATTGCTAGACTATTACTCAAATAATAAGAACGTTGGGGACACTGAAGAGAATCTCCTGACGTGCTTGGCAGACTTGTTTACACAGGTAAGGTTCCTACTAGTCAAGTCATGTGCTGACTTTTAGTTTCATTTCTTTGTGCTCCTCTAACTCAGAGGAGATAATTTACTAGCTTCCATGGTATCAATTCCGTCTTTTTTAAAGAGTACAAATCTTGCTTCTCAAAAATATAAGTTCATCTGTCATTGTAGAATAGGTTATTTATGTGTGATATTGGTGCTTCTGTATATTTAAAATCAATCCAAACTCTTTTTTCCTATCTCGGATTGCTTAAAATTCTTTCCTTTTCTATGTTCACCTTCACATTATGAATGGAATAACCTTGATGGTTTTTGTTTGACCTTTATTTTAATACAAGAGATATGAATATTCTTAGTGTGTGACGGCCGTAGAATTGTTGTGTTGACGTGATCATTATGATTTATTAGGTAACTAATCAAGATTTCTACTTAGGTGGTTAGTATGCAAAGCCTATTGTTATTAATGGAATAACCTTGATGGTTTTTGTTCGACCTTTATTTTAATACAAGAGATATGAATATTCTTAGTGTGTGACGGCCGTAGAATTGTTGTGTTGACGTGATCATTATGATTTATTAGGTAACTAATCAAGATTTCTACTTAGGTGGTTAGTATGCAAAGCCTATTGTTATTAATGGAATAACCTTGATGGTTTTTGTTCGACCTTTATTTTAATACAAGAGATATGAATATTCTTAGTGTGTGACTGCCGTAGAATTGTTGTGTTGACGTGATCATTATGATTTATTAGGTAACTAATCAAGATTTCTACTTAGGTGGTTAGTATGCAAAGCCTATTGTTATTAACTAACTTCTTTAATAGTATTTGAAATAATTGGAATCACGGAAGCAACTGTCGGGTGACTGAAAGACAAGCTACTTTCGGCAAGGAAACTATGATCTGGAATTCGTTTTACCTTTACCTTCTCCTGTGATGGTTTTCTTGTCCTGTCATTAGATGATGCAAGACATGCTGGTTACCATGAAGGGGCTCTTCGGAATGCACTTTAGTAGTTGGAAGCGACAAAATTCCTCTATTTTGTGCTGCTTTAGGTTTCATTTCTTACTTACTTCATATTTTTGTGGATAAGAAGCGAGATTTTTTAATGAGAAGAAAGATCACGAGAAAGTGGATTGTCTAACAGCGGTTTCCTAGTTTTCCTTTATTGAAAAGATATTTCATTTCATACTTGTATTGCATTTTGACGCAGCTTTTATAGAGGCTTCGTTTGCTACATTACACATTAGGGAGGCATTTCTTTTCTAACTGAATGGAAGGTTTTAAACTCAGACCTTCTGACTTCTTCTCTGGATGGATTTGCATTCTTGTGATTTTGCATGCTTCTCTTCACGTGTCCATTGGCAAAGATATCAATTTAAGTTATTATGTATATCTGTTTATTTCTTTTGAAAACCTTTCTGATATTTTTTAATGAGACATTACTCTTAGCCTGTAAAGTGCTGCATTTAGGAGATTTTGTCCCATATATACAATTCTCAACTTTCACTGGCCTTAATTATTCATCATCATAACTAAGTCTTTTTGGGTTTACTATTTTAATTTCTCTCTCTCTCTCTCTCTCTCTAAAAATGGAAATTGTAGAATCAAGTTATGGCGTATTAGTTGTTACGTCTAAGTATTTGTGCCATGGTGCCAAGGCCAACAATTGATTGTTCTTTTGTGTAGATAAGTTCTCAGAAGAAGAAAACAGGTGTCATTGCTCCGAAGCGCTTTGTGCAGAGGTTAAAGAAACAAAATGAGCTTTTTCGCAGCTACATGCATCAGGTACGTTATATCCATAGCTTTTTCGCACTTTGTACAGTATTTGACCGTTGCATAACAACACAATTGTATTTGCATGTGTGCATATAATTCCTCACATTTTTTGTTCCTTTATCAAAGTTTTGTGCATGTGGGTTTACATTCTTGTTCTTTGTTGGGGTTTGTATACTTGCTTGTATGTTGGAAGGTACGGAATGAGGTTTGATTAAATGGCTACATAATGCAGTTAGTAATATTATAAAGTACAACTGACTGTTACTTTTCTTTTGCAATTTCAATGCTTGCCTTCTCATTGCATTCGTCTCTTATGTAAAAATTCAACATATTATTGGTTATTTCCTGCTTGCCTGTCCTAGCTAAAACTCTTGGATCTGCATTTTTCTTATTATCCAGAAGATGTGAAAGGGAATAGATATTTATCTCCTTGATTCCTCATTTTTTGTGTAGGATGCTCATGAATTCTTGAATTTCTTGCTAAACGAACTTGTTGACATTCTGGAGAAAGAGGAAGCTGCAAAAAGTGATCCAGAAAGTTCATCGCCATCTGAGAAGACTGCAAATGGCCCAACAAATGGTCAGGCAAATGGTGTTCGAAAAGAGCCATTGGTTACGTGGGTGCATAAAAATTTTCAGGTATTACCTCTTGTCCAATTCACTGTAGTACAATAGTTGAATGATGAACATATATCATTTAGCCCTTCATGTCTGCTGATGTTTGTTTTCTACCAAGTAGCAGAATGTTAGCTGCTTATCTTTTTATTGCTGTTTTTGCAGGGAATTCTTACCAATGAGACAAAGTGCTTGCGATGCGAGACAGTTACAGCTAGGGATGAAACTTTTTTTGACTTGAGTCTTGATATTGAACAAAATAGTTCTATAACAAGCTGCTTGAAAAATTTTAGCTCCACAGAGACTTTGAATGCTGAAGACAAATTTTTCTGTGATAAGTGCTGCAGGTTGGTGATCTAAACTTATATCTGCAAATCCTCAATTACTGATATTACTTGCATTGCATTTGTATTACATTACTTGTGACTACTTGTTTCTGTCTGATTTGGATTTGGCGCTTTTGTCAAATTATTCCTCTCTAACTTTTAGGCCATTGTCCTGCTCCTGTACCTCTATTTACTCGCTTTAGGGACTTATTAGTTGATTAGATGTAGCTTGTTTTCTTTTTCCCCCTTGGTGATTTGGTAGTTCAAAACTTTTAATCAATTAGAATACTTGTAATCCGTATCATTTGGAAATGACAGATTATCATTTTTCTTTTTCCTTCCTTTGGTTATTCGACAGCACAAAATTTTCAATTTATTATTAGAATACTTGTATTCTTTGTCATTGGACAAGAAAGATTATTATATCTCTTATTTTGGATGTTTATTAAACTTGAATGGTCTGGGTTTTGTATGTGCTCTAATGCTGCCACATTTAATTTTTTACTGGGTGCCATGTATTTAATGTTAGAGTATGCGATTCAGTCTCACAAGCACTCTGTTCAATTAGGCTGCTATATTCTAAGAACTTAAATTATCTTTTTATATCTTACAGAGTTATGGATATTAATTTCTGTAGAACTTGTGGCATTGGAGGTAAAAAATCTTTGTCAGGATTCTTTGTTGTATCATTAGTGTACACCTTCTACAAGTGTTCAGTGATGGTTTGATTTTCTATTGGTAGCATTTATTGAGTTCTGTGCATTTAAGTGCAGCCATCACAAGCTTCCTTTGATTCTATTATTTATCATGCCTAGAAATTGGCCTCAATCAATTACAAATAAAGGCCGCGTGGAATCACTTAAAAGAGAGAACTTTTGCAATTGGAGATTGGGATGTTTAATGTTGTGTTATGCAGTTAATCCATTCCTGCATAGTAACTAATCATTGATATTTTTCACCATCCTGCAGTTTGCAAGAAGCGCAGAAGAGGATGAAGATAAAGAAATCTCCTCACATTCTGGTGATTCATCTTAAGCGATTTAAATACATCGAGCAGCTGGGGCGATACAAGAAGCTATCTTACCGTGTTGTCTTTCCGCTTGAGCTCAAGCTTAGCAACACAGCAGAAGATGCAGATATTGAGTATTCGCTATTTGCTGTAGTTGTCCATGTAGGCAGTGGACCAAACCATGGGCATTATGTCAGTCTTGTGAAAAGTCATAACCATTGGTTATTTTTTGATGACGAAAATGTGGAGATGATCGATGAGTCTGCCGTGCAGACATTTTTTGGATCGGCACAGGAATATTCGAGTAATACGGATCATGGGTACATCTTGTTCTATGAAAGCCTTGGTGCTGGTAGTAACAAGAGCTGAGTAGAGAGACGGGTGGGTTTTGGTTTTACAATGATTAGGTATTTTAATCATTCGGACTAATTTTTCTTCTGTTGTCTATGTTTATTATTTTCATTTCTTTTGCCTACTTCACCCTGTGGAAAGAGCTATCGATGCTATAAAGCGGGTTGTCAAAAGAATGTATACTTAGGTGGTTTCCATGTACAGTGTGGATGGTGGAAGCACACGATCCTTTTTTTAGTCTTTTTGGTTCACAAATAAGAGGAAAGAGAGCAGCAGTGTATATGGTGTGTGAGAATTTTCACAAGAGACGATTTGTATTCTTCTATGGTTGAGAATGTTCAATTAACACCAGAAATGCAAATGCAATGCAGTTGGAACTGCTCCCTTATTTGATTTTCCTGCAAAATGAATGGTTGCTATTGTATGGTTGGTGCGCCTTTGTAATACTTTCCCACACGAGGGTACAAGCTTTCAATTTAAGAGATTACCGGCAGATACCAAATGATTTTATTGGCCATACTTAATATGAAACTACTGAGAATCAAAACCAAAGCTTTAGCTTTTTGAACGATGATTAATGTTAAACTTCCCATGGTACCCCTGCCCTTATTATTCCATCTGAGATGGCATGTCAATTTGAGTAATAAAATACTTTTACCAGCAATGAAATTTACGATCCAAGGGGTGATTACTTCTTATCAATTGGGATGGAAATGTTGTGCTAATAGTTGGGAAGTTTTAGTATTATCGTGAATCCCACACACACACACAGATATATACACACAATTAAAGTAGATTATGCAAATCACACCGTGTCACTGTTGATACATTGCTAACCAAATTTAGGTGTAAAAACAATTAGGTGATTGGCGAGTTGCAACAATTGCCCTTTGAATTTTGAAAAAACCCTATAAATACAAATGATACCAGCTCAGACGAGACAGATTTTTCAACATTATTTTAATGAAACCATAGATTCATTCAAGAAGCATTAGGCATGAAAGTGTCATCCAATAGTGCTTCAATATCTATCAAGTCATCATCAAAATCAGCTGTTTCTTCTGCATTGTTCAGAGCCATGGCCTGCAATATCAGTTCGTAAAGGAATAAAAATAAATAAGTAACAAGATGCAAGTCATAAAATCCACTTGTTTGTTGAACTCTCAAATGTTTGTTGCTTATCTAATATCACATGGTATAAGCGAATCTGAGGCTTTCACACATATGACAAGCCTGGCAATTAACAATAATAAAAAGAGGTAATGAAGAAGACAATAAGGCTTGCAATTAGTACAGGCATTCAATTAAAGGACAGCTTACTCTTGTCATACCGAATCTCTATATATATTGCCAAATTAAAAAGTAGAAAGTCAATAAAGAGACATTCAAACAATAGCATCATTTTACCTTTGTCTCCTGGATCTCATTCACAACATTCAGCAGTCTACGATATTGATCCCTCGCTTCTGGATACTGAACCATGGACTTCACTCTGGCAAGGGCCTTCTGTAACCTTTCTTCTTTTTGCTTTCTGCCTTCTTTTAGGAAATCATAGTCATCCTCCTTTAAGGATGTGGCTACCATGCTGGAACTCGCACAAAGCGTCTCTGACTTAAATCCACGCAAGCCACTTCCTCTTCTTCTCCAGCGCAAGATAACCTTCTCCATAATTCCTACAGACCATATTATCTTCTTATAGTTTTTCCTGACCTGGTGGCCTCTTACATGTGCCTACCACCCAAGAAAGGTATAAGTTAGAATTTAAGAAGCCGCTTTTGATTAAGAATTTTTTTTTTTTTTTAATGAAAGTTGAACAGTGAATGATTAAAAAAGAAAATAGCTGAAGCCAGGAAACCACGAGAAGATGCGCTACAATTGATATGAACCTGAATTTTGATGATTTGCTGCCGGATTATCAAGAAATCTTTCCTACCCTTCCAACTACGGAACTTATTTTGTATTCGTATGGCAGCAGCATGCACAGGCTCATCATGATGACCTGGCTTCTGGGTCTTGACTGCAACAAGTGAAAGAGCATGCTCATCTGAAATACCAAATGTATCATTACCATATTCTTTCAACTGCTTTTTCTGGAAGGACTGCACACGGAACACTTGATGAATACGAGCAGCTGCTTGTGTAGCATTGCGGACAGCAGCTAATGAGTCTTTCATTGACAATCCATATGGAAGATCCCCATCACTGACAGGAGTAGGACATCGTTGAGGAACTGTCTGAACCGCTGTTGCTCCAGTAACTTCAGCTACATTACCATCCTTTTTATTTAAACTAATAGCTGAAAGGGCAGAACTCAAATCCGATTCAGCAAGATAACCAGCAATTCCTTTGTGTCCAATGGAAGAAGCCAGATCGGCAGGTGTTCGGCCTGAAGGATATTTGGGAGTCGGATCAGATAGAGCTCCAGGAGCAGCACCAAGAGCGATGAGGGAAGCAACTGTCCGCTCTCTGGTTTCAGAGGAAATTCCAGTAAGAAGATACCAAGAAAGAACTGAATCAAATTATTTTAATACTAACTACAGTTTTAAGAATATTTTCCTTTGTGACTTATTTGAGTTTGATGTCATAAAAATGTCCTTCCAATCACGTATATCAATCTGGGATCAAAATTGCCGCCATAACAATTATGCATGTGTTAGATTAGTTGACCACTTTTTTTTAGTAGCCCCTTCTAATGTTATTGGTTTCTCTCTTACTTTAATAAGCTGCTAGTTTTAATGCTAAAGACCAACCTGTATTAATGTATCTCATATTGCTGAAAGCTGGAAGAGCAGAAGTCAAATGTAGTGAAAGAAATTAATGTGGCAAAGTTTAATTCAAAGAAACAAGCAAGAAAACTTTTAAGAAGCTCACCTGCCACAATATGCTGCCCAATGAAGTGCAGTCCATCCATTTACATCACGGAAATTGATATTTACACCAGCAACAGTTGTGGGTTCTAGGGCCCAATCATAGTCAAGAGCAGCTGCAAAATGCAGCACTCCTTGGCCACACTGATCTAACACACTAGGGCCTTTTCCACCTTCAGCTGCCTTCTGCACAAGCCATCCATACAACTTCTCCTTTAGTAGCTTTTGCACAAGCTTCTCTTTTGCCTCTTCTGATGAAAATTTCTCCTCTCCAGTTAGTTTTAACATCAGGTCCCAATCATCATTTTCATCTTTTAGCAATGAACCGATTTTACTGTTCAATTGACATATATCACTTAGATTGCTGGGATCATAATTAGAAGTACTGACAGAAGTCAGACACAATAACTTTCCAAATCGCATACGGAGATTTTCACTAGTGATGTCACCACAATTATCTGCAACATCCACATCTGGGATATGGCTGGCTCGATATTCAAATTCTCGCACTTCGCTACATGATATCCTATTGGAACATGTAACGTAAAATGGAACTCTCCCAACCTTTTGTGAAGGAGTATGACAACGAAGAACACCACCTGCTACAATTTCTGCTGGAACTTCAATTTCCCCAAACATACATGACCACTTGCAATTTTCTGCCTCTTGCTGACTCGTCAAGAAACGTCCTGTGATCAGGACCTGGATAACAAAGAAGAAAAGAACGTATAAATTAGAAAATAGCATTTGAAAAGTATTTCTTCAGCAGGGAAGACCAGATTTTGTTTTGATCACTCAATTAAATTTCCTGCTCATCGAATCGCTGAGACACCTAAAACTTAGTTGACATTTTCGCAGAAGAAATGGAATATTAAAAATAAAGTATACCTTGACTTCTGAGCCCACATAAGCCCAGTTTGGTGAGAAATCATTAATGCTATACAGCTGGTCTTGGGAGAGGGAAGGACTCAGCATATAGGTATCCAAGCGTGCTTGAGGGGAGACGCCAGAATCATCAACACCATTTTCACTTTCAACTGTCTCCCAATAGGCTCCAGAACTGGATTGCATATTCGACTCTTTTACATCTCCTAGTTCTTTACTCATCCAGCGGTTGAAACTGTCAATCTTCTTCAGACCTTCTGTAGAACCATCAAATAAATGCTGTTTTATAGCAGAGGAGTAAAAGGATTTCCCATCTATAGTCAAATTGTTTTCTGGATCTGATTTCAGGAGATGTCCATGTTCTGCATTTGGAAGCTGTACATGAACATCATTTTCCATATCAGGATGTGCATAGGGAGGCCGAAGGGAATCAAGTAGACCATCATGAGCCACTCCTTGTTCACAAGACTGTGAAGTAAGATCACGTCCAGAGTCTAAATACACCTTCTGATCCATTGGCCAATCGGATAAATGTGAAGATTCATTTCCAGATATCTGTTTTACAAGGAAAATTAAACTCTGAACAAAAACAAATTGAATTGAAATATATATATATATATTTGTTTGGGTGTGATGCATCAGGGCACTTCCTTAATGTGTAAAATTTATTAATTGGTTTAAAGACTAATATAAAATCAATTATTGATACACTGTTAAAATTAAGTTTCTTGTCAAAAACCAGAAAATTAGCAGATGAAAGATACACTTCTAAAAAGTCGCCACAATATTTAGAAAACAAAAAAAAAATTACAAGCACGGAGTATGCTAGATGTTCAGGTCAAGCCTTGAATATAATTTAATTGATAACAACAAAAGGGAAGAGACCACCGAGTAATCCAAGTATACTAAGAAACTATGCACAAGTGACAGAATACAGAATTTGGATGGTAAAATTAAGTTTTAAAATTAGCATTAAGCTAACTACAGACTTTTGCTAAAACAGCCTACGTTCATCAGTAAGTTGTTTAAAGTGAGATCTTTCCACACTTTCATCTGACCATGAAACTATGTCAAAAACAGAAAAAAAAAAGGTTGGTGATTTCAGAAAGATCAATCTCATCTGAAATTTAATATTTCGATGTGAATAATAAGTACCACACAGAAGTATCACGCCATACCTGCCACTGACCCAGGTGACTCCCAAACTCCTTCTGTTCACCAAAACTGTCGGTAAAAGGCTCTCCCAGTATGTCATTTTCTTGATTAGAAATGTCTCCCAGAGCTTCAGGCTGAGTTGAAGAAAATGATGGAAGAAACGGCTGAGATCCAACTCCTTGCGAACAATTTTGCAAGACATCCTCCCATGACGGGAAATCAAGGTTTTTTTGGGGCTCATATGTCAATCCAGTATCATTAGAATTCCTACCTTTATCTGTTTGAGTGGGTGAAACAAAATCAGCCCCGGGAACAACTAAGAACTTTCCTTGGTAATTATCTATTAGCAATTCAAGAGTGTTACTAAAATTGGTACAAGAGTGTTACTAAAATTGGTATGTCATCTCATGAAAAAATCAGTAACCAGTGAAAGAACAGATATACTGGACAGCACATATCTAAAGAGAATAAAACAATGTAACAACGGATTTACTTGTAAGTGATGATGGATAATAAGGATCAGCGAGTCCTGCATCTATCTTCTCTGCCAGAGGCTGCTGTAGATCAAGAAAAGAGTGGAATCGGGAACTGGCTTGGTTATTATACACTGCATCAAGTGTCATTGCCACTTATAAGATCATAAAAAATCATTATCTTCCAGCTACATTCTATCTCCAAATTACATAACAGTAATGATTCACAATAAAATTGAAAAGTGAGACATAAAATCGACAACAAATGCACCTGATTCAGCATCCTCATACTCAGATGCCTGAGCACTGTTTAGACTTGTATCTGTAGTTTGTGAAGGCATTTGGTAACCGTTAGGATGAAAACTAGAAGACTGAGAACCTTCTACTTCAGAATTGGGTGTAGTTTCTTCATTTTCTTGGGAATATGGAGTAGCTCCTTCAGCCACTTTAATACGATTAAAGTTTGTCCGATTTCCCTGAAATATGTTTTTACATGATCACGAAAAGAAGATGTAAAATAAGACCCCCCAAAAAAAAAAGGAAACGCTTAAGTGCAATAAAATTGCAGCAATAATGATATCAAAAAAGAAGTTCTAAAAATGACAATCTGCAAGGTCATGAGGGCATGGTTTTGCAATACAGCCTATTGACAATACCCTAAAAAACGCATCAGTACTAAACAATCGATGTTGCTTTTGTATTCAGAAAGAAGTGAAGGCATCATATTGATGGATCAAATGCAGATCAATTCCAAGAGCAAGGATGCCCACAGCTAAAATAGCCGCCAACTACTACCCAATCACTGAGCATTACAGGAAGGTCTAGATCTTGAACAAAAGTGACAGTGGCTAGCCAGGAACAAAAAATATACAGAATAATATGAAACGTGATTTCTGAATTACCAGAGTATTTGCTGAAGCCAATGCCGTTAAAAGATCTGTAGGAGAGCTTATGGCAAGAAGTAAAACACTTAGCTACCAGCATTAAAATCTACCTTTTCAGTAACGAGAGGATGACAGAGACAACAACTATAAAACACCTAAACTTGCCAACACATGAACAATGAAAGAAGCTGAGAAAAACGATATAGTGGTTATATGTTTCTAATCATCGTAATGTAACATATACAGAAATACTATGGCAAGCTGGAAAATGATCCATTATTCTTGAACTTTATCCAAGAAATTCCACGTTTGTTGTAATTAATGAAGAGAAGGTCGAACAAGGGCTAACCTTTACTTCTCGGTAGTGGACAAGAACTATGTGTGAGAGTTCCCTGCAGTGGTTGTTCATTAGATAGGAAACAAAATGAGAACCAAACAAGAAATTTCCAGTGTTGGTGAGAGAGAGAATGTCGTACAATGCTGACATAGTTGAACAACAACAAATCAAACACCAAGGACTTACTCTTCAAGCATCCAATAACTGCGCCTTTGAAAAATCTCATTTTCTTCTCCATGGGCATAGTAGCAATGCAACACATCGACACTCCCAGCCTGAAAGAACAGAGTTTTCTTCAATATACATGGCTAAAGAGCAACCAAATTTAAATGATAATTAATCCATATACCACAGTGTACAGCGTACAATAAACTTGCCATTACAAAGCTGCATATTTAGTCACTTTCAATCAGCTAGTTAGAATGGACCTGTATACACAAAAATGAAAAACAAGTGAATCAATTTTTGTACTCACCTTGAGCCTCTCATGAGCTTCTTTGACTGTCTTTCCATCTTTCTTCTTTCTCCAATTATGACCATCTTTTCTAAAGTACCTCAGCACCTTCCGATCAAAAAGAAAAAGCGAACCACCTGAAATCAGAAATGCAAATCAAGCCAGGATGACCTTAAAACACACAGCACATGTAAATAAATAACTTAAATTAAGAAAAATAACTACATTCTCTGGTGTTAGGAGTCTGGCAAGATGATGCCTGAAACAAATCAAAAGCTAAAAGGCTGAAGGGATTCATGCGAAACAAATAGACAACAATCACTTCAATGCTATTCAACATCAAATGAATCACAACTTATACCCTATGTAAATGGGATCAACCGTTTTCGCTACAAAATAAATAAAAGAATAAAAATTGAAATGAAAAAGAGCATACTTGGGGGCATATGAGGAGGCTCAGGAGCAATTCGGAATTTAGTATAATTCCGCAAAATTTCACAAATTTCAGCCGGACGTAGCCATCTATGTTGCGCTTCTATCAATATTTGCTCTATATCTGCATATCCATCATAACGGTTAATTCAATTAATTACTCAAATCATTGAGGCTAAACAGTAAATTAATGAACTTATCAAAAACAATTTTCTTCTTTTGGGAGGCTAACAAGAAATAAAACTTTATTACCTAATTGATTACCAAGAGCAAAGCGTCTAGAGTCTGCCATTAACAGAACCTTTGATAAATGATGATGTTGTAAAGCTGACTAAGGCGTCATCAGTTCATCAGCGACTAAATTGATCCCTGAGGCAAGGCCATGGGTGAACTTGCAAGCAAAAGTTACAATTTTGAGAGAATTTGGAATATGGGAAAGTGAAAAGATCGCCGCCGAAATTGAATTTTCAGACCAAAGTAAGTTTTTGACTGGTGTATCGACTCTACTGGAGCTTTTTGCTCTGGACTTTCCAAGTCCACTTCGCAGATATGTACGCGATACAAAAATACTTAATCGTGTTTTTTTTTTTTTTGGTTTTTCTTAAAACAAATCTATCTTATCTAATTTAATTTAACTTAATTTAATTTTGGTTAAATTATTATACAATGGATATGAATAACGTTTTACGAGTCCAAATTGAACTAATTATATCATCTCAACATTTACTTAATGAATATTATATTATTTTAAATGTTTAGTACTATTTTTTCATAAATAATTATATTACTTAAAAAATATGACAATAAATAATCTAATATATCAATTAAAATCTATTATTTATATTACCATCTTAAGAATTTATTTCAGGTTTTAAGAATTTGTTTCAGGTTGTAAGAAGGTTCAAAAGTAATTTTAAAAATTTTTTTATATGTAGTTTGATTAGTTTTTCTACATAAAATTTTATCCAAAATTTTTTACCAAATACATAAATATCTTGAAATCAAATCATTCGGATTAACATAGATTTTTAATTAATGAATCCACGAGTACTTACTTTCACACCGAGAGTAAATATTTGAACCTCTGTAAAAATATTATGAAAATTTTATTCTTTCCTAAATTATAATATAATTAAATGAATATATTATTTTTTAATTATAACACGTGAGTATGACAGAATCTTTTAAATATTAATAAAAGTTAAAAGTGATTTTAATTATAATTTAATTTATAAATATTAATAATAATCTAATGTGATATTTGCAATAGTATCATTGTTAAAAAAAAGTTATAATGGATCGTCCAGCTTTTAGCCCATAATAATAATATAAATAATTATCAATATATTATTATTATTATTATTATTATTATTATTATTATTATTATTATTATTATTATTATTATTATTATTAACACGTGCATATCACGTGTGAATTATACTCGGAAGTTACGCATAAATAATATCTTCGAAACAAGAAAATAATTAAAACCCACGTCGATTAGGTTCGTCGAGACGTCGGCCACCTGAAACCGTAACCAATAAAAAAAAAAAAACCAGAAGCTCGGAGAGACATGGCAGTTGCGGCATTAGGGCAGCTGAACGTGGAAGAGTCGCCGCCGGCATGGGGTTCTCGTAGTGTCGATTGCTTCGAGAGACTGGAGCAAATTGGTGAAGGAACTTATGGGTATTTTTTTTAAAAAAAAAAGCAAAGTCTTTTCTTTTTTTTTTTAAATTATGCTTTTCTTTTCTTTTCTTTTTTTTTTTTGGGTTATTTCTAGGTTCTAGCATTGTTGGGTAGTTGATAGAATTTCCCAATTTTCTAAAAGTTTTTTTTTTTTGCGTTTTTTTTTTTAAATTATATGCTTGGAATTGTTAAATTTCTTCCTTTCTTATCAAATATTAATTTTTTTCTAGGGTTTTAACCTATGCTTCTTGTTTAAGCGCTCTGTAACTTTTGTGGAGAGTAGATGGATTGTTTGGACCTGACTAAATAGTTCGTGTACTTTCCGGGTATATGTGATTTTCCCAAATTTTACACAGAGAGGTATTGGACTGTGGATGATAATGCTGTATACTAACTTAAGTTAACTATGTGCTCAATTTTAGTATATGATAAAAGTTCAGCCCATAAATCATTGTGATGTGTTGATTCTTTAAAATCATTTTAGGATCCATTTTCTTTGCTGTCAAATACTCCTAAACGTGAGAAGGAACTGGCAGTGAATTATTAGAAACTTCTAATCAAGACCTCTTGACTTCTTACTGTGCTGGTTATCACATATGCATTGCCAACTGTTTAATGCATGCAATGTATTGGGTTTTGTAGAGATAAAATTCCTAGTATATGATGCATGCAATGTTAGTTCTTGCCCTAGATTGCCCATTTGGAGGGAAAAAGGTAGTCCTTGTTGGCTTCAACTTATATTATGAATGTCTGTGGCAATTTGGTGGCAAAAGTCAACTTATACTATATAATATAGTGTCTTAGTCTTTTGTAGAATTTCTTCATGATATGGAAGAAAGAAAAGAAAGAATAAAAAAAAAAAAGAACTTTGGATGCTAAGTAATTGTGATGAAGTTTTAATGTCTTTCTAGAAAGATGTGGCAGAAATTGTATTTTTCTTTGAGATGTGTATAGTGTCTTTGTACTGGAGGATGTAGCTCAACTATGAGCTTAAAAAACTTATTCTTATTATGATATTCATTTATTGTTTATTGGGCTTCATGCTTGTGTTTATCAGTCAAGTATTCATGGCTAGAGAAATCAAAACTGGGGAAATTGTGGCTTTGAAGAAGATACGTATGGATAATGAAAAAGAAGGGGTAAGCTTCTCTTAAGTTAAAATGTCTCTACCTTCCTTTTGAGGAAGACAATAAATGATTGTTTTGGCTTATGAGACTCACATGCACTCTCACACACACTTTCTCACACGGTCACACCGCAGCCCCCCAGCCAAAATACCCAACCCCCCACACACATGTATATAGAGAGAAACCAAGCTGCATTTCCTCCAATAATTTATCTGAATTTTATTCTTTATGCATGCAGTTTCCAATAACAGCCATTCGGGAAATTAAAATTCTGAAGAAGCTTCAGCATGAAAATGTTATTAAGTTAAAAGAGATTGTCACTTCTCCAGGTATTGCAGTTTTAGCTGTTAGCATATGTTCCGATCAGTTGTACCCATAATATTATATCGCTATGATTCAGACAATTGATATTTTTATATTGCTTAAAGGTCCTGAGAGGGATGAGCAAGGGAGGCCAGGTGACTAAAGTTGTTTTGTGAACTGCAATTCAGTTGGTTTTGTGTTGCTTCAGAGTTTCTTACATGACTTGTATCTTATTGGAAACCACAGATGGTAATAAGTACAGGGGCAGCACCTACATGGTTTTCGAGTACATGGACCATGACTTGACAGGCCTCGCTGATCGTCCTGGACTTAGATTTACCGTTCCCCAAATAAAGGTGTATAAGTAACTTATGCAAAGTTTTTTTTTTTTTTTGGGGGTATCAAGCATCTAATGACTGACACCACTAACATTTTATTGTTTTAAACAGTGTTATATGAAGCAGCTACTGACTGGGCTTCACTACTGTCATGTTAATCAAGTACTTCACAGGGACATTAAAGGTTATTGTCAAATAGCATTAGGAACTGTTTTCTTGCCTCAGAATTTGTTACGGCTGAGCAAAACTTGTTCCTGCAGGTTCTAATCTTTTGATAGATAATGAAGGAAATTTGAAGCTAGCAGATTTTGGGCTTGCGAGGTCATTTTCTTATGACCACAATAACACCCTGACAAATCGTGTAATTACTTTGTGGTACAGGTAAGCCTTGGCTTCAATTACATCTTGGCTAGCATGATCTCCATCTACCTTTTCTTTTTTTTGGGCCGCAGCCGGGGGAGGGGGTGGTGGTGGGGGAATGTGCCATAGTTTGTGTTTACTTGGTTCAAAATGATATGAATTGTGCAGGCCCCCAGAGTTGCTGCTTGGAGCCACAAAATATGGCCCAGCTGTTGACATGTGGTCTGTTGGCTGTATTTTTGCTGAGTTATTGAATGGGAAACCGATCTTGCCCGGAAAAAATGAGGTTACTTATATTTGCTGAATTTTTTAGTCTGTTGACAAGTTTCTTGATTAATAAGTATGAGCCTGATGCTTTGTTGTTTTTTGACTATTACTTTGTAGTTGGTGTGATTTAGCTTGTAAAAAGGTAGTGAATGCATTGAATTCAGAATTTTTTTTTTAATGGAAAATTTGGCTTTTGTAAATGCTTTTAATACAAGATAATTGTGTTTAAGATTAAAATCTGAGGGTTATTAAGCCAAGGTCGATGCTTAAAGTGTGCAAGTGAGATTGCTCTTATTGTTCCTTGACCGCAAACTCTGTTTTTAAATGAAAATGGAGGCGGAATACTTTTTTTATGAGCTAGGTTGGCATGTGCTTGAGATGAGTAGAGAGAGATCTGAATGTTAGCAGTATATGGTTACTTTTGGTGAAGGTGTGTAACTGGAACCTAGTGAGCTTAAAGGAATGGTATGATACTTTTCCCTTTGAGAAATGTGGGTGAAAAGCTGAGAAGGTATATGGGTTTCAAAGAGAGTCTTCATGCAGTTAATTTTTTGTGGAAAGGATGGGCTGCTACTCAATCTGTTTTATATTGCTTGTGCTGTAATTGGTGTAGATCTAAGCAAGAACATTTTGGGGTCTAATGCTTAAGGTACTAGGAAGGTTCAGGAGGAAATAATTGTTGGCCCAAATTTTTGCCTTTTCGTTTTTAGGACCTTGATATGCTCTGTCCATTTGCTGCTTTTAAGTTTATGGTTCCCAATCTATGTGCAATTAATGTGCTAATAACAGCCAGAGCATAATTTTCTCTTCTTGTGGTTCAATTGTTTTTATGAAGCCTTAATAAAATGCTTGAACCCTTATAGCCACATCTGATATACACTGTCTTCACATTAATTACAGACTGAGCAATTGAGCAAGATATTTGAGCTTTGTGGGTCTCCTGATGAAACCATTTGGCCTGGTGTCTCTAAGATGCCTGCGTATAACCATTTTAAGCCCCAAAGGACCATGAAGAGACGTGTCAGGGAGGTTTTTAGACAGTAAGTAAAGACGATTTTCTGTCTATTGTTGTTTACTAATTTTTTTATCATAAAATAATAGAAAATTTCTGTGCCAATTTTCTGCAAGAAATTAATTTTGACAAATATATGCTTTTACAGCTTTGACCGACATGCTCTAGAGTTGTTGGAGAAAATGCTAATGCTTGATCCTTCCCAGGTATCACTTTGAAGCCTTTACTTTTCAATTTATTTTACATGATATTAACTAGTCAGAGTGAATCATTTGATTGAAATCAAAGGATATTTGGGAGTTTGTGTCCTGTTTTAAGTCTCATGATCCCTAATTCATAATTAATTTATAGCTTTAATGGAACTGCGATAGATCTGACAGTTCTTTGTTAAAAAAAAAATTGTTTTCTTAGCAGGATTTTAATATTCCATTGATACAGTTTGAAACTAAATTAGTTGTAACTTCGTTTTCATTGAACATAAATCTTTCTTTTGACTTCATTTTCATTGGATATAAACTTTGGATATAAACAGTTGTTGTGTGAGAATTTCCAAAATATCTCCAGGATATCATTTGTTTGAAATTCTATCTCATACTTTGAGCGTTGACATTTTTCGACAACACTTGAGCTTCATCTCAGGGAACCAGAAGTGTAGAATACTGCTAGTTTAATCCAGGGAAATAATAGATTCTTCCATGTCTCAGACAATTTTCGATATTTGATTGGCTTGTTGTAAATTTGATAATAAAACTGGATGCAGTATTTAGTAGGGAAGGTACAATATACATTATTACTGGGAGAAGCTATGGTTTCTAATCTTATACTTAATGTCTTTCTCACTGGGAAGCTGAAGCATACAATGAAATTATGTTTTTGGAATTTATTTAATGGAATCGTGAACTTTATTTTTTGACTTGGTAAGGAGTCCACCTATTTGGACTTTGTTGTTCCAGTGCTTGGATTTTGCTTTGACATTACTGGAGTACATGATCATGATGCTAGCGAATATTTCTTTAATTGCCAGCATTTTTAACCTTCTAGTTCATGGTTTCTACTTTTATCATCCCATTCTTGGCTCTACATTGTTATTTACACTGCTTCAGCACATATGTTCAGTTTTTTCTTGAGCTTATTTATCATTTTTTCTTTTTGCAGAGAATATCTGCAAAGGATGCACTTGATTCTGAGTATTTCTGGACTGACCCCTTGCCGTGTGATCCCAAGAGGTATCGCTTGTATCTTTAAATTTGTCATATCCCATAGATGGCATATCTGTTTGATTCATTCATTTTATACTTAGTTACTTTACCTCTTGGGTTAGCCACAATTTTCCGGTCCCATGATCATATGATATTTTAAATAATCCTTGGTTTATTTATGCAGCTTGCCCAAATATGAATCATCACATGAGTACCAAACAAAGAAAAGAAGGCAGCAACAGCGACAACATGAAGAAGCCTCAAAGAGACAGAAATTGCATCATCCACAGCCGCATGGCCGCCTGCCTCCTATTCAACACACCGGGCAGTCTCATCATTGGTCTGGGCCAAATCATCCCATGAACAATGCACCTCCGCCAGTTCCAGGTGGCCCCGGTCACCATCACTATGGAAAGCCCCGCGGTCCTCCTGGAGGTGCCAACAGGTATCCAAGCGGAAATCAGAGTGGAGGATACAACAACCCAAATCGTGGAGGCCAAGGTGGTGGCTACAGCAATGCCCCATATCCACCACAAGGGCGTGGGCCACCATATGCTGGCACCGGTATGCCTGCAAATGGTCCCAGAGGACCTGCTAGCGGGTACGGAGTTGGCCCCCAAAGTTATTCCCAAAGTGGTCAATATGGAAATTCTACTGCTGGCAGGGGTCCAAACCAAATGGGTGGCAGTCGAAATCAACAATATGGCTGGCAGCAATAAGGCTGGCATGAGTGCTCTGAATAGAAATGAGGACCCTTTTTACCTCGGTGTGGAATTTTGTTGAGTTGGGTCAAACTTTATTTGCTTGAATATTTGTTTGTTAGGTTATATATACATGTAGTTTTCAAAACTGTTTCCTACATTTACCCAGTTTCATATGTAACGATTTTGATGAAATAAAAAAAAATATATATTGTGGAAGAAAATGTGAAACATAACTTCTATCAGCTTCAATTGCGTAGATTATTGCTTTCAAGTTAATAAACAGTCAATGGTGTTCTTTCACAAAATTTCAATGTTATTTTCTCAAATGCTAATTCGGGGCATTTCACATTGAAATCTTGCTGTTTTTCTTATACTTATCCCTGATCACGTCTATGTTGCTGCCTCTTTATAATCTTGCAACAACTGTTATTTATAAGATACTCAGAAATTGCACAAGTAAGATGGCATTAAAATTCAGTGGCAGCAAGTAAGATGGCATTAAAATTCAGTGGCAGCAGCTAAGAAATGGCTACGTCAGCAACAGATTTGTAATGATGAAGTAGGCATCAGACCACATGGATGCATGCGAACTTTTTGATACCAAAACCAAAATTTTGCTAAATTTATTTCTCTTTAATTAGAAAGAAAGGCCAGGGAGAGGCTACAAGAAGATGAAGGATATTATCCATCATTGGTGTTGGACAATGTTACGGAACAAAATTGTTCACTGTCTTGCCAAATTGCAACCAGAACAATTTAAATCTCTTCTAATGCAGATACGCCTAACTCTCAGCCTCAACCTACTCAGACCTGCATCAAGTACCTATGATGACTCTACTTTCAGAACTATCTTCATGAACTCATATACAAGGTAACTTATGGCAGCTGATGGTAAAACCTGCAGGATCAGAATGTCCTAAGTTATAATAAGTTGGGATCAAAAAGAGTTAATGCTGTTATCAAGTATGCAATAAAAAATAAATGTTAAAACACTTAGCGTGAAATAAATGATGGAAACATTAGATGAACTCTTAATGTATGGTAGAGAAAATATGAAATATATTTGTTCTTGACTTCTGACCAAACCATAGCACAAAATGGCAAAGCACCCGTCAAAGGATGGACATGACCATGTAATTCTAAGAATTTGATGCAGGAAAAACCGAAACCATAGCATAATCTACCTTTGCAGAATGGGAAAACCAAAATAGAGGAAAATCATAATGGAAAAAGATACACATCAAACCTGCAACAAGCTGGGAATTAATCCAACGTACAGAGCAGGAACACCTCCTTGCTCAACTATCTTGACACAAGTCACCAACGCATTTAACTTCGTTGCACGGACTTGCATTTGAAGTTGTCTTCTCACAACTTCAAACGGGTAAGTAGCAGCTTCAGAACAACAACCAGCAATTGCCCCATAAAGCAATGTTCTAACTGGACCCAACTCCAGTTGTTCCAACGCACTGAGATCTTGACCTTTTGTGATATTTTGAAGTCTCTTCTTCCCTTCGGGTGAATGGAGATAGGCTGACTTCAATACGTCATAGACACCATAAAAAACTGCCCCAGAAGGGGCCATGCTCACAATTGAGGGTACCAAACCCTTATAAAGAGAAAAGAACCCTTCAGTTCGGATCATGTGACGGAAAGCACCAATTAGACCACCCAATGCTTCCCCTCCAGGAGCTATCATAACTGTTCTTATCTGCAATAATTCCCATTTCAAGAAGCAGTACGATTTGATCAGAAATTCAGTTGAAATATACAAAAAAAAAAAAAATCAAAACAAAGGATGTTAAGAATTTAGTAATGAAATTTGATGCAAAACAGAGACCAAACTTGATTCTTCTTAATCTTGACCAACAGAATAATTCCCCTCTGCACAATCCAAAATACACCGGACAAGTAATCTCCATTTTGAGTTGTTTGAAATCTTATGGAAAGCATTAAAGAATTCAGATATAAACATACAATCCAACCATCTTTCCCGCAGATAGAGAAAACTCAAATTACATCACAGCAGCAGCTTGAAATATAAATAAGCTACATATGATTATAATAGAAATAATTCTAAAACTAGCACATACAGTGTCCAATGGTAAGCAAAGCAAGGTGGCAGTTATTCCAGCTGCAGCACCAGCAACAAAACGCTCAAAATTCGTGCTTTCCTCCTTGCCGCTCATTTTCAACAGTTGATTTCTGTATGCATCGTAAGCATAAAAGTTGATAGCCTTAAAAGGAGCAGTTCGAAGAATATTGACAAAATTTCCTTTCCAAAAGCCTTTCAGCCCTTGAGTAGCTGCAATTATCTTGATTAGATCAAAAAGGCTCTTCTGCTCCCCACGAACTATGTACTCTAACTTCAATCTCTCAAGAGGGGCAACACAAGTTCTGATAAAACAAAACCAAAAAGAAGTTCCAAATAGAACGTGAATAAATAACATATATTTCTCAAAATAGAACAAAACTAAGAAAAACATGGTCTAATAGCTTCAATAACGATAATAAATCAAAGGACCTAAAAATCAAAAGCGCACACATTTGAGCTAATGGTTTTGATATATATTCCAGAAGAATTTTAAAAGTGAAAAATCTAAACTAATCATTTCATTGTTTTCAGAATCACCCATACATGCCATAAGGGCAATAACTCAAATACATTTTATACGAATAAGTGAATCCATGAACAGTACGACTTACTAATAAGCCATAAGAAACACACTATTGACAATAATCTCAGCACGAAATTACATGTGGCATGACGTGCTAGCAATTTGCAAAATAGCACACTAGAGTTCCGCATAAATGAGCTCAATTTAGCACAGCTCAGACCAAAAAGCTTCAGAGCAGTTACCAGGCATCCACCTCAGGTTGTATATAAGCATCAGATAGAATCCTAAGCAACTGCTGTAAATTCATCAAAATCAATCTACAAGGTGCATTTCCTAAACCAATAGTACATGAACTAATTCCACTTATTGAAGTCTAGCTCAGTGATCAGAAAGATAAACGGATCTCCAAAAGTCTGGACAGGCACAAAAGTCAGCATCCTGACTACAATCAGCTTCTTTGACTCTTTTCAGTAGCTCTGAATTTTTTCATAAAAAATCACAAATGACTTGCCCTTTATTTCATATAACCAAAAGAAAATTAAAAAAAATGAAAATTTTTTGTTTCCAAATGATAAATATAACTAACTCTCTCTCTCTCAACAGTCTTCCAGCTAAAGTGACATCTTTGTCTTGTCAAAGCTAAAACAAAAACAGAATATTATTGTTATTTTGTATTTTTCCCTGTTCCATTGGATATTGATGTCAAAATAACAACCCATAAAACTAACTTCACTAACAACAGAAACTAAAAATAAACAAATAAAAACAAAACAAAACCTGGAGACAGCAGCAGCAACAGCTCCAGCAAACAGGTGCTTGGTCGTATTATAGGCACCAAGTTCCTTCCCTTCCACCTTCCTCTCTCCCTTAAACGCCGCCGTTAGATCTTCCGCTTCGTCATCTTCATCCTCCTCCTCCTCCCCAGCTTTACTATTCCCATTTTGCCCCCAACTTTCTGTCGATTCCCCAACATACCCTTCTCCGCTTCCCTTCATCGACAAGCTCACCGACAGAAACCCACATCCCCGGCACCGCTGATGAACAAAACGCAGGGTTTGATTACCGAAGGAATGAACGTTAATCAATGAAACAAACGAGGGTGGCAGTGCCGTTGTTTGGTCAAGAAACAAGCCTCCGAATGCAAATGGGCGATGATGACGATCAGAGGGTAGTTCTGATTTGATCAAGTCAGTGGCTAGGTTGAAGCTCAAGGAATTATCTTGGCCGTACATCGCAGCAGCCGGTAGTAGTTGGTGATGCGTACTGTTCTGACGCAAGAAGAAGCGCCAACGTGAGATGTGGGGTGGGGTTATGTAATGTACGAGAGACGGATGAGTGAAGAAGAAGAAACGAGAGAGAATTTTGGAATATGGAATATTTTTTTTCCCTTTTTTTCAAAATTAGTCAAGTGTGAGAATGAGAGTGACTGCTGGTGTCGAATGCAATTTCGGAAAGAAGATGCTCTGTTGTTGTTGCTGCTGCTGCTTGCTCTCGGCTTCACCGCCGCAACTCGACATACGTGCACATGCGCATACAACGTGTGTTGTGTTTTGTTTCTTTTTGGGCTTCAACGTACAAATCGGTCAACATTCGAACCTATAATTCATTCAGTCTTGTAGCTTCATGAATTTACTAGCACCGTCTCTAACTGGTTACGTTAATATATTATGTGATGGTGTAATTTTTCATTAAACATTCAAAATTTAAAAGAATAGAAAAAAAATCTGTTCAATGTTAAATGTGTTTTATTTTACTTTTGCACAGATCTAATGGCTAACTTGACTGACGCCCTAATATCATTTTTTTTTCCGTTGTTTAATTCCTTTCGTATTAGTCGGATGCAACACAAGAATTTTTCAAGACCAAGCTTTTGATGAAAGTTTGGGTGAATTGCTGGGTTAGGTTGGATATCAAAAACTTAAAGTGAACTACATTTATATTGCGTTTACTTTCACTCTACCGTATTTAAATATTAGACAATAATATTAATATTAATATTAAATATAAATTATAACTTTTACTATTATTGACTCATTTTTTAATGAGGACATACTCACTTTGGTAAAGTAAGAATGCCACTAAAATACAAAATAATACAGATTTTAAAACGTTTGAAACTATATTTTTTATTTGTTAGTGTATTGAAATATGTTTTTTTTTCTATTAATGGCATTATCAATTTGTTAAAGCAAAAATGTCCACATTAGAGAACTACTCTACATACTACTATTATTGTTATTTTTATTATAATAACTATAATAATAACATTATTACTATTATTTATAAATAATAATAATAATATTGTAAAAAATAGCAGTAGTAGTAATAATAATAACTAATTTATTCTCAAAAAAATATAGCATTACGTTTAGCATTATAATAAACATGCATACATTTCCCTTAAAAATGCTTGCTTATTTGTTTTATCACCAAAAAATATTAATTTTAGTAAAGGATATTTTGATAACTTGTAACAATCTATTTTGATTATAAAATAAAATAAACACATTAATTGAAATACAGCTCATTCAAATTCCTACAATTAAAGTAAACAACTGTTCTGTTCTGATTGTCTTTCTTCATTAGTTTTATAAAAGGATAAAACAAGACTAATGCGACAACCTACAAACAAAGGCTAGCCCTTCCCATTCGTGCTTGTATGGGAATGGGATTAAAAGTTTCATTAATATTGCTAAAGTATGGTTTGAAATGTACAAGATTTTGGATATCTCTCTTATTGTTGTTGTTGTTGTTGTTGTTTTAGAAAGGAATTTAGGATATCTCTTTTAACTTTGCAACGTTAGAGAATTTTTTGAGAGAATCTTAACCTCGCAATACTCACCCCTAGCTATGAAAGTTTTAGTGGTCTAAATTGACATAGGTTGGGAGGCATTAATTATATTAATGAATATAATAACATTTAATTAATTAATTTAACAACCTTTAGAAACATCGGTCGAACAATGTTGTGAAGAAATAAATACTAGTGGTCAAACAAATATCCTAACAAGATAAATAATAGAGAATCATTTTGTAGTTGTTTGTTCAACACTTGCAACTTGTCAACAGCATATTGATGGAATATATGCTTAATGATTCTTTTCCTTTAGATGGAAGCCTCTCGGTTGTCTTTTTTCTTGTGGTCCAGTCAACATACAAACAAGTACATTGATTCTAATAAAGAAAAATCTACTAAATTCTCTTAAATCAATTTGGTTAAGTTGATGGGCCTTGGTCGAATTCTTGCGAGCTCGATTAAGTTGGCCCAACCCGAGCAGCTCATTTTACCGCCTGTGCGTTGAGATTCTGTGAAAACTTTCTCATCATTTGAGAATCCCCTTTTTTGTTTTTTTTTTTGGTACAAAAGTAGCCCAAACAAGGCTAAGCCATCACTCGACGAGGGATCGGGATCCCAAAGCCATCACGCAAAATCTAAACAGAGATCTCAGGAGGGGGAGACGCGAAGATGTGAACTCCCAAGGGAAGCTTGAGGGCATGCGACGCCATAAAGTCTGCCGCATTATTTGATTCTCTATAAACATGGTGCAAGTCCACTCGCCAGTTACGATGCATCAACTCTTTTATATCACGAATCAGAGGATAACAAGCATTAATAGGGTTACAATCCTTTTCTATCATTTTAATCGCATACTCACTATCAGCTTCAATGAGGAGGTTACGAATGCCAACCCTCCAAGCCAATAATAGCCCCTGATAAATTTCCCATAACTCAGCCATTGTCACCGTGCATGCACCAATATTCATGCTAAAGCCTGTCACCCACTCCCCGTTGCTATTTCTAATTACACCACCAGCCCCTGCAGTACCTGAGTTCCTTTTGGACCCATCGGTATTCAATTTGAAGACTCCCTCAAGAGGGGGGTTCCATTGTAGCCATTTATCAACTCGTGCCACTGCCCCACGAATTTCCGATTTGCTAATCCTCTGGATTTCAATTGCTCTTGACGTGATATCCAAGATAATGTTCCTTGTGCTGTTAAAATTGTTCGAGAACAGAGCTTGGTTTCTCTAGAACCACAGCCTCCAAACTGCCACAGCAAAAGTATAATGCCATTCAATATTTCCTAGAAGTTCCTTGGTGTTGTTCAAATTAGTCGTGATCTAGCTTTCTAAACTCATGTTGAAAAATGCATCTCTGCAAGATGGAGTCAACATCATACACCACACTTTTCTTGCATGGATGCAATCTCGAAGCATGTGTAATACGTCTTCCACGGCAAAACCACACCTCTGACACTGGACATCTGTAATAATATGCCTTTTCACAAAAAATTCTTTAGTCTTTACTTCAATGATGAATTTCATCTCTTGAAAAATCTACAAAAGTAGCTCTTGCCTCAATGGAATAAATTTCAGACGGATTGACAAGCATTGTCAAGAGAGCAATAATAGACCAATACTCAAAAGTCTATAAGAGGTGGATTAGAATGCAGGTTTCAAACTCATCCCTAGAGAATTTTCAGTTTTATTGTATTCAATACAGTGTATACAATTTGTATAAATTCTTCAAAGATTTTAGAGCATCAAAAATTGTAGTTTCACTTACAATCAATTTGTTCAATTTTACTTCAACTCTCCATTTCCTTTTTGTTCTCATCTTATGTTTTATGTCTTGCATGCATATAAATGTAATTTGAAATGTAAAATTCTGAAATATAATATAGCTCTTTTAGAACGCATGACTAAAAATAACCAGGACATATTAATTAAAGCTGTATTAGAAAACAGGTTTTTTAAAGATTTACTCTACGTCTCAAAAAGCATTACAAGCTTACAGCATTGACTCCAACTAAGAGGAAAAAAAAAACTCACAAAATTATATATATGTTCTCAATTTCAACCAAAATTTTTTATTTGTCCTTTAATAACAAGGAAATTCACTGTAAATAACCACAAATGAGTATACTAGACTCAAAATTAAATGAAAACATTTATAAAAAAAAATCAAATTCGTTAGATAAATTAAAATTTCCCCAACTTCTTTAAAAATTTGACTTTGTCACCGATTATTATTGGCACTTCAAGTGTTGTATTAGTGCCCCAGAATTCTAGATGAGTGGTTCTCAAGCATACTTTTTTATTTGTCACTCGAGTTTGAATTACAAAAAAAGTAAGGAATTAGAAAACCAATTTAGATTTTCTCCACCTCCTCCTTTTTTTTTTTAAAAAAGTATTACATTAATAATACGTTTAGCAATCAGTAATTAAAATGGGCGTAATATTATACATATAAAAGTTAAGTATAGATGAAATTCTAAGTCAAGTTTGTTGTAGCAACAAAAGAAAAAAAAACAACAGTTTATCGAACAGAATGAAAATATGAATCAACGCAGTGTGTATTGTTATAATTACATGATTTGCGTTCGGAATGAAAGAAAGAAAAGAATGGGGCCTGAGCTTGGGTTGGAAATGGTGACTGTCTGTCGGTCAATTTGGGCCGTATAGGTACTCCCTATCCTACTGGTATTGGATTCTTTTTCTCTTGTCATCAGTTATCGTGTTGTACGAGAAAGAGAGAGAGAGAGCGAGCGAGCGAGCGAGCGAGAGACCGTGAATGAATAGTTGGACACCCGTGACAGCTATCCTTTTCACTTTCATTTGACCCCTCTGTCTCTCTGTCTCTCCTATTTCGCTTTTTACTTTTAGGCTTCACATGTTCGTTTACCTTACGCCAACAACCTGCCAAAAAATCTCACTCACTCCCTCACCCTTCCATATTTTTATTTATTTACTTGTTTATTTACTTTTCCATATCTCATCCCATCCATCCATCCCCCACTTTCCTTCTCTTGCCCTTCTCCCATTTTCTTCCATTTATTTATATTTGTTTTTTAAAAAAAAAAAGTTAGAAAATTACATTAGTTGTACCTACCAAGATTCTATCTAGATTTGCACTTGTCGTGTGTATCATCCGAGTTATGTTATCAAATTGAATCTCGTTACTATATGCACCGTTTTTTAATGTACAATTAAGTGCAAGATCTACAAGTATACATCTTGATCCAACATGTGTTGTTGGAATACAATGAAAAGTAAATCATTCTTACGTGAAAACATTAATATTAATTTTATAAGTGATTTACTGAACGTAAGACTATAAGATTACTAACCTGATATATTATTATGTTATCAACGTGTTATTATTTTAATTGTCATAAAATTTAACAACGTTCTTATTGACATAAGCTTGTATGATAAAAATATATATATAAAAAGGAATAAATTATTTAGAAAAAAATATGAAGAATTCGAGATCTAAATTGTCATTATAAATAAATATAAATAAATATATATATATATACACAGACATAAAAAGTGGGATAAAAAAAATTATCTAATAAAAGAAGATGACATAAAGAGAGGAGCCAAGGGTAATTTTCACCGATAATTAATGAGGAGCGATGAATGAATGAATGAATGAGGGCCGGGAGATTTGTCGTTGTTATAAATGTCTCGATCAGTGTCTTTTATGCCACGTCAATTTTTTCAATATATTTCTTTTCTTTTTTTTTGAATAAATAAAACATTAAAAATACTCCAAAATCTCTCTCTTACTTCACTCGTTCTCAAGTCACTCAATCAAGAGAGAGAGAAAAAAAAACATATTCTCTGCAGAAATGGCTGCCAATTCTTGCAATGAGGTTAAAAATTTCAAATTCTGCATGCTCTTTAATCTGATTAATCACTCTCTTCTCTTCCATTTGAACCCAATTTCGTCAAAAAAATGCTCCGGATTTAGCTTCTACATGATATTTCTGCTCCACGTATATAAAATCTCCTTCAAATTCGACTATTTGTTGCAATGTCTGTCTGATTTGGACATTTGGCTCCATGTTTGTACTATTCTTTTGATACTCATGTTAATCTTCGATCAATTTTGTGCATAGTTGCTCTAATTATCGATGCTCAATTTTGTTTTTTTGTTTTTTTCTTGTAAATCTTTTTGCCTTTTTTTAATTTTATGTTGCAATGTTGGCTATGTGATGATAAGTTTCAGAGCCTGTTGAATGACTTTTATAATGAAGCTAATAAGTGAAGCGCTGGAAAAGGAGAGAATGGAGGAGATTGAAATTTACGGGATTTGATTGAACAAATTGAAAAGATAAAATACGGCTTTTGGTGACATTATATGAGAAGATAGTTTAGATTAATGCCGGTTCATTGGCAGCTGAACCGAGCTGTTATAATACTTTCTTGCTACTCTATCCATGTTGAATGTAGTGGGCGAATACATTTTTTTGGTGTACGGTTCTGTAGTTTGCGGATTATTTTTTTGTCCAAGGTGGGTTCCCAGTGGTGAAGTTTTAACACAAATTGGTTTCAGGAAAAAGGGTACTTTCCGGGGATTATGGATGGGAACAGCAGTCTACCTGTGAGCTGTTCGTGTTTTCAGTTGCTGAAACCAAGTTTTGACGAGGTCAATCATCACTGTTCTCTGGGTAATGGTCCGTTTACTCTTTTTGGTTGTTTAACTAAGATTCAGTATATTCAGTTGGTAAGTGTGGTGATTTCTCTTTGGCTTGGAATTTCAGATGTTTTGCCTATTCTAATTGAGGAGGCTTCTTTTCCAGAGAGACAAAAGTGCCCCTTTCACAGTTCTCATGTGAGTTCATTGATGTGTATTGTGTAATGGTGCTTTAATTGTGTCTTGTTTCTGTATGGAAATAATTGGATCCACTTGCTTTGAAAGAGGAGTTGATGCCCAAACCAAACTGATCTCATCATTTTAATTCATTTTGTTGTCGTAAATAGAAACTCATACTTTCCATGAAGTTGTAAATACCTATTTGTCCTAAGCTGTGAACACACAAACCTGAAAAAATATCAGCCACATTTTATTATTTCTCTATATAAATGAGCTTATTGAGTACTTTGCCTACTGACAGAAACACACACACACACACCAAAAAAAAAAAGGAGTATTTAAACCACTGCTTCAAAATCAATCTACGTTGTTACTTTATAGACAAGTTTTTTAAAAATCAATCTTTTTCTGTGTCATTAACACAGTCCAATAAATGCTCTAGCACTGAACAACTGAAAACAAAATTTCGTGCATTGCTATATCTGCCTTGCATGTTTTATGATCATACAAAGCTGTAAGGAAGTTACAGCACAAACCTTCTCTCAGCCGTTTCTGAAGGAATAATTTTGCATGAAATTCAAAAGTTTTTGAAATTCTATTTTCTTATATGCAGGTTCAAGACATCTATGGCATTTCAGTTTTGCCTGATGAAGGCAACACCAGCCCAAATTGTACGTCACAGTTAACTTTTTTGAGCTTTCTTGAAGTTCCCTTCCCATCTAAAAGTGAGACAAGCCTGGATACCCAACTAGATTGCCACAACTGCATCGATCTACAAATGAAAAGTGCAGATGCTTATTCATCATGTATTGTGGACATAAATATTGAGAAGGAAAATTTGGAAACACTTAAGTCCAGTGATGAAACTTTTGGCAGTATAAAAAGCGAGGGTGTTGTAAGTCCTTCTGTCTTATTTGTTCATTTCATAGCCTTGAATAAATCTACTTTTATCCAGCAGAGAACACCAAAAGCAAATTATGGCCTGGGAATTGTTGGTGACATTTTCTACCAATTGTTTATTTGAATTAATTGCTTGTTGAAAATCCTTTGTCTTCCGTTGTTTTTGAGTATCGTCCTTGATCGGTTACAGCATATGCAGAAGGTGTTGCAGAGACAAGCAAGCTTAAACATAGGTCAGGAATTCTTACAATTCTTATTCATTGTTGCTCACTGTTACGGAATTTCACTTACACAATTCTCTAAATATATTACATCAGCCCCCAGTATGACGCCACAGAACATCAGTTTACATCTATAATTTTAGCCAACTTGTGACGTGTGTTGAACATGCACATGCAAGAGTGCTTGCATGCACAAAAGCAACTGGCTTGTTGTTATTTAATTACTTAGCCACGTGCGGACTCTTAATTATCTATAACCTTGAAGAACCCAAATATTGAACTTATTTTGTTAATGCTTTCTTATTCTAATGCAAAAGGAGGCAATCTTTCATAATTCGATCTGTTTTGCACTTTTGCATTCCATTATAGCATGCATCCAGCCCTTAAGGTCCTCTGACTAATCTGCTTGCATGTATGCCCTATCTGTCACTGGAAGTTCTTTATGGAAGTTCTAGCTATTTGACATTTAGCATGATTTCAATGTTGGAATTCTTATATTGTGTAAAGTTCTACTTACTGAAGGAGACATATTATTTATTGTTCTACTTCCTGTGTACAGTTGATTATTAGCATGTGCTTTGCTCCATAACATTGTGTGGCCAATGCCATATAGAACATGTTTACAAGCACTAAAATGAGATTGGGTTTTGGCAGATAAATCACCAACTGAGAGGACTCATGATGCACCAACTAACAGGTGGAGAAGGTATAGGCGTGCTGCCTCATTTGATTCAAGAAAAGTGGTCCTCCTGTTCTCTGTCTTGTAAGCTCCCATTTCTCTGGCAAGTTGTATATAGCTATGAATTCATTTTGCTGATTCTAGCATATAACGCAAGCATCAGTTTTACTTAACCCTATTATGCAAGTATGATCTAGTAACCATATAAGTGACAGACTGAAGATCAACATGGGATCCTGTCTTTTACAGTCACCATTAATCTCCCTAGAGACATGGTGAAATTGAAATTGAATTTGATGAGATTTTTCCACATGCATTAAACAGGATTCCTGAATTAACATCTTTTATTCTTGTTCTTAATTCAGGTCAAGCTTTGGGACGTTAATTTTGATTTATCTGACCCTAAGAGTTAGGCAGAATGGTGATGGTTTCAATCATGTTTAAAGGTTTTGGCTGCTTGAACTTCCTCTTTGAAGTTTTCTAAGGAGCTTCGGTTTGAGCTCCCCATTTTTCTGGTGTAATAACTTTTACAATGTCAATATTTTTCAAGGGTTTCTTTGTATATAATAGCATTCAGAAATTCTGGTTTGAGATTATTGTGCGTACCACCACAATGAAATTTATATGCTGCCCTGCTCTTCGTCCCTTTACACAAACTTTACACAAATATATGAAGTCGAGATGATCGAATGAAAATAAAAGATATAGAAGTGATCAATCAGGAATAAATTCACATTGATGTAAGATGCATGATTCGATTCCTGATTATGAATTGAACAATCCTTCGAAAATGCATGAGGGCATCTGAAAACGGCAGATAGGATGGGACAGGACATTAATGAAACCCATGGGAACATCGTCTGTTTATCGTCTTTGATTCTGCCAAGTACTACTCCAAACAAAAAGCATATTTCTCATTATCAGCAGCTGATCAGATCTTCAGGCCGATGTCTCCATATCTTATATTCTTCCTTCACATTCATGTCCTCCTCTTTATGCATATCTCAGTATGGATTCCCATCTCCATTGAAATCGCGGCTGGTGTTGCTTGCAAAGCAGCTTCACTAAGAAGTGAGGACTTCACAAGCATAGAAGATTGTCATTAGGAAATTTTCAACAGAGTGCAATACCGAAATAGTACTAGAAGATGAAGTTGATTCAGTCGACAGTGTTGATCTTGATATGAATTGAATTTTCAGGATTGGGTTGGACGGTCGTATCAGAACTCTTTGTGCTCGTGCTGTTTTTTTGTTCTTTCCCTTGTGTACCATGCTTTTGGGAGAACAGACTTGGGATGAATGTAAAATTTAATCTCGTATTCTTTGTGTTCCAACCAAATTACGGTGTTGTCGTCTGCAAATTCCATGGTGATTTGAGCCCTGAAACGGTGAGAGGAAAGGCCGATGGTCGTTGCAGTTTATAGCTCCGTTTTCATGGACGAGAGCCAGAATCAGAGAAGACCAATTGACCAATTAATAATAATAAAAATTGTATCAAACAGGCACACTAATAAAAATTAACAAATAATGCACATTGAAAAGAATCGCCGACAAATAATTTGAGAGAGGTTCTTCAGTGAAGGAAACAAGAAAAACGAAAACTAAACAAAGAAGATGAAAGCACATATCCGAGTACTGTCTATAAATTTCAGTATTCCGGAACAGAACATGACCTGCTTCTGCTCTCTAAATTAACACTCAAAACTTGCCGGTATGTTGAACAAATTTATAACACTGAATTTGCCAGGATTTGTTACTCCGAAAATAGCATAAACTCAGATTCATCATCCATCATGTTAGTTGAATTTGCTCGATTGTTGGGTGGTTCAACGGCTGTAGCTATTCTCTCTGTCTTTTTGCTCAAATACATTTCTCTAACAAGCACAACCTCCTCCTTGCTGCTCTGTCTGAGATGAATTCACGGTTGGCTTTAGGTTAACATCCACCATGTCTTCCTGCTTCGTGGAGGAAAGTGTTTCCATTCCTGGCAAGGCAGCTGCAATCTTCCGAAAGAGAGGCTGCAATTTTGCATTCAACATTAAGATTCGGGCTGGTAAGCCTAGAATTGCAAAACTAAAACAACATAGAAGTATTATATTAGAAAATTACTACACTAATCTCAAGCATGATTCTGAATGCATCAACTCTTTTCAAAAGAAAAGAAAATAGTAAATTACATAATCTTGAACAATTTTATTTTACATCATTCACCTTAATATTGAATCCTGCTTTTGCACTGGTTTCTATAAACATGACTCCAAACTCTTTAGCCTTGCCATCGCCCTCCTCTATAGAAACTTGCCTGTTAAGTCACCGAAATGGCATTATCAAGCCAAAGATAACCATATACTTGTATCAACAACACTGACAACCGCAATAGGACCAGGGGAAGAGCAGGTATTAACTCAAACCATGGAACGCTGTTCATCTTGTGCTTCTTACCTTTTATCAACAAGATCAGTTTTGTTACCAACAAGGACAATGATAACATCGCCTCCTCGTTCTGTACGAACCTCCTCAATCCACCTAGAAGTGTTCAAGAACGATTGCCTATCTGCATCGTGGTAGTCAAGTCAGTAATTTGAACATGTGATGGAGTGTAATACAAATCACATTATAAATACAAATATTTCAACTGAATTATACTACTCACTTGCCACATCATAGACGATTACCGCCACAGAGGAATCTCTGATGTAGCTTGGAATAAGACTCCGAAATCTCTCTTGTCCAGCAGTATCCCTGTGAAATTAGCATATACAAATTCAATAAGGTTTGTCTATACATAGAGTTAAAGCATCCGTCGGAAAAAATGTACCAACTTTCACATATTGGCAAACGAAATGCAATTCAACTAAGTGGAAGAAAGGTGGAAAATTTCTCACCAAAGTTGCAAACGAACCGTTCGATCTTCAAGGTACATAGTTTTTGACAAAAAATCAATCCCAATTGTAGCCTGCATTTACAAAATGCCATGTCCGTAAGGCAAATTTTTTATTTTTTTATTAGTATTATTATTATTATTTTTTGTTATGTCAACCAATCAACAAGTTCACATCTGTTGTTCATTTTTTAACCCACTAAAATCCCATCACACAAATCAATTCAATACGTTGATTACGTAACCAATTCCACAAGATCTCTCCCTTTCATTATCAAAATATTAAGATCCATTCATCATATACACCAAATTTTTTTTTTAAAAAAAGAAAACCATGAAAATAAATCCAAATCAAAATTACCCTTTAAACTACACAATTAACCAACCAATAACCAAATATACATCACACGACAGTAGAAGCCAATATTCAACAAGAATTCACCAAAACTAATTAAAAAAAAATTGAATTTTTGAAAGACCTGGTAAGTGGTGTCGAATTTATCGTACATGAAACGCGTGATGATGCTGGTTTTGCCCACCGATTGATCGCCCAAGAAAACCAGCTTGTACTTGGCCAAAGGAGACACCGACGCCATATTTTCGTTTACAATATAGATCTCAAATCTCTCTCTCTCTCTTTTTTTTTTTCCTTTTTTCCTTTTTTCCTTTTAGATGAAAATGAAAACGAAAATGAAAATGAAGCGAAGAGAGAGAGAGAAGAAGAAAATGAAATGAAGCGAAAACGAGTTCCATTTAATCCGTTATTTTATATACGACCGAGGAAAAACCGCCAACTATGACGAGCGACTTTGAACTTGTTCATTCACCTTTTTGACCCTCACTTTTTATTATATTACATCTACGCCCTGGACGCAATTATTGCTGTTAAATTAATTTTAATGGCCCTATCCAACCAAAAATAACAATAATAATGGGAATTGCCATGATGCAATTATTCTTTTTTTTTTTTAATTTTTAAATCTGTTATCAGGTGTGCATAATACATTTACAAAATAGGTTCTGGAACTTCTCTTTATTTCATTAGCTTTTTTCAAACCATAACACTTTAGGACATAAAAAGATTCTCAAAAGAGTTTCATCTCAATTCGATGAATTCTTCTATTTGTTTTTTTTTTTTTTCAGGTTTTCTTAGGTTTTTGAATGACACGATTTTTAATATTTAAAAATCATTAAAGAAACAATTCGGACACAATTCGGACCTCTAAGTATACTTCTTTCTCCATCTTATATTTTAATTTCACCAATATCTACTACATGTAAAGGATGAGTTCATAATTTTTAGAGGAGTTTGGGTAAGCCAAAACATTTTTTTGCATTTGATAACAATGTAGAAACATCAATTTTGCAAAAATTCGGTGTCTAATTCAAAAATTCATTAAAAATAGAATATAGGTCATTTACGTACGCAGTAGTGGGGTGCGTTTAGCGCTGGGCCGCCTCACACACATTTGCTGCCCCGTGGTGAAGCCCACGTCTCAAGTCCAAGCGCCAAGTCATTAAAGCCTAACAGGCCAAAATCCACCAAAGCTTACTAGCTTGACCCAAGTCTTGGTCCATCTTCTAGAATTTTCTACACACCTCAACTTGTACAACTTGCCAACTTGCCAACTTGACAACTTGTAAATGAGCCTCTAGAATGGGCAACCCTCATCTATAAATAGGGCATGACACTTAACATTTGAGTCATCACCTACCAACAAGCAAAGTGTAAAGCTCTCTTGTAAAAAGTCTCTTGAGTAATAAAATCTCTTCATTGGCCTATATTGCTTTCTTTTCTCATTAGCTTCTCTTAAGCTTTGTTGCTTAGTTAGGTTGAGAAACCTTCAAGGTTTACTTAGCGACTTTGTGCTAGAAAGTTGTCTAAATACTGCACGGGATTGCTGTGCATTAAACTTTGACCTAGTGCTAGGATGTCATGTCACCTTAATTTATTACTTGAGATCTTCGGGAGGGAGAAGGATGCTTGGTCACCGCGGCACGGTGGTTGGATAATTTCATCATTTCAATTTTCCTTGAGATCGAAACTAATTAAGATTGTTAGGTCTCTTATGTCCATCGGAACTTATTCGCATACTAAAAACAGGGTATTAATCATAAAGTTTACAAATTTCTATGTACAAAAGTTAAAATAAGTAATATTACCTCTCCTATATTCTAAAATTCATTCCGAATAAAATATTGGGTTTCCATCTTCACGACTAATAAACAACAGTTTGATAACGACTCTGACGATCGCCGTGGTTTTCATTACACATTATCAACTCTTGAATAAGGGGGGCAAAAAGAAATCAAGAATCTAACTACGTATATCCCCTTGAGATAACCTTAAACTTATGAGCTAGTTTTTTAGCGTTATTTTCTCCCATGTGCTTATATCCTCCATCTAGATCATGGATATAGTCAAACAAATCTAGAATAGCAATCAAGGTAGCCGAGGTGGGCAACTGAAAGCGGCAGAGAGGACAAGAATTGGCAGTTTGCATGAAAGTCGTGCGAACATGGCATCGTAATTACATCGTGATGACGATGAGATCCTCCCAAATACTCATTCGAAAATTGGATGCTAATGATCCGGGATCCCGACGAATACTTGTCGCCCCAACAAATTGAGCAGCTTTCTCCTTCGCTGGGTTCACAAACGCTGGGTTCACAAAGATTATAATAATCGCCATCGAGTGTTACACTCGGCAGAGGCTTTAGCGACGCAATACAGTCGGCCGGTAACATCCTCTTATAATATTCTGTCACCTCCACGTCAGTCTCATCTAAATACATGTACGTATTATACCGTACGGATACGCCAATCAAGAGTATTGAGCACGTACTGCTACTGGTGGTTATAATTTGACGAGAATCGGAAATTATGCCGCTTGCTAACTGTTTGAGATTATCTTCGGTCGCCGCTGGCTTCAGGAAGACGAGTACTTTTTCGCTGATGGAAGCGATGAGAGCGTCGGGGGTGGGCGCAGACATCACGTCCGCCGCGTCAATCTCGACGGAATAATGATTCCCGGGAACGACGACGCCCTGTTCGATTTTGTATAAAAGATCGTTGTGGCCTTCTGAATTCGGATACCACCATTCTTTGTTGTGCGAAGCGTCCGACTGCAGGTAAAATTTGACCGTGGATTTGGATCGAACAGTATAATTAACGCAGAGGTACGTGTACTCTCCATATTCGCGTTCTACTTCTGCGCATTCCCAAGAAATATCACCCTTCACGAGCATGGCGACGATGTATATTAATTGCTGATTGATTGCTGGCTGGAGAATGAGCTGGCGAATCGAAACGTAACAACAAGCTTATTAATTGAGTACTGTTCATGTTATTATTATGCCCTTTTACAACCAGTTTAGTTGTTTATGTTGTTTGTTAAAATTAACATCTATAATAATAATAATAATTAAAGACCGTTTAAAATAATTAGATATTGAAAAAGGTTTCGTTAAATTATGTGATCATTCTCTTTCATTGTCACCAAATTTTCAAACAAACAACTAAATGTATTTTTATTATTTTCATTTTCATATACCAATTTAAAACAAACAACCAAACACTTTTTCAAATTCACCAAAAATTAATCATTCTTATTCTATAGAACAAATTCAAAAACACCATTTGAAAAACAATCCCAAACGCCACCCTCAATTTCTACAGATTGTTTTGGCGATTGTGGTGTTTTTAAATACAAAATAATAATAATAATAATAATAATTGTTTCTTTGATTCCAACAGCCACTTTCCTTTTGCCACGTTTGTCATCATATTTTTTAATCTAAGGGTAATTTAGTAATTTAATATTTTGCTAATTATTTACATCACAGTGCGTCAAATCATTCTTTACCTTGAGTGGCAAATTAAACTTTTAGGCAGCACGGAATATTTTCAGTTTTTAACAGATTCTAATCTTAACAGCAAAACAACTGGATTAATATATATATATATATATATACCGAGACGTAATTTCTAAATTACCCCTTTGGAAGTTTGATTGAAAAATAAAAGTACGTTACTTTATTTTGAATTAAGAGTTTCTTCTTATATGAGTTCTCCTGAACTTTTAACATCTTAAGTCATGTATAATATAATAATAGTATACCAATAAAATTTAACTCTTTTATTTTTTAAATTTATTAATCACTAATCAATAAACAAATTTCCACTCAATTAAAAGGCCAAATAAGTAAATTTCTACTCAATTCAAAGGCCAAACATATTGTGCAACGTCAACAAAGTTTCAGCGTTAAATGATCGAGCCCCACATTTCCGACATGTTGGGATGTGCTAATTATAACAGCTCTTCATGCTGCAATTTTCGTGTCTAGCAAATGGACAGAAATGCTCTTGTGGTTGTGGGGGAGAAACTAATCAAACTATATATCTATGTGTGTCTGTGTGTATAAAATATTCCTGTGACTGTGACTGTAACTGTAAGACGAAAGCCGTCAAAACAGGGCACTAATTCTGCTCGAGCCACACAAAATTTTCTGGTCCTGTCAACATATACGTGGACGAAATGAAAATAGACTTGTCACGGCCAATATTCTCCGTGTCGCCCTCGAGCATTCATCTGATTGGCATGCATCTATAATCTATCTAGTATTGTGTTGAGGCAATATGGCTGCTAACACTGACTTGCATTAACATTTAACAACCCACCAACCAATTTTAATGTATTCTCCATTCCATCCACAGACTCACTTCTCACAATTATTTACTTAATTAAGCTGTGCCACAATCTGATTATACAACATAAAAAAACTTTCCAACCGATCGAATGTTAGCAATGATCACAAGTCAGCAGGCTGCGGTCAGAGTCTCATTCTCAGCATGAGTTCTCCTCCGGCAGCTCAGCCGGGAAGCCCCGGGAGTGATTCAGAGGACGACGGCCGAGCTTACGAACAAAGCATCGTAGTTCCCAACAGACTTATCACCATAGCTGACAGCTTTGAGAAAAAAGAACACTCGTGGTACAAACAAGAACTAGTTATAATTCACACATTCAACCATCAAAACGTTTCTTCATTCCTTCTCATTTAACTTTTAAGCACTCATTAACACCTTGTTCTGTTTCCTTCATCGGGTTCATGCAGGTTCGTCATTTCTCAAATCCCAACAGATTTATCAATTCAAGTTCAAGATGTCACCTTTACCGTCCACAAGGTAACTATTATTAACAAGATTCCATATAATATGTCAAATAAAGATTCAATAATCCTTCCTCTTTTGGTACACAGCTAATCAAAACTCTTTGCACCACATGCATATTACAATTTGATATAAACAATTTTCAGCAGGCGATTAATTTCTCTTGTTTGCAGATCACATAGCAAGCTTGAACTATAAACTTGTATGGTTTTCTAAAACTAAAGAAAACAAAATAATACTTTAGGGCACAAGATGACATAGAAAGTAACTGGAGACTCCTTTTCCTTTCCTTTCCTCTTGGAAAAGACTCAGGCTGCACTTTGAAACACTGTTGAGTGCTAGCACCATCTAATAAATACTACTGTCATCATCTTCATCAAAGCAAAGCCTAATAGCCATTAATTAAGGCAAAGAAAACACGAACACCTAAAGAAGGCTCAATACATTTCTGGAAGCCTTACCTACATTAAAAAAAGAAAAAAAAAAAGAAAATGGAAGCATAATAATGACTTAAAGGTCCATGAATTTGAGATTTACCTATACTGCTTTAAATTTCTATGCGAGGATGTATACCTATAAAAAATTAAGACGATGGAAATGAAATAGTTTATAGCTGAAGCAGTGCAGATTAGGAGGTATATATTCATCTGAAAGCTCATCTGATGTTGCTGAAACAGTATCCCTTGGTGTCAAAATGTGGGTACATAGGCCGACTAGAACTTCAGCCTTCAATCCCAAATTTGGGGTACGACCTAAAGCTTGAAAACTTCCCCGGTGGATCAGAAGCTTTTGAGATCATTCTCCAATTCTGTTATGGTCTCCCAATAGCCTTCAACCCTAACAACATTGCTCCACTAAGATGTGCATCAGAATTCTTGGATATGAGTGAAGAATATGAAGACGGAAATCTTATCTCCAAGACAGAAGCTTTTCTCACTCTCGTAATCCTTTCTTCATGGAAAGAAACCATTACCATTCTCAAATCTTGCGAAAATTTATCTCCTTGGGCTGAGAACCTCCAAATTGTAAGAAGATGCTGTGATTCAATCGCTTGGAAGGCTTCTAGAGAAAACTTTGCAATTGGAGATATAGCTAACGAAGAAGGTTGGTGGTTTGATGATGTGGCTACTCTTTGGATTGATCATTTCATGAGGATTATAACAACAATAAAGGTGAAAGGAACAAAACAGGAAATCATAGGTAAATGCATCATGCATTATGCAAAGAAATGGTTGCCAAGTATGGATGTCGAGTTAGAAGGATTAAGAGGATATGGCTATGGAAAGCATGAGCTGCAGTTTAGTATTTTGACTGCAGGGAAGGAAGAAGCGGGTATTGGACAGAAGGAGCAAAGAACAATTATAGAAAACCTAGTCAATTTACTTCCTCCTCAAGATGAAGGTGTTTCTTGTAAGTTCTTCTTGCAGATGTTGAAGATGGCCATGGTGTATAATGCATCACCAGCCTTAATTTCAGAGCTTGAGAAGAGAGTGGGAATGATGTTGGAAGAGGCCAATGTCAATGACTTGTTGATACCTAACTATAAAAATGATGATCACACAAAGCTAAAGCAAGTAATCTTCCCTCTTTCATTCTAAATTGTTCAACATGATCAACTGTACTAATTTTCAAATTAGTTCTTTTTCACAGTTCACCTGAACACAAGACAATGCATAACATCGATGTAGTGCAAAGGATCATGGACTACTTCTTGATGCATGAGCAACAGCAACAGCAAAAACAGCAAAATATAGGCAAAACTAATGTAAGTAAGATCCTAGACAATTACCTTGCCGAGGTTGCAAGAGATCCAAATCTCTCCATCACAAAGTTTCAAGTTCTGGCTGAATCCTTACCGGAAAATTCTCGAACATGTCATGATGGTATCTACAGAGCCATTGATACCTACCTCAAGGTTGCATACCAAATTTTTTCTCCTCTTTCATTATTTTAAAGGAAAGGAAAAGCATATTTTTTGAAACATCAATTGCCTATTGTCTTTTCAGTCACATCCGTTACTATCTGAACATGACCGGAGAAGGCTGTGCAAATTAATGAATTGTGAGAAATTGTCACTTGATGCATGCACCCATGCTGCACAAAACGATCGATTACCTCTTAGAACTGTTGTCCAGGTAAGTTCACAAATCTCTATATCCATAATTTTCAGTCGGCCATGAACTATAAAAAAATCTGTAGATTATTCATGTCAATAACTGAAAGCAACCCTTTCAAAATGAGCTGGCACAATTCAGTTCTAGGTTTTGTAATAACACAGCCAAATTGCACTGCCTGAATGTCACTGTGGGTAGAACTCTATAAGAGATATGATTGGGTAGAATAGGTAATTAAGATGGGATGCAGTTGAACAAAGAGCAAAGCTATCTAGGCAAGAAACTGACAGCAAACGAACCCTTTAATTAAAGAAAGACGCCATGCGCTAAGCCCTAACCAGAATCTGATCGATGAAATTAAAGTTCTTCACTTGAGCATGATAATAATGTGTCATACAGGTGTTATTTTCGGAACAAGTAAAGATGAGGACAGCAATGCAAGAGAAGGAGCCAGCATCGCAAGGCGATAATTCCGAACAGTGTGATGGCCAGCCATCTACAAGCATAGAGATTAAGAACCTAAGAGAAGAACTTGAGAATGTAAAGACAAGAATGGCAGAGCTACAAAAAGACTATTCTGAGCTGCAGCGAGAATATGAGAAGCTGAACAACAAACATAAGATTGTATCCAGTTGGAGTTTGGGTTGGAGAAAGATCAAGAACTCATTCCACTCAAAAGCCGATGCAGATGAAACTGGCAATCGACAGCAGACATTCAATTCAACTAGCCGCCGATCCACCTTCAGACGAAGACTGTCGCTCTCCTAGATGTAGTTAACATTTATGCCCCTATATTTGTTGTACCTACACGGTAATGGTACTGTTGCACCTCTTGTATAAAGATAAAATACAACTAATGTTCATGTCCAAAAAGAAAAATAAAAGTCCAAATCATGTCAGATAGGTTTCTTCTACAGTCTCGTTTAACCAGAGTAATAACTACACTAAGTACACAAACAAATGAAAAACATATAATCCCATATCCACTAGTCAACAATAGAAACTGTTTGATTCTTTCAATGGTGATGCATCTAAAGGCCCAAAGACAAAACTGGTCCAACCAGCTTATTTTTATATTCTAATCAAATAATTGAATAAGGCAATAGATTAGAAGCCGCTGCAATCCAATCCCATGAAAAGTAATGCACTTCGCTATAACACCAAGCAGTAAGCATAAATTACAAAGTAAAAAACTTTCCTACTGTAATCTCTGATTACTTCAAAAAAGTTCATAAACCCATAATCACAAACATGACGAACAATTCATAAGAGACCTTTATTAACCCAACAAACAAAGACAGCCTCTACCTCTACCTCTGCTTCTGCTTCATGCTACTCCAAGGAAACTTCACAGCCGCCGCCGCAACGTCACCAAACCCTCCTTTCTTCTTACTACTCCTCTCATTGTTGTTACCCTTCACCACTTGTTTGCCATCAAGCCAATGCTTCTTGCCCTCCTCGACAATACTCGATTCCTTCTCCTTTCTCATTCTCTCCTTCTCGTCCTGAATTACCCTTATCGGAAACAGATCCTCGGACAGTGAAAGAGGGTTCTTGAGGGTAACGTAAGCCTTCTTGTAATCGGGCTTCGCGATAAGCAATCCGCCCCGTTTCTTCTTCTTGCCTTCCATGTTGAGCGTGCGGACTTTGTCTACTTCGAAGCCGTAGAGGGACTCGAGCACACGTTTGATTTCGATCTTTGAGGCTGATGGGATCGTCTTGAGTGCAATTTCTTTAATGTTTTGGAAAGTGTTGGGCATCAAGAGCTTGATTGGGAGGTTTGTGAAGTGCACCACTCTTCTCCCTAGCCTGCTTCCCATTTTAGCTTCTGCTTTCTCGCTCTGTATTTTGTGCTTTTGTTTTCTCTGTTGCAGGTGTGTTCGTGACAAAGTGATGAAGTTGATCGAGGTTTCGGCGAGGTTTTTGTGGAGGGTGATGGGCTTGGGCCGGCCGTTGCTCCAAGCCTACATCTTGTTGCATCTTGAAAATAATTGGTATTTGTCTACAAAACATTTTTTAGTAAAAAGAAAACATTCCATGCTCGGGATGGTAATGGGCCGGGCTTGGGCTCCGGCTCTGGCGGACCCTATAATATAAATAAAGGAGCCGAGCTCTAAAAAAGCCTAGCCCTTTGAATTTTGGGTTGGGCCCGAATCAGGCCAGGGAGTCCGAGCCAACCAAACATTTTTAAGTTTTTTATATTTAAATAATTTAAATTAAGAAAAACGGAAATAATCTATGCAGATTTAATTGCAGATTTTTTTTAATATAAAAGAATAATGTGATACGACTATTGTAGTAGTCTTTGAGTAGTAATAATTAAATAAAGCTAATTAAAAAGTAATATATTTAATTAATATAGCAGTTAAATAATTTCAAAAAAATATACCCATATTTTATAATGTAATTCTTTATTATATTAATATATGAGAGATCCATTCTCTCATAAAGTTTGATTAAGGGTTTTGTCATAATCCGTGTACTATTAGGTAAATGTCTAAATTTTTATTTTAATTAAAAATTAAAATCAACTAAATGTAAAATAATTAGGATTGGGTTGGTCAGGACATGTAGAACCACTCGAATTTAATTGAGCCTTAATATTTAAATTCGACCTTTGACTCTTAAATTCAGATCAAAGTCTAAAAACTTCAAGTCAGGTCAATGGAACCAAAAATCGGGCTAGGCTCTTTTGCCGTCCCCTCTAACACATTGTTTCCCTGCAAATTAATCCAATAAATATGTTTGGTATATAAAGCTACAGGCTGGCTGCTGCAAGGGCAAAATGTGTTATAAAACACAAATGGAGAGAGCAAATATTTTCAACTTTCATTTCCATACAATTATGAATTTCTTAGAGGTGACTAATCAATATTGTAATCGTAGTCTATCTTGGGCAAATTATTAACCCAATTCACTTAAATTGACAAAACAACAATATGCTTTCCTTGCTTCGCTAAACTAGCAGGTAGGACTGGACTTCCAAAATTTCTTTTACTTTCATCACTTTACAACTTGTGGGATTTTTAAGACACAAAATGGAAACCGTATACCGGGAGGCAACTTGTATAGCAACCTCATGTGGTGGATGGTTTGGGATTAGACTTCCTTCTTTTTGGCTTGGTATGGATACTTCTGATAGATTGAAATGCTGCTAACAACAAGAGGAAGAGCTATGAGACAACAGAATGAAGGTGGTTTTCCTTCAAAAATGAACTGCAGCATGGCTGTTACAAGAAGTGCAGAAACAATGACGAACCCCTGCATGAATTGAAGATAAATTTGCTAATATAAGTCTCTTTAGGATAGGAATGAAGTAATAAGAGAATTTCAAACATTCTGTCATGTTTATGATAATTTGACAAGTAAAATGTAAGTTTCAGATGTCTGTAATTGTGAGATGTCACATAGGAGCCAAACCACACAGCTTGAATTCCACCATAAGTGCTCCATGGATGAAATAATCAATTAAAAATTAGGATAAATGTTAAGAGCTGCATGTTCATAATCCTTTTTTAATTTTTATCAACCCATTAACTTTTCATATGAAGTTACGGAGACATAATGGACGGCTGAACACATCTTATTACTGCATTTTAACATCGGAAGTGCATCCTGTAAATTTTAAACTTCTCCCAAGTCAAATTTACCTTTCTAACGCCACCAGCATGGCTTGTAACCAGGCCAACCAGAATTCCTCCAAGAGCATTGGATATAACTGGAATCTGAAATTGAACAAAGCACAAATGTGTTTAGTCTTTAAGGTAATATATACAACCTTATAATTATTGAAAAAGCACAATATGCAATCAGCTTGGTGAGCACTTTAGGAATAAATTAATAAAGAAAGGAGGACAACTATCAAAATGCATTAAACAATTAGATTTAAGAATGCAATGAAAGCAGTGAAGTGCTTTGTAAAAATTGAAATGAGTCCTGACTAGTGACAATGTTAGTGATGCTTTTGATAATTCTTGATCTAGCATGGATGCTATCTCTACCTAAAGGAAGTTCAGAAGACCCTCACACTGAACCGAGATTTACTAGTCGGTAATCTCTCATTTTATTCACCCAGATAAAAACTTCAAACAGCAGAAAGATCGTTACCAGTGTTAGTGGAGTCCACCCATAAAAGAATCCATGTTGTCTTATAGCTTCTCCATCTGGGGACTTAGAGATACTAGCTAACAAACACAGGCTTCCAACAATAGACATCTCTATAGTCATCAAGTACGATGAGTGTTTCTTAACCTGTCATAAACGGTAACCATGGGCACGGGGAAAACAGTGAGAGAAAAGAAATTGGCAACTGTATAAGAATGCAAATGGTTGTGAAGAAAGTTGAAGCTTGGCTAACCTGAGAGGCCCATTGACACAAAGCAGAAGCCAGACCTGAGAGTACAGAAGCAACCAAGACAGGAACAATCCCATAAAACAGAATTTGGTCAGGGTCACCAGAACCAGAACGTTTGCTAGAGTCTTCACCAATACTTAAAAAAACAGCTGCGAGGATCAACAAGAACAGGGCCACAATTTGTTGCATTGATTGCCTCTGCCTACACATCGAGTCCAAAAGTTGAGCTTTATGATGGTGTTTCAGGTAATTTTAATTCCAAATCATTTAACTTATCAGTTCCTCAAGACTAGAGAGAGTGAAAAATAAATGGAAAAATAGAATACTAATGTGGTCTTACTACACAGTCAGTTATGTAATGACAAGAAGCAAGTAACTCAATAAATTAAATTTGATTTTGAAATGGAAATTGATGTGGTGCATGTCAAAAAAACTAAGAGTTAAATAAGATGGCATGAGAAGATAAAGATTATTATTTCCGAACAGAGAAGTGATGAATCCAGATTGTTGTTTCTGAAAAGAGAGTGACAACCTTAAAACATCTCTTTGTATAATAGTATTTCAAGGAGTTTTATTATATTAAACAAGGACACGATCGGCAACAAGCAGTTGACATTTTCATTAACAACGGACAGTTGTTCAACCATTACATCAAATAGCAAAAGAGCTTTCTATTTGATAAGCCAGCAATTGAAGGCAAACATAGCATGAAAGAACACAATAAAAATCTAAACATCAACTTAGATTAACAGATCAAAGAATTTTATGTGCTAAGACGCTGAGAATATGCAAATATAATTTGGGCAATCCGTTGACTCAGTACCAGTAAGAATAGAAGACCATTAAGAAAATACCTCAATATTATATATGTGAACAAAGCTGTAAAGATAAGTTTTGTTTGGTTCAACAGGGAGAACGTCAGTGAATCAAGATTCCTGTAGGATATCTGCAGCAAGCTGTTCTGCAGTGCATAAATGGCTGCAGGAAGTCCTGATGCAGTCAATGAGCCAACCAAAGTCCATTGACTAGATAGTTTCTTTAAAGTACCTTCTTTAGCCATGAAAATTAACGCAAATATAACCTATAAGCATATGAAGAAGTCATTTAATCTCATACAAGACCAAGGTAAAAGCTGCCAATAATTATGGAAGCAAACAGAGTAAAAAAATTATCTTTACAGCACACAATTACCTTTGCAAGCTCGCATGTTAAGACAGATGTAGTCACAATAACTTCTTGTCTGTAGGAAGAGCCATAATCAGTTAAAGACTTGCACTTTCGCAATACTAGTAAGTTAGCATGTTTGTAGAAACAAGATATGCATGCAGAGCAGAATTGAGGGAGAGTGAGCATAAGGCTTAGATCAATTGCTTACTCCATGCTCTCCCACAAGTAAAACAGTAATAAACAGGTACATTTGGAAGTGCTTTTTGCCCTGCCGGAAACGGAAACTTAGCACAGACTACAAGCCATGAACATAGCTCCTCTTGCCTACGGCAACGCTGACCATAATATGGCTAATAGAAGCTTCTATTGCGTGGCCACATAAGATTGAGTATTGCGACTCACCGTTATATGAATAGCATTACTCGAAAACTCAAAAAATATCGATAAAATTCAATGTTTTTTGCAAGTTTGCATATGGGTACGCTCAAAACTGGATAAAAGTTCAATCTATTTTGGAAGTCTGAAGATGTGTAACCTCAAAATGGATAAAATCTATACCCTTTTTTTTTTGTTTGGCAGGTCAGCAAATTACACATTAAGCTAAATACAATTAAAATTAACTTTCAATTCACAATTCAATGAAACTATACAAAAAAGCACCCAAATTGTAGCAACAAAAGAATTGCCTAAAGCAAGAAAACTGAAGTTCACGTGTAAATGGAAGTGATCCAGCAGTACCTAATGCAACGTTTGGAGATCAAAGGCTGCACGCCGTATTGAAGAGTGAGCAACATGGAGTAAAAAAAAACCCTTGCGCTCATTTTTTGCATGCTTGTTTGTGTGGGCCCAGTTTTAACCTTGGCCTTCGCCGTCGCCATTGCCGGCGACTCCGATCCAGACGGTGGCAGTTTGCTCTCTCTGCTTGCTGAAATTTCTACTTCGCGTGCGAAGAAAAGAATATGACGACGAGATGGCGTGGATGTTTAGGGCCTGCTCCGTATTGCTAGTGGGAGCCCAGCCCATTTTGTAGATGGTCGTTTTGCTCTGCTCGGTATTACTTTTTGGCGGTGATATTTCACCCCATCAAATTCTGTCGTCCGCTCGTATTTTTTAATTAATCCCACTTATTTTTTAAATTATTTTTATAAAACATAATCAAAACAAAAATTAAAAACAATTCCATAAGTCTAATTAGCCACCTGCTACTAGGGATGACAAAAAACAGGCTTGCACCAGATTTTTTGAAATCTAAGTCCAAACCCACTTAAGGATATCATATTTATTTTAAAAAATTACCATATAAATAATGGTTATATTAAATTCAGTTATATATGTCATACATCAATTAATTCATTTATTACCTCTATATATTTTAAAATTTCTCTATTATTATACAACGTAAAGTATTATTATACAACGTCTCTAGTCACCTCACATACGTAAAGTATTATTATACAACGTAAAATATTATTATACAACAGTTGATGCAAAAGTAATTTTAAATTATTTATTTATTTGTTTGATGAAGCCATCTTTTACACTCGCGAAAGCATTATCGATAACAAGTCGTGGTGATTTCTCTCTCCATATATATAGTTTCAGTGATATTTCTAGAGGAGGATACGAAGTTGCTATAATAGTACAAGAGAGTTACCGGCAGCATGATACGGGCTAGCCTGTCATATTGATAATGGACTACGGGGTATAGTTGATGATCATAGCAGCGACAAAGAGGCGGATGAGTACTGTTGTGCAATTTGTATGGAGGAATCAGCAATAGTTAATTGCATTAGCAGGTGGGAGCAAAAGAGCCATTAATTGCTGCCCCATCTGCTTTTTTTTTTTTTTTATTACACGAGACTATTACTCAAATTACATGAAATTATAATTGATATTTTTTTTTTGATTGCATGGGATTATTGCTCAAATTACAACTCATATTACATGAGACTATAACTGATATCTGGGATTAAATATCAATTCATATGAAGCACTGCCCAGATTTTAAACCCGTTTAATATCTATATATTTAATAAACATTATGCACACACCCTCCAAACTATTACACATTTATACTATTTAAAGTTTAAATTATATATATGTAAATAATATTATATATTGATATTATCAAGTATACATGTGTATCAATATTTTACACATTTACACTATTAAAATTTCAAATTTATATAAATAAAATACTATGTATATGTCAATCTTTCAAAAAAAAAAAAAAGAGAATCATATTTAATATTTGAGTTTTAATAACAAAAACCTAAAAATTAATTTAAAATAGAAAATATAATCGTGTCATTGTTTGGGTAAATGGGTTAAGAACTTTAACCTTAACCCGACACGAAAAAAATTCGTGTCAACCTGAACCTGACCCATTTAATAATCGTGTCAAATTTGACGATCCATACCCATTTATTCGTGTTGTATTCGTATCAGATAATCGGATCGTGTTAAATTTTATCAGCTTTAGTTATGTTAATAGTCATGAGTGCAGCCGTCCGTCCATAGCCGTCTGCTGCTGGGTTAACCTGCCATTGCACATTAATTACTTGGGGGGCATTAATCTAATCATTCAAAATATTCTTTTAGATTACAAAAGCAAGGAAAAAAAATAATAAGTTGGGACTAATTTTGTAAATAGAATCTACTTTTGATCTATTTTTGTGACGTAAAAATATTTATAAATTGTTTATTTACGCACTTAATTTTTTAAAATAATTATATGGGAAAGTCTAATTGGGTTGTACGGTCTGAAAACAAAGATCCATGCGTGGCAGCCATACATATAAAAAAGAATCTTGAGAAAAGTAAACAGAGGTGGAATCTTTTTGGAAATAAAAAAGGAAAACTGACTGATTAGAATCAACGGCCCTGATTAAAGGTGCCTCTATAAATATTAAAAGATGCCAATCTTTATAATCCCAGGCTCCACTCTCACTTCTCATTTTTCATTTTCGCGCTTTTTCGCCACCATGTGTGGAATTCTCGCCGTGTTCGGCTGCATTGACAACTCTCAAGCGAAACGCTCCCGTATCATCGAGCTCTCCAGAAGGTATTTTCCTTCCTTTTTTTTTTCTCATTTCCATCCCTTTTCTGCTCCAATGACTTTGCTAGTAGAAGCTCAATGGATGAGCTGAGGGTGGTGATATTTTGCCATTTCGTGGAATTAGAGGGAATTCTCTGTAATTTTTCAGTTTTCTGACGAAAGTGAAGGTTCGCGAATGTTTGATCCTGATTTTTTTTTTTTGATTGCATTGTTTTACAGTCTTGAGGTAATATGCAATTGTGTTCGTCGGTTCATTTTATTAATTTTCATTTTTGCAAGACAATTTTAGGATTGTATTCGAATAATGTTTCTTAAAACATCCATTCAAAAGTTTTTTAAGAGAAAAAAAGGAAAAAAGAAAGAAAAAGTCTATTCTTTGGCCTGTTTGATCTTCCTTGGTTATTTCATGATCAAATTGGAGTTGAATTTTGTAGTGATGAAACATTGATGTTTCAATTGCTGTTGAATTTTGTAGTGATGAAACATTGATGTTTCAATTGCTGTAATCACGATTTTACTGGTTTGAATGTGTAGATTGCGGCACAGAGGTCCTGATTGGAGTGGCTTGCACTGTCATGGGGATTGTTATCTAGCTCACCAGCGATTGGCTATTGTAGACCCTACTTCAGGGGATCAGCCACTTTACAACGAAGACAAGACAGTCGTTGTCACGGTAACCAATTTATGCTTTATGTTTGGATATGAAAATTTCAGTTCTTGAGCTTTCCGAACAGGTTGAGGATAATTGCATCTTTTTTTCTTCAGGTGAATGGGGAGATTTATAACCACAAGCAATTTAGGGGACAACTGAAGAATCATCAGTTCCGAACTGGGAGTGACTGTGAAGTGATTGCCCACCTTGTAAGTTTATAAAACTGTATGTGAGTCCTTGTTTGTTTTTCTTGTCTTGTCTCTATGACATTAAAAGCTTCAGCAGTGTGGTATTTGTCTCAGTTTTTCTTATTTCTTACTGAGATCTGTAGATCCATTTATTTGTATTTATCTCCAGCAGTTGTTTGGATGTTGAATTTATTTCTAATTTATTCAAAATTAACTACTTATTTTGCCAGTATGAAGAACATGGGGAAGAATTTGTTGACATGTTGGATGGCATGTTCTCTTTTGTTCTCCTCGACACCCGTGATAAAAGCTTCATTGCTGCTCGGGATGCTATTGGTATTACACCACTATATATGGGCTGGGGTCTTGATGGTATGTAACTTCTTTCACTTTTTTATTTTTTATATCGGTTGATCACACTCTGTAGTTGTACAGGAAGACAATTCGAGAGACCTATCTTGCATTTTTCCCTTTAGATTTATTTCATTGCTTATTGTACTGCAGGATCAATATGGTTTGCTTCAGAAATGAAAGCTTTGAGTGATGATTGTGAGCGATTCATTTCTTTCCCTCCAGGGCATATTTATTCTAGCAAACAAGGTTTGCAATTCTTTAGCAGGGAATCTTGAAAATTTTTAAGACTATTTTCTTGCATGGACTGATTTTTGAGTCTTCTATTATATTGTCGTCATAACTGTTAAATTTATATTGAGTTTTTTGTGAGGAGAAATACTGTTGGTCTCATATTACCTTAGTAATATTACGGTAGTTACTGTGTCTTTGGGAATTGTGCTAGATAGAAAACTCACAGTAATTTTTCTCTTGTAAAATCCTTAAATGGTAAATTGAATGTGAGATGCACAGAAATATCTAAGAAAAGGAGAACATGAAAGGTTTCATTTTTTGGTATTGTTTATTGTTCTTTTTAGAATCCTTCAAGCTGTCTTAATTAATTCTCTACATTAGTTTTCTTGTAGTTTTTATGATCATATAAGCAACCCCTTCTGTACATGCTTTTGTTTGAAATGCTTGCAGGAGGACTAAGAAGATGGTACAACCCCCCATGGTACTCAGAGCAGATACCTTCAAATCCGTATGATCCCTTGGTTTTACGTAAGGCCTTTGAGAAGGTATGCTCTGCACTCTTCTAAATGCTTGTCTCAAGTCTCACCCCCCCCCCCCCCCCCCCCCCCCCTCCTCCTCTGTGTTTCACATATTATCATTGACATGTTGAATCCATTTGGTGAGAGAAGGACTAGGAGGAAAGTGGGACAGGGAAGTAAATAGAAAAGGGGATGAGGATACAATCTCAATTGGTCAAACAAAATGGATAGAGAGTAAGAAGAAAAAGCATGTTGAGGAGATTATGGACTATAATGACTAGCTTTGGTGGCTTGTCCTATAAATTGAAAAACTTGAAGTGAAACACTTAGGTCTTTATTAAGATTTAGCATTTCTTGTTCTGGTGACTTCATATTAAGCAAATGTGTTGGATTTTTCCACTGTCTTCTTCTCTCTGATAACTGCTTCTTATTTTTGTATTAATTTCATGCAGGCTGTGGTTAAGAGACTTATGACAGATGTACCATTTGGTGTGCTTTTGTCTGGAGGACTGGACTCATCACTTGTTGCTGCTGTGGCATCCCGCTATTTGGCTGACTCAGAAGCTGCTTGCCAGTGGGGATCACAGTTGCACTCCTTTTGTATCGGTTTGAAGGTTTGAATTCTTGCTTTCATGTGATGTTGTAATGTTTGTTCTTTCCTTCTATTAGTTTGATCATTCTTGTGCCAGGACAATATGACAGCATCAGTATGCCTTTGCCGTTGGCATAGTTATCTGACTAATTCAGTGAAGCTATAGTTTATTCTTCCGTCTCCTCCAATAAAGTATACACAATGTTTGCTGTTTTAGTTTGTTGCAGATACTCTGATTGCTTCTACACAATTAATTACTTTCAAACTGAACATTCAAGCATTTGCAGTTTCTGTGTGCTAAGCAAAGTGCTTAGAACTATTTTTAGTACTACTGGCTGAAAATTGATTGATCCCCTGAATGCTCCTTTTTAACAAGGCATCAAGCTGGTGGTAGTTCTGATAGGAAAAATTAGTTACAATTTAAGTTATGAATTGTGTGCTGGCAGTATTGTCACATCTGACCTGGGAATAAGAAATTGTATAGTCAAATTGGTCCTCATGTGAAACCTGGAATTATCATAGAACCCGTGGTTTTCTAGTGCTTAAAAGGGAGATGCCAAACTTCTACCATTTTAGCTAATTACTCAAAAGTGAAAATTCTAGTAGAGTACTGGGTTATAAAACAGATATGATTATACTCTTAGGGTTTCCAACTTCAGACTTAAAACTTACTTGATGTTACATGTACAGTTATACTAATGGTTAATTGCATTAAATATCAACATAAAAGTTGGCATCAAGAGTATATAAATACTTTTGTAGACATCTAGTAGTTAACCATGTCAATAGATTCCTGTGTGTATTGATGTCTTAACATTTTACATGGGAATCTACGAAAGAAACAAGTTTGACATGAACCTTGATGCCTAAACTAGTAACCTGCACTCATAAATATCGTTGTCTATCAGAGTTGCTACAGTGTTTCCTGGTCTTGACTTGAACTATAAGTTTTACTCTTCTAGTTTCTATCTGGTTCATTTGCTTCCATTCACGTTTTGTTATTCAGGGTTCCCCAGATTTAAAAGCCGCCAGAGAGGTGGCAGATTATCTTGGAACTCGTCACCATGAGTTTCACTTCACTGTTCAGGTAATCTTGTGTTTTTATGCCAAAAACAGGAAAGTGAAATCTACTTTATACGTCAGTACTTTAACATCGAGGCTTACTTTTAATTTTCATATCAGGAAGGAATAGATGCTCTTGAGGAAGTCATTTACCATATAGAAACATATGATGTGACCACTATTAGAGCTAGCACTCCAATGTTTCTTATGTCTCGAAAAATCAAATCTTTAGGAGTCAAAATGGTTATATCTGGGGAAGGTTCAGACGAAATCTTTGGAGGCTACCTGTATTTCCACAAGGCACCCAACAAGGAGGAATTTCACCAAGAAACCTGTCGAAAGGTATTCCATGTAAATTGATTGTTGTACTACTTGGCATTCTTCTGTTATTTCCAATGTTCTGATGGCTGCTTTGACAATTCAACAGATAAAAGCTCTTCATCTCTATGATTGCTTGAGAGCAAATAAGTCAACTTCTGCATGGGGCATTGAAGCTCGTGTACCCTTCTTGGATAAAGAGTTTATCAACACTGCAATGAGTATAGATCCTGAATGGAAAATGGTATGGAAATTCTCTTACGTTGTGTTACACTGTATTCTTTGGCCTTTAACTGTATAACATCTGATGTATGTTATATGATATGAGTTAATATCTTATTTGAGGTATTAGCTTACCACTGAGCACATATAGGGAGAGGATTCCGTTCATTTTTTCCCTAAAAGGAAAAATGTGGATGCCACTGCATGAGCAACATTTATTTTCTGGAATACTTCATGTAAACTTGGTTCTCCTTTTGCACTCAGTTTTCTGGTTTTATCTTCTTGTGGCTTGTGGTGTCACTAGATGCATTGTGTATCTGGTATTTATCTCATACTGTATCCTTTTACACATAAGCATGAGTTATTCCAATATTTGGTCTTTTTTTTTTCCCCCCAAAAGTTGGCACACTGGTGACCATAATAATTTGTCAACAGATTGTTTATGATAGCAAGAGTTACTTGTCTTCTGATTGCAGGTCCAGCCTGATCTTGGAAGGATTGAGAAATGGATCTTACGCAATGCATTTGATGATGATAAGCAGCCATACTTGCCAAAGGTTTCCCACTTACTGATTATGACCATGTTTTAATTAGAGTTAGTCAACTGCACTTAGTTTTTTTGCATGTGACAATTGTTTTCAGTCCTTGTGAGAGCTTTGTCAGGTTATTTTGAGTATTTGAACCTTTTTGAATTTGTTCTTCCTTCTGCTTTTGTTTTCCTGGTAAAGCACATATTATACAGGCAGAAGGAACAGTTCAGTGATGGAGTTGGGTACAGCTGGATTGATGGCTTGAGGGATCATGCACACAAACAGGTCTTAATTTTTTTAAAGAATTGCTCTTTTCTCAACTCTGTCTTGTTTCAGAGCACAAGAATCATAGAGGGATAGATCAATATTTCCTGCATTAAACAGCTCTTGTTCGAATTGTCCTTGTTAGGTTACGGATGCAATGTTGGCAAATTCAAGTTTTGTTTACCCTGAAAATACTCCTACGACAAAAGAGGCATACTACTACAGAACTATCTTCGAGAAATTCTTTCCAAAGGTGTAATTTTGTGCCTTTTCCTTGTTAGTCTTTTTTTTTCCCTCTAAATGGAGGCGGATGATTCTATCACTTTATTTTGCTTTTTCCTTCCCTTCATTTTGAACTATTATGAATCTGTCATGGTCGTGTACAACGAGAAGAGAACAGTTCATAGAACAAGAAGATTATTCGGTAGGATCGAAGCTAGGTTGATATCAATTGATGTGGGGGGGAAAAAGGGTAAAACAAGAGAGAGAGAGAGAGGAAAGAGAGAAGAAAGAGAGGTCAAAGTGAAGAAAATATAAAAGATAGAGAAGAATATAAACTAAGAAGAGTTAAGAGAAAAACATTGCAGGGTTTTCTTACTTTTCCAATCAATTAATAATAAATGTTTAATGAGTCACTAATGACTGTATACCAAGAAAATATAGAGGCCGAAAAGAAATTAATCTAATCTACCCTCAAATGAGTAAATAAATCTGACTCAAATATTATTCTACATCCTTATAAATAAAATATTTTCAAACAAAAAATAACTGGCGTTAGGTTCTTTTATAGTTTTCTGATATTCAAAAGAGCCCTATTTTGTCTAATTCTGGCCACTGTTTTTCCTGGCTGTTGGGTCTTTTGAATTTTCTTTTAACTTCAATTAATTTGCTATTTTTGGGTAGAATGCTGCAAGGGCAACGGTTCCTGGAGGTCCAAGTGTAGCTTGCAGTACGGCAAAGGCAGTGGAATGGGATGCAGCGTGGTCTAAAAATCCTGACCCATCTGGTCGTGCTGCACTTGGTGTGCATGCAGCTGCATATGAGGAAGCTGTGGACACTAAGCCTACAAATCCAGTAAATGGTCCTGCTCAGTAACTCCAAGAGAGTATAGAGAAAACAGCAGCGGTTGTTTGATTGACTTCAAGCTTTTATCTGTGGCATGGTAGCAAGGGCTAATCACTTACTTTCAAGGTACTCAAAATTTGTTGGCTTTTAATCTACAGTTATATATATCTTCATGAGTTTACTGTTGTCAATTAGAAATTTCGGTTGATTAATGACTTGTGCAACACCCAAGACATATGCATGCTTGTTGAAACACCATTAATGTGAAAGGCTTGTGTGGATAGGAAAGGGTTCAACAAAGACAAATTTCTCATGTGGATGGAAACATTGGTCCAATTTTCTCTGTGTTACAATTTAATTAATAGAATTTGATAACTGAATAGTAGAGCTCTTTGGTCAATTTGACTTTAATAGCATGTTGGGGAACTCTTAGTTCTGAAATCTTTGGCTAGTAATAATATTTAACCCCTACAATGATATTACACTATGTAGTTCAGTGACTTATGTTTTCTGATATGGCAGATCATGTGGCAGAGTCATATCGATAAACTTCTGCAGAATTACAACATCACCAGGGTTCAAGAGCTCTTGTTATATATCTCTAATCTCCAATCCTTTTGTGTTGTTGTTGGTTGTTTTTGTAGAAATTGTCTCTTCAGTTGTGTGTGCTTCCATTTTTTCACTAGGTTTTCTTCTTCTGTTCAACTATCTAACATTTAAAGGATAATGAGTTTCACTTCTTGTTGGATGAATTTGTACTTTTTCTCCTTCGATTTATCTTTATTTTGGTTCTTATAAAATCTGCGTGTTGTCTGCTTTTGAATTGATGATGATAATTCACCATCTTAAATGGAATGGGCTGGCTTCCCAACTCAGTTGCAAAATTTCTAAATTTTCGTTACACTTCTAGGTTTTCCGATGCTAATTTCCCAAATTTGATGGTAGTATATGCATAGTAAATCATAAGTTAAGGTGCAAGGGACATGAACCATCAGGTGTGCCTGTATTATAGTCAGTCATTAACATTTTCTGTTGTCATTGACGTTAATATTTGCCTCATACCATGCAATTTACTGAAAGGCTTCATTAGGAAAAATAAAAAATAAAAAAATAAAAAGGAAAAAGAATAGGATATACTTTAATTTCACGTTGACGTTACCGTAACTTTTGAATGCCAGTTTCATACTACTCAATGAAATAAAATGCGATTCAATAATAATATTATTTTACAATATTGCTTTCTTGTCGGTTGCATGCCTTCAACTGCAATCATATTATTAATTCACTTGCAAACTAAGCCATTAGCATTGAACAGTACACGATCATAAACAAGCTCCGCTTACTTTTAAAATCTCCATCCATCATCATTCAATATGTACACAAAAAGTGAAAACCGGCATGCGAAACTGCGTTAGTGCTTTTTCTATTTACAGAAATTGACCTGTATGTACAAGCGTGTGACGTGTAAAACAGAAACTTGGGAACTTTTAAGTTGTTAACTAGGTCGGAATATGGCGTGTTCCAACTGTATCAACGAAAGATCCATGACTGTGTTTATGAGAATTTCTCATGCTTGAGAATAACATTCACCACCTGCAAATCCCGGGCGTCTCTGTTCTGCTTAAAGCAAGGATTTCGTCGTACTTTGAACCATAAACAAAACCCCACAACTGCAATATATGAGGAACTCTATGAGATCTTGGGACAAAAATCCATATAAATCCATCCAAGGTTCCACACATAAATAACAGCGTCAAATGTGCGTATGTTACTTCGTGTGTTATGTGCTGGCATCATAGAGAGCTTGACAGAAAACCGACTACAAGTGGTAATATAATAATATTGGTAGAAGCTTTCTGCATACCTCAACTTCCTTTACTTCAAAGTCTTCAGACCGCGCAAGACAAGGGTTTCCATATGTTTCTGAGACTGAACTTGATCCATTCAATCTTAAACAAAAATTGAATGGATTAGAAACAACATAGTATTTTGAGTTTGGAAATGGAAATATTTTATTCGATATCATGCACAAATCATAAAACCAAGTTTCAAAGAAAACAAATTAAGAAACTCACAGATCACCATCCAAATACAATGCAAAGTGCCCACCCCCACCAATTGCTAGAAAGTCAGTGGAGCACAAAGTGAAATAGCGATTTGCACCTGCTCAAAATGCTTTAGTTAGTTCCCCATGTATTTACTTTGGAAGAAAAAGACCTTTTTTTTCCCAATTATTGTTTATGCATGTCATGTTTAATTGTTAACAGATCAAGCAGTTTGTACATGACATACTATCATAAGCTATCTACTTGCTACTGATTTTCCATCTTCATTATTCCTGAAACAGCAGCTAGGTAAAAAGCTCATATGTTTAATCGACTCGAGTAAGACATTCTTGTATAAGAATAGTGGAAACGATCATGATAGTATGGAACCCCAATGAGTTGCTCTTTTATCATGAAAAGAAATGCCAATTTACTGTAGGTAAAGCAATCAAGTCATATTATTTTAGAGACTGAAATACCTGTGGGCCGAAATATAACTGGCTGACCGGATGTATTTGTGAAAACAAATGTACTATTTGTTCCCTGTTCAAAGTCAAATGTTAGGTCCACAAATAAAAGTAAATACTCACTGAATCAATCCTATCAAACTAGGAATGGGCTGTACCTGGTATTTCTTGTTAGTTGGTTTTAGGGGTGCCTCAACTAATCCACCAAATACTGCACCTTTGCGGTCTCCAACAACCTGAAAGAATATTAACACCACAATAAGTGGAGCAGTAACAACCCAAACTGTGTGCAAGCATGTATACAAAGCCCAACATTCACTTAAATACCAAAAAATCCAACCGCGGTACGCTCCTGGACTTTTACATGGTCAGTACTCATTAATCAAATTATTTCTAATGATTTACCTTGCATAGATAAAAATTGAAGACAGAGAAAACAAATGCACATGGTTCATTTTATTTTAAATATTTCAAGGTTAAATGGTACAAGAATTAAACCCCACAATTCCCAACACTTTAACTCAGGACCATGAGTTGATAGTTGAGAGTGTTGACAGATAGCCACTTAAATACAAGGCATCTCATCACATGGTTTAAACATGCAATAAAATAACACTCAGGATGGGTATAATATTCTCATGGCTGTCAGCTACAAGCTATTTACTAACCTAACTATAAACAATAATGTAGAGATAATTGTAGAACAATGTAGTAGAGCTCATTGTATTTAATTAAGTATAAAAAAACTCTTTTTAATAAATCAATTTCCCAATTTGAGTAACTTGCTTACTTGATTTCTACATTCTAGGGGAAGAAGAAAAGCAGTCTACGGTGTTGTGCAAGTTGCACATTGTACTTTATGATACTCGTGATTCAACAGAGGCCAAAAGATACAGGAAATCAAAGTTAGTCATCAAGTAAGACTTCGGTTAAAAACTCCAATGTACATAAAGAGATATTGATAGTAGAACTCCTTTGAATTATAAACAGATTTTTCCAATTCACGAATGTAATACGGGACACCTCCGCAGGTAAAGAAAGGGGAGGGGGTATTGTTCAGTCTCAGATGCAGACACTTTTTGCAACACATGAAGAATTCCTCAAAGTTCTAAATGTACATAGACATAAACATTTGGTTTTGAGATACAAAATGAAAAACGCATCCAAATAAATCATCTCCAATAAAACTTAATTAACTATTACCAGCAAACTGAGTCCTGGCCAAAGCATGCTTCTTCTATACAATGTTGAAAGTGATATGCCATGCCTCCATGTACTGCAAAAGAGATGTGAACTAAGGATTTCTACAATAATACTTAATAGCAGCAACAAAATAAACTACTTAAAGGCCCAAAATTTCAAGTCTACAAATAAAAACACATGTTTCTCCACCTGTAGAGTAAAATCCATTTCCTCCCTTGAACAAGTCCAGGAAGTGAAGCATAAAGAGAACTTCTTGTTTTGTCAGTCAGAAGCAATGAAGGTTCCGAAGTTTCTGGAAGTTCTACTGAAGCCGCAGGTTCTTTCACGTTCTGCATGTGCCTCATCTCTAGTCCATCAAATTCAGGATCATTCTCATCACCAGTCTTCATGTCAGAATTAACTTTTCCATCCTGGTTTCGATTGCCACTGAGTCTAGCAGCATGGTAAAGAGCTTTAAGGGAACCTTTGCCCCTAGAAAATAAGCTTTTCTTTCTACCATTCTCTTTCATTACGGTGTCAGATGGTGCATTACCTGTTTCTTCTTGACAACCGATTTGCTCATCTGAGTTTGAATTATGTCCAGATTCTGAAGATGATAACAGAGAGTAGAGGAATGCAGTAAAGGAAGATGTGTCAGGTCCATCAACTATATCCCCTGCATCCTCTTCAGTAATTGACCCCAGCTGGCCTCTCTTCGATTCACTCTCCTCTTCCTAAGAAAAACCAAAAGCGAATATCAGCACAACCAGAACAGCTTAGTAGAGAGCTTCACCTAACATAATAGGATTTGATAATCATTCAGAAAACATAAACTTTTCATTTTAAAATTTAAACACTATGTCGTAAACCGTCAAAAACCAAATCACAATTATAAAAATGTGCACGTGCAAAATTCTAACAGGTGTTAGAAATATACAAAAGAAATAAAAAGAAAAAAACCCTATATTTAATTAGCACAGCATCACCGGATTAGCAAACAACCCATGATCATACTGTACCAAGATGTCAACCAATCATCAAAAGCTTCAACTTTCCCAATAAAATCTTTTCAATATCTCATCAAATTACAATAGACCCAAAAGGAAAAAGAATCAAAACTTTCAAATTGTTTAGAATAAAGAAAAGAGATGTGTAAAGAGACTTACATGAGGTGGGGTAGGGGGCTTGGAGGGCTTATCAGAGATAGGGTTGAGCAAGACAGTGGTGAGATCGGACACAAAGTGCACAGCTTTGCTCCTCAAAGACTTTTGCTTTCCCATTTGTCTGTATGGCTGGCTGGCTCCTATTTATTTACTTGATGATAAAAAGGTATTTTTTATTCTTCTTTGATCCTAGGATAATGAGCTGCAGTAATGTGAGATGATGATTCTATATTCTAAAATTTCATTTGCGCTACCGCTAATGGGGCTCTCTTTCTCTTTTTCGGCTCATGCTTGGTGAATCTGATTGCTATGAATGAATTGATGATGTTCCATCAATCATTTTGGGTGGGCAGAGAGAGAAGCCAAAAAGGGTATTTGATACTCTGATTTTGCTGCTACCAACTGAAACTGATTTGAAGAAGATGCTTACAATTTTTTCGGATTGTTTTTGGGGCAATTGGGTTTGTAAATGCCTATGCAACCAACACCAAACAAAAGGTCAAGAAGAGGGGCCGAGCTGAGACTCGGTCTATATTGACTCAGACTGAACTCGGTCACACGAATTTAACTAAAGAGCATGCGTCTTTATGCAGCGAGGGACTCCATGGCCCAATGGATAAGGCGCTGGTCTACGGAACCAGAGATTCTGGGTTCGATCCCCAGTGGAGTCGAATCGTTTCTGGTTTTTGCCTTTAAGCTAAGAATTTTGGAATGGGCCAGTTAATTTTTGTAATGGTCAGGGCTTCTGATTTTCAGAGCTTTTCAAGAAGTTATATATGTCCAAGAATTTTGGATTGGGCCTGTTCGTTTTCAAATGGTTAGGGCTTCTTATTGAAGCCTTTCACGAAGTTAAACCGTTTCCTAATAATGGGCAATCATTTCAATATCATTTTGTCCAAGAATTAATTAAATTATTTATTATTTAATCGCTATTTTCCCTCACAAAAGTTTGGTTAAATAATTAAATTAAATGGATGATTTAATGGTGAAATCTATTTTCCTTGCTGTCAATAATCAATAATAATAATAATAATTGTAAAAGTTAGCAGTTTAATTATCGCTCCTTGTCAACAAACGAAGGGCAAAATGATAAATAATATAGTTAATTGTTAGTTAGGCCTTTTTTAATGGCCCAAATTTAAAATGTTTAGAGGATGCTGGCTTATATTAGTTTTGTTCAATTAATTAAAGAGTAATGGTACAGCCACAAACTCTTGTACAAACTGATGTGGCATGATTTAATTGGTTGAATTAAATATTACTTGGTCCATATGATTTGTTTTCATTATTTTATATTTTCTTTCAACCAATGAATTAATGCCATATCAGTTTGCACAAATTTAATTTGTACAAGAGTTTGTGGTTGTATTATTACTCTTAATTAAAATATCACACAACTTTCTTCTTGTTATTTTTATATATGTATCCTATGTGTTTTATCGTGCGATCGTTCACACAATATATTATCTATACACTTATGGTGCGGCCTAAACACTTAAATAATTTGCGCAAGATTAACTAAACAAAAGATTATTAATTATAAATCCGCTATGCTTTCATAAAATATTGAAATGAGCTAAGTTAGTAGAAGAAATTTCTGATACATTAAAGACTTTATCTTTCTTCTAATTTAATTTTGGTTTGTCTCTTCTTTGTTACTATCATCAATAATTATTTTATTAGAATCCTCGAGTTTGTCAAAATATCAATTAAGTGGTACAAGAATATCAAACTATCTTGATGTTTCTTTATCTCTAATTAACGATGATTAACCCACGAATCAACTATTATACACCAAATCATGAACCGAAAAGCTCTTTTAATTTTTTATTATTATTATTTTAGAAAGTTCGATGAAGATGATGAAACGAAAAATGGGATTAAAAAATGTGCACTGCATGTGCTAATGGATAAATACGTCTGAAGAGGTTGGATTTTTCGTCCCATTACTTGTGTTTTGACTTGAAAAAACAAATTATAAGTATGTTTGATTGCTTATTTTAATTTGCAAATTAGATTAAATGTTGGGCCATTTTCGAAATTTTCTCAAATATGTTTGGTACAATCATGTGCTACAAATATTTATTGATCTTATCTTTTACAGAAAAAAACATGTCTGTCAATGTATAAGTTTAAGGCAGATAAAACTGTCATGATATTGACTGACAAAGAGCGATAATTAAACTGCTAACTTTTACAATTATTATTATTATTATTATTATTATTATTATTATTGATTGTTGACAGCTAGGAAAATAGATTTCACCATTAAATCATCCATTTAATTTAATTATTTAACCAAACGGTTGTAAGGAAAAATAACGATTAAATAATAAATAATATAATTAATTTCATAACCACCAAAAATATTTAATTCTAAGACCATTAAAAAATGTTTGTCCTCAAATAAATGAGATATTAATTGTCGAAATATTTTTAAAAACCATAAATAGAGCCTCCAGATCTTCTTCCCCCAAGGCCAGTACGCTGTTTTAAATTGTAAAATTACAGAATGTAAATTTTTAATAAAATTATGGATGCGACGGTCTCAAAGGGGAAGTTATCAGATAAAATTTTTAATTGATTTTTTTCCCCCTCAACCATAATTATCAGAATCATTATCACAAGGGGTCAATTTTAAAATAAAAGTATTATCTGTAACAAAATTATTTGCTATCATTGTTATTTTATTAGCCGTGAGATTCAAGCGTCGAGCGTGCAAAATGTGTCAAATGAGGTCATTGTCAAAACTCCAAGACAAGTAGGGGCATAAAGGACAAAATTGCGAGAGTTGTTGACCTGCTGTCTTCGTTAATCACCACGTGGCATTATCTTTGTCATATAAAAACTTAAAACGGAGGTTCCATTTTAAGAATGTCTTGCTTCCACACGTATCATTGTCTTTAATATCATCGATCTTTTCAATTTGACCCCACCTTATTATTATATAATCTTCTTAATTAATAGAAATTACCTTTAATTCCCTATACTTTAAAATTTTATAATTGAAGACACACATGTACGACTCAAACAAATGTACCCTACCCATGCTTAATCACTTTTTAATTACGCATTTATATAATTATATTGCTTTTTTTTTATAAACAAAAAGTGTAACTATAACCTATTATTTTTTGCAGCCAAACAACATATTCGGTATTTTTATTTCCAGGAAAATACTAAACATTTCAAATTGTTTATATTTTTAACGAACTGTGGTAGTGGTAGGGACTTTTAAGGATAAATCGTTACAAATTATATCATGAGTTACGATTATGTCACAAGTAAGGGACCTGGATGCTATTTACGTCAGGTGAAAATTGACACATGCCTATAAATGAGCTCGCCAGAGCCACCAGTATCTTCACTGCCTCATCATCTTCTTTCTATTTTACAAAAACGCTGAAACAAAATCGACAATGGCGACCCTTAAAGTGCCAACCCAGACCCCTTCTGCTGCTGAGGATGCTGAGCAACTCCACAAAGCCTTTCAAGGTCTCATTTTTATCATATTTTGTCATTCATATTTTTTGTTGGATTTGATGTCGCATTAGATCGAGATCATTACCTTTATCATCTACGTTTCATTCTATCTGCTTGTTATTACAACGCTCGGTGTCTTTTTTTTTGGTATTTTTGTTGTTGAACTTGTGTTGTTGATGATCTTCTGAGTGAATCTTAAACCATATGATGAATGATCGACTGCCGTTTCACGTGTTGTAAATGATCTTGATCAAATTCTTGTTTGACCATTTGGAGTGATTAAGAAAAAGCTAATAAAAAATCTACAGGGTGATCATTTGGGATTATGTAGTGTTTGATCGGCTAGTATAAAGATCTGTTATCTATATATCTCATGGATGATGGAGGTCCCTCTCTTTGTTATTTTGATTGTACTAACCAATTAAAGATCAAAATTTTGAGCGTAATCACATGAACGTATTATTTCGATATAAGGATTTGATTCTCTGTTTTGTATCTGGATTGTAGTGTGTTTTTCTGTTGGAAGACTGAGAACTATTGTTAGCACAAAAAATGCTGGTTTCGTGTGAAGTGTTGTTTGTGTGTCAAGTAATTGACTGCTTTCTTTAATGGTATGTTTGCAGGATGGGGCACGAATGAGGCCTTGATTATATCTGTCTTGGCTCACAGAAATGCAGCTCAGCGCAAGTTGATTCGAGAAATCTACAACGAAACTTATGGGGAAGACCTTCTAAAAGCACTAGACAAAGAACTGTCAAGTGACTTTGAGGTAACATTATGATTTAGCGAAAATGACTGTAAAAAAGTCTGACTGTTGTTCACCAATATATCAGTCTCCATTCTCTGCTAACAATTGCTTCTGGTTGGTTTGCACCGAGCAGAGATCTGTACTGCTATGGACATTGACTCCTGCTGAGCGTGATGCTTATTTGGCAAATGAAGCGACAAAGAGATTCACTTCAAGCAACTGGGTTCTCATGGAAATTGTTTGTACTAGATCTTCACGAGACTTATTGGCTGCGAAGCAGGCCTACCATGCTCGTTACATGAAATCCCTAGAGGAAGATGTTGCATATCACACATCTGGGGACTTCCGCAAGGTACATCCTTCAACCTCAATGTCCCCAGTAATAATTGTTGAATTCCATAGCTATTGCTATCATAAGCACATTTGAATACAGAAGTTTGAAGTTTTTTCTGTTCCCTAATTATATTGCTCAGCATAAAATACTTCTTGAAGGAAACCAGTAGTAGCAACCACAAACACAGAATAATTAGTTTCTTTTCTAGTAATTGCAGTCAATGAAATGGTAGATTATTGTATACTAAACATAGGTACCTTGCAGCTTTTGGTTCCTCTTGTGAGCACATTCCGATATGATGGAGGAGATGTGAACATGATGTTGGCAAAATCTGAGGCTAAGATTCTACGTGACAAGATTTCAGACAAGGATTATGCTCATGAGGAGCTCATCAGGATTCTGACTACAAGGAGCAAGGCACAGATCAATGCGACCCTCAATCACTACAATGATGCTTATGGAAATGCCATCAACAAGGTATTGACATGACTTTCGCTAGATGTAATTAGGAACACTCGAAGGTTAAAATACAACCATCATATGCTGTGAATGGATTCAACTTCATTTGGTAGCCTGGAAATGCCAAAGAATAATTTATTCAAATTCCAGATGGTAACTGGCTATTTGTTTGCAGGATTTGAAGGCTGATCCCAATGATGAATACCTCAAGCTGCTGAGAGCCGCAATTAAGTGCTTGACCTACCCCGAGAAACACTTTGCGAAGGTCCTCCGATTGGCCATCAACGGGTTGGGGACAGACGAATGGGCTCTTACTAGAGTTGTCACCACTCGTGCTGAGGTGGATATGCAACGTATCAAGGAGGAATACCATAGACGCAACACTGTCACCCTGGAAAAGGCAATTGCTGGCGACACTTCTGGAGACTATGAGAGAATGCTTCTTGCTTTAATTGGACAAGGAGATGCTTGAGCAATGCTTTTGTATCAGTAGAATTTTCTTTCATGTGAAACCAGTTTATGGTTGGTTATTGTTTGTTTAGAACTTACTTTAGATGCTCATCGTGTTGGATGCTCATCCTGAGTGTAGTGTGTTCCATGTTTATGCACCCTTGCCTGTTTTTAAGAGATTTTAGGAGATGTTTGTTATGAATAAGGTGTTAAAAAAGTGTTCTTGCAGCTAAGTTGCCGTGCATTTTTTGAATGGTATCTCAATTGTTCAAATGAGCTAAGTTTTGCAGAGTCGAAAGGAATATGGCATCCTTAAATGGATGTATGCATAAATGATTGAAATGCCTTGCATTTGTTTTATGTTAAAACTTTTATGAAAGCAGGCTGAATATCTGCACTTTGGACGCCAGCCAGGTCTATGGCCATTTTGGGCCATGTGTATATCCCCAAAATATGGGCAAAACTCCCTCAGGAATCGCGATGGCCATTTTGGGCCATCCATATTGCACTTTCAGAATTCTTAGCTGTTGTCGGGGGAAGGGAATTGATAGATGAATTTCTCATCTGCCTCTTCATTTTCACAGCTATGAGCTAAACAGGAACATTAAACAGATCTCCATTCGGACCACTTCATGCTCAAATGAAGCAAGTCATTGGGCAGATGACAATGGTGGGTATTAATTATTCAATAAAATGGACAAGTGTAGAACAGAACATAGAAACTATACTCAGAAAGACAACATCATTTAAATAACCCAATTAGCAACCATCCAGTGCTCTGATCTAAACATTAAAACCTAACATACGTGCAAACGACAACCCACATACACCACTCAACCCACATACACCACTCAAACGCCCGCTCTATGCTGATCATAATCCAGCATTGCAGGCAGTTTACAAGTCAAAACACAGGCATTTCCATATGAGAAATACATAAAAACCAACGATTACTGATAATTATGCACCATAACAAAGTTGCTTGAAAGCTAAACCAATGAAATGCTGCTCTCACCACCAGGGGGCTTGCGGACGCCACCAAAATAGTCTCGGGGTTCTACCTTTTCATCAGCAAAGATGTTGCTGCCGCTCATTTCTCTCAGCTTAGCATTGCTTAGAGGCTTCTCGGCAGATCCTGGGGGTTCATCTCCCTTAAAGATATCATTGCCTGTCAGCTCTGCAAACTTTTGATTATGTATTTTCTTGGATGTCTTGGCTACAGGTTCTTCACTGAACAGGATATTGCTCTGACCACCAGCAGGCTGTAAAAATGAAAAATGGAAAAATATATATTCAGTACAATACACAAAGCAAATAACCTCAAAATGGAAAAATATATATTTGGTACAATACACAAAGCAAACTACATCAGGCTATGATTAATCTAAAACATCTGGTATAAGCCAGTTGTAGAAAAAGAAATCCAATGGAAGTGACGCACATCTTCTTTCAATTACTGTGCTCAAAATCAGCACAAAGACTATTAAATGCAGGGAAAAGGGAAGAAAAGAGAGATGGAGACCTTTTAGAATTGTCCTATATCCCATTTAATTTCACTGGAAGCAAAAGCAACAGCAAGAACATAGATAGGGAAATTATATGGCATAGAAATGATCTGAAAATTAAAAAAAAGAAAAGAAGCTCACAACAGAGTAAGAAAAACCAAGTTCTCTTCGGCTTGATGAAAAGTTAAAAGTGTAATGTCCAAAATTCTATAATCGTTTGCAGGCATTCCATAAGATTTATGAAAGATGAAGAAGGAAAATCATACTCACCAAACAGCTTTAATTTACAGACAATTTTCATGTAAGAAAGCCTTCAATTTGACATGTGATTCACTATTGCTTCAATAGAAACAGTGCTACCATTTAATAAAAATAAAAGGAAAAGAAGAGATTCAAATGGACTGAGTATAGAGAGAACAAATAAATCGTTGCATAACAAGAAAAACTCACATTGGAAACTTTGACTGATGTGCGCACATTCCTGGGAGCAGGTTCCCCCATGTCTTTACTTTCTTTCGATTCCAAGGAGCGTGCAGCAGCCAATGATCGAGGCTGAATTTCAGGAGCTGGGCTGAATATGTCATGACCACTAATCTCCTTGAACTTTGCATCTGATATCTGCTTTTTAGTCTTCAAGTCTGATTCAGACTGCAGTGACCCACTTAACTCGCGCTGCTTTGCTACCTCTGGTAGAGAGATAGGCTTCTTTGGAGAAACAGTCTCTTCGGCACTGAATGAAATCTGGCTGATTCCATTCATTGCTTGCTGAAAATTCAATCACCAAAAGCTAAGAATTGCATCGGCATCATGATGAATTTCTGATGCTTATATATGCATCTACTGAACTCTGAATATAGAAATACCTGATAAACGCGCACGGATGTTCTGTTATTACGATTGCCCACATCAGATTCTGATGCACCATTTTCACCATTGGCTGCAAATATGCCACTGCCATTTATCTCCTTTAGTTTATAACCCGAACAAGGCTTCCTGAATTCATAGCATTGAACTATTTTAGAACTTACATAAGTGATAACTGCAGCCACAGGTACTTAGATAGCACGGTGCGAATGTACCCTATATGATGCAAATACTAAATTATGCAATCCAATGTTTGAATAAGAAAACAGATACTAGACCTTGTGTGAATTAAAAAAATAGACAAGACCTTGTGTTAAACCACAAACTCAAGCAGCGTTATAAACTAATTTAAAAGTTTCAAACTTTTCCGGGCCCAAAGCATAGATGAGTTTCTTATCTGTAGTAATGATAGTAGACAATATTGTCCACGTTATGGTGAACATCGCTGGCACGTGGTGTTGTCTGGTTAATCCACAACATCGACACTAATCACTGAGAGTTACAATAAGTTGCTCACCATATGGGTGATATACACCAAGATGCAACAATGAAGCAAAGTTATTTAGTTGAAAAACAAAATGCTTCTTTAATCAAGTTAGCAAAAAATTGTAAGACAATCATCACAGACTAAGATAATCCAAATCACAAATATATTGTCAAAAAAAAAAAAAAATCATGTAATTGCTTAACACATCTCCATTAACCAAAAGCCCATTGTTTGAGATATTGGACACAACATAATATCTTACCTTTTGTTCATTTAGTGTCTCACTCACTCTTGAAATATATAAGAAACACCTTAAGTATGAATTATGATATGATAGGTGCCACAATACAGCCCTGTGAATGAGATCATGACACGTGTCCCGTCGTGCACCATAAGATCCACGACGGTCTGCATCAGATCAGCCCTCCCTTAAGTATTATATATAAAAACTTAAAAAGGCAACAAGCAACACTATATTATAAAAATAATATTAAAAAGAATAAAACGGGTCTAAAAACTCAGTACATCTTTTTTTTTTTTAAATAATAATAATAATAATAATAATAAAAACAAAAATATTTTAAACTAAACTAAATCTCTTATCATTTACATTTTTAAATCTATTTTATCAGCGGCTTTCCCTTAAAAAAAATTAATAATAAAGTTACCAAAAAAAAAATTATATTGTTGTAATCAGCTTGAAATCAAGTTTCTCAATATTCAATAATTAACTTCCAGCAAAGGAAACTAAACAAACCAAAATCAGATGAAAAATTCAACTAGATCCGATTCCCACATTCGTCCATTGTGACATGCAAATGAAAAACTAAGCTTTATACCAAAGCACTACGCAAACCGGAGCGTTTTGAGAAACAGATCTTCACGCGACTTGACTTACTTCTTGTTGAGAGACTGAGCTTCTTCATCAGTAATCTGACCTCCGAACAGCACTTTGCTAATTCCATCCGACGGCTGAGATAAGATCCATCAATCAATCAAAAAATTAAAAACTTCATCCAACTTAGAGCAGTGACGTGGCAATGTCAATAATAATTGTAATTACCTGGTGAGAGCGAGGGGCGGAGACGGGAGCGTGAGGGGAATCGGAGGAAGGAGCTTCGGGCCACGTCAGGAGGTCGGAGGTGGACACGTGTGACTTTCTTACTGGCGTGGCCATTTGAGTTCCGCTGAGTGTGTGCACTGAGAGAGTTTTGGTTTTTTGCTCGTTGAGCTCAGAAGGAAAAAGAGTTGTTATTTTTTTGAAGATATTTTTTCGGATTATTTTTTGAAATTTTTTGAAACGCTAAAAAGATCCACCAAACCTTTTTTAATTATTAACTATCTCATACGCTCGAGAGTATTAAAAACCTTTTGTACTCGCTGTCATTTTCTTTTCCCCTTTACTTTTGTTTTTGGCAATTACAATTAATAATATATTTATATATAGAGGGGCGCCCTTTATTATTTTCATTTTTTTTATACTAATATCCACTTGTAAATTTGATATGCAATGGCAACTCTACTTGTTAAAAGATTATTAAATTTTTTAAGAAAATAACGGCACTAAAAAAAAATTACTTTTGTTTGAGTTCAACTGATATTGATATTGCTACTTCAGCTTGTAGCCTAATCGCGAATCACTTGTGAGAATAGTTGTTCGAGTTTAATTTGATAATCTTCTTATAAGTTCAGTGTAACTTATAAGAATGAATATAATCCTAATTGATTTTTTTTAAAAAAAAGAAAAAATTGAATCTAATGCTTAATTCAATCTCATTCCATGTTAATCTCATGATCAGTGTCAATTTTCTCTTTTTCCAATATCATTGCAAATTAGAGACCTTTGATCTTGGTGAGTTAGTGTGTGATTTTCTCGTTTGGATAATAGTAATTAAACATCTTCATAATTAATAGTAAAACCTCATGTACCAAATAGTAGGACCCCTCATCTTAATTTGGAATCAACATTCACAGTAATTTTTCTCGTTTAAGATTATGCTAGATATGGAAGATGTATGCTAACAGCCAAGTGAAAAGGATACTCAAATCACACATTTAAGTTGAGAGTTAAGAAACATTTTATCACATTTTTCGACCTAAATATCATTATTCTTCTGAGTATGTAGAGCTTCGTTAGTTTTACTATTTCATACCACAAAAAATTAAACGAGGGTCATTTACTCGGGGCAGACAATTCCACAGTGTTGGTAATGACGTGAATGAATTGGAAAGTAAAAACCCTAATAAATAATAAATTGTTTGAAGGCTGATGATGGTTAACTTTCATAATTGCTGAAATGGTCCCGAGCATAATCAAAGAATGCACAGACAACTGAAACCAAAAGGAATTCAATCTATAACGCCACTAGAATGCCATGCTTTTGAAAGGCCCTGCTATCTTATTAAATGCTAGCACATGGAAACAAATTGATGTGGATGGTTCTTGACCCTAAACCTAAACTCGCAATAAAAACAATTTCAATTCACGTTGCAATTCACTTTTAATTTTTCTTACAGTAAAATTTACAGTCTCGGTGGTTATTAGATTTTTTGTTTCTTTTTTTTTTTTCCTTTAAGAAACAAAAAATTCGATTGTATGCATACACACGTGACATAAACTCCAAAAACCTCAAATTCGGCAAGTAATCTTTATCTTGTTTGATTAATTCATGTGATTTAAGCATGGAGCATTGAATAATTATCATTACATGTGTTGAAATTGTGAAGCTCAAATCTGGAATTCGAATATATGTCTGATATGTCAGCTGTGTGTATGTGAGAGGAATGACGTGTCAGCTTTTTTGATTTGTTTGAGTTGGATACAAGTATGATATGTCGACTGGATGGATGAGAACACACGTGAGTTATCACGTGTCATACTAATCTAAACGACAGTCATGATAGCGTTTTAATTAGCAGGTTATGTGGATTATTGACAAGTGTCATTCAGAGGTTGCAGAGGCTGTTATTTCGGTTATGTCATGAGATGCAGCTGGGTTTTCTGTTTTTCTGAAGATGAACCAAGAAGTGTGAGCTGGTATTTTGGGGGGGGGGGGGGGTGTTTTTCTGGATGATTCTTCTTGTTATATATAGGCTTATGATCTGTTACTAAAGTGTGCGGTTCCTTCTTCATTCTTGTATCTTAAAAAACTCTGAAATCAGTGAAATCTTACTTCTCTTTTCACAATGGAAGTAGGTCTAAATTTGGCCGAACCACTATAAATATGAGCGTGTTATTGTGTGTTAATCTTCTGTTCTTGCTTCTATTTTGTCATTTGTATTGATTACTTAGCTCTAATTCATTCACTGGTATCAAATCTTCAGCTAAGATCAGAAGTCAATTTCCTAGAGTGGTTCTTGGGGAGTCCAAACTAGTTTCATTCACTGGTTTGGGTTCAACAACATGGATGGTAAGTTATTCACTTGGAGTTTTGCCATAAACTTTCTATTGAAACGTGAAGGCATCAGTATTTGAAAAAGAAAAAAAAATGTTAAAAGTTTTGTTATGACCATAATTAAAATAAAGAGAATATGTGTTTTTATGGGGGCAAAAATGTGTGACAAATTGATGGTTACATTAAATAAATTAATACATTAAGAAGATTTTCATGGCGTTTCATGATCTAAAAGCTAGGATTAAGACCTACCGAATCTGAACACCCCATAATACGATCTAACTTGAGAAGTATTTGCGATTAGAATCCAGTGGAGATTTCTTTTCCAAATTTGATCTTAACTTCTTTCAAAATTTCATTAAACAATTGCAAACTATGGAAATAATTCAATTCAACATTCTGATATTCACCAGATACAAGCAGCCCACAAGGATAGAAAAAAAAAAAACAAAAATCAAAATCATTAGCGCTAAGACCAACTATATATATGTAGCCTACTTTTTAGTTCTTACTAATTAAGCTCCCAGAGTGTGAGCCTACATAGCCTCCAAAGCAGCCATAAGCGCAAATATTTCATAATCGGAACAATTGCAAGCTTCACCATTAGCACATCCACATTCATCCCACTTCTTTAATCTATCATTTCTGTTATTCTTCTTCATTTCCACCATTTTTGGAGCTCCAACTTTCATTGCTACTAACAATGAAGGAGGCTTAACATCTTCACAAACCCTATTGTTAATCTTTGGAACAATCATCACCCAATTCTCTATTTCCATGTTTGGTGATTCAAAAACCTTGTTCCATTGTACTTCAGCTCTGCCCAAAAGCTGGGACTTGCTTTTTTGGCCGAGAAAATTTGCTGATGATTTTCGCCACCGCAACTCAAAAACAACACATTGTTGTTTAAGCTCTTTGATTGAATCTTCGGTACCTAAACACTCCAATGAAAAAGATTCATTCCAAATGAGATTGGAATCTGAAGAGATCTCTTGGCTATTGAGTTTAATTCTCCTGTTGTTTCCTGCTGAAATATAGTATCTAACAAAGAGGCTACCACTTGTGGATTTGAGGTACTCAGTGTTTTTAGCTTTTATGATTCTTAGTTCGCAAGAAAGTGAAGAAAGATTTCGAGGAGCAGCAACCATCGTGAAAGATTTTTTAATGAAACTAGCAAAGTAGTGAAAAAGCAATGAACTGATCTTGTTTGTGAAGAGGGTGTTAGGGTTATGGGGTTATATAAATAGGAAAGTGGGAGGGTTACTTTGCATTAAATAATATGTAAAGTGGGGAAGCATTTAAGTTTTTAATCCACCAAGATTTTACAATGATACTATAATATAGTTCGATATTGGCATGAAATATGAAGTGAATCATGTCAGATAATGCAGAAGATTATATTTAATAAAAAGTAAGCTCTTGTGAATCTTGAAAAGCTGGAGATCTTGATCAGGCACTTTGCAAGCTGGCGGCTTTTGAACAGGATTTGGGGTTAAATGCGTTGCGGAGAGTTGATTTGGCCTTGTTAAGGATTGAGATAGAATTAGATGCACTTTTCACGTAAAAAAAGGTGTATTATTGCCCAATCAATGTGAAAATGTGATGCCCACTTGGAAAGTTCCGCAAATATAACATTTTCTAGGCTGTGATTTATATCCTTCAGCATGCTCAAAATGATGATCCCTTTTTTTTTTTTTCTTTCTTTTGACACTATATTACAATCAGACTATAACTCATATTGTATGATACTACTACTGATATTTACAATCAGATTATTATGACTAGTTTATATTAGTTCTAATAAAATATTATCTAGATTTTTATCCTAACTCATATTCGAGAGATATCAATTTCACTTACATTTTATAAGAAAAAAATTACTTCCATTCAAATATTTATTATAATTGAAAAAGGAATTTAGCCCCCCAGCAATGCTTTGTAAGGGCAACAACCCTAAATTGACTTACATAATTTTGCATCATTCGAAGACAACATGTAACAGTCTATGATATGACCGTTCAACTGGACAAAAAATATAACATAAACGATAAAAGGGTTTAAATTCACCACAAGTAAGTAAATTATTAAACATATAGATTCTCCGTTATTTGTTTACTTTTCACGTCGGGTTTAGAATTTTAAGATACTAACACTCCAATTTATTGATGACATGATCAATTATTCGATTAATTAATAATTATATTAGATTGACTCTTTTTTCTAGGAAACAAAATTTTGTTATATTTATTTTAAAAATTATTCTCTTATATGTTTAGGTCAGGCGATTTATAGTGCATTAAAAATTCTGTGTGTGTGTTGTTAATGCGTCATAAATGGCCTGACCTAAACATATAAGAGAATAATTTTTAAAATAAATATAACATAAATATATATACAAAGGCATATATATGTTAAATATGTGACACAAATATACAAAGGCAAAGTAAATTTGAAGATAAGGTATTCTTTCTAGAGCAAAACATTATATTACAAATTAAATTTTGAGTTGTTTAGGTAATTGTGATATTAAAACTATAAGGGTATCCTTACTTTGTCTAAAATATAAATAAGCACTGCTTTTAATACATTGAAGACTGTATTTCTTTTATCTATTAATATACTAAAATTTATATTTTTTTATCAGTTAGTGGTAACTTTACTTTAGTAAAATAAAAATGTCACTCGATAGAGAATTATTTTTTAAAGCTAATATGTCTGAATATAATCTTAATCATGAATAATTTGACGATGTATTTTAAAACCAAGTGTAAGTTAGCTTTTGGACTGGCAAGCAGAGATATGCAAATTGAGAGAATCTGTTGAGTGCTGAACCACAAGTGAATCTGGACATGCCTACCACCCATGAAACCTTGTACAAAATCTTTTAGTATCATGCATGTTTATTATTTCGACAAAGAGGTTTGTTTTTTCAAACTTTACAACTCAGAGGCCTACTGAAAAGAAGAGATCCCTTGGAGATACTCAAGGGATGCCACTAATTGATCTATTGCCACTTGATTTTGTTTTGACATATACAATAATGGGCATAGATGCATGATTTGATTGTTAAATGGGTTTTATATATGTTCAAGAAAGTTGAAGTAAAGAAAGAAGATTGTGGTTGACACGTTAGCCTTGGAAGAGAATGGTGCTTATCAATGGATTTCCAATTAAAATCAAGGATCAAGGGTATTTAATATGAAACAAAATCTTTCACGGCTAGTTGCTGGGTAACTAAATCCATGTGTAGTACCCACTCAATCTTGTTGGATCCGTGACCTAGAGTATATAAAAATTGATAACTGTAATGAGTCATATATACACTTAACATCATTAAGGTAAGATATTCATATTGTATTATCACAAGTGCTTGGTTCCCAGTTTCAATAACTTCACATTCCTGTTTCACCCATAGAAAGTTTCTTCAAAAACACCCGAGGGCAGCGTAGTGACACTTCTGCATCCACTTGGTAATGCAATTTGCATGAAATTCATGCAAAACTCGATGCATGCTAATTATCTTTGACCCCTTCAACTTCAAGTACCCCTCCCATACAAATTATCAATCTTTCAACAATAATAAGAGGTTCCTTCACCCTTCTCCCCCACCCCCCAAAAAAACATGAAGCAAAACTTCCATGCTGTCCAGATAATTTGATTTGCTCTTGATTTTGTAATCCATGCCTTATGATAAAAAGAACTTGGATGAATGCAAAACTAAATCAGAGAATTTCATTCTCCGCTTAGAAAAAGATTTAAATTTAATGCCACAACTTAATACTTTGAACAATATTTTATTTCACTTCAGATACAAAATAATATGAAATGAGCAGCAATGGCATAGCAGTTTGATCAAATTGATGTTTTAATCGGGAAATTTCATTTGTGCCCTATTAAAAAAGGGTAAAATGATGAACCACAGGCACATATAAGAAGAGAAGAAAGATGAATATAAAGCACGATTAACCCTTTCTCTTCGTCGAGCTACTGGGGAAAAAAAATGCTTTCCCTACGCTTTTTATTCACGTGGCCATAAAAATTATTAATAATGAAATTCTTACAACATAAATGGGCAAAATGAATTCAATTAGCCCAATTAGAGAAAAAAGAAACTGTACATAGTGAGTTTCTTTTATACTACAGAATTATGACACCTTTGATACTTCAATATAACTACCATCCCTATCTTGATTTTGACCGTTACCAAAATGCTACAGTTCTGTAATTGGCTCTTCTCCTTTTCGGCCCTGCGGAGCATAATAACTACAGCTTGCAATATACAATAAAAATCTATATAATTTCGATCAACAACTTAAACGGACACGAGTCCCGACACATCCCAACCACACCTTGTGTCTTGAGCATGATAAGCATAGCTAGGAATGTATGATCAAGTTAATCAATTCATTAATGATGAAATTAACTCCACCTAACCCCACTGATGGTCTTGTTTAAAAATCAATACACCATCTTTCCAAATGAATAATTAGCGAAAGTTTCATTAACTAATTGTCCGCAGCTCCCAGTTGCCCTCACCATCAATAAGCCGTAATTCCAATGAATGAAATGGTATTAGGGCAGGCCGCTGAGATGTAAAAAGAAAGAGAGTTAATAAACAGTCAGTTTAACATATCACATTCATAGTCATAACGAGCATTCATTCCCTTGGAATCCATCAAACTATTCGCTATGTTTCACTACTAAACAATTGCAAATCACAACTTGCATCTCAAGAACCATATCATACCAAAGGTTGCATGCGCATTTAAAACATGGTTATGGCATTACTTACTTGAGAGGATGTAACAAATGTTATGCCCATATCCTTTGCAAGCCTGTAAAGTTGTTCCTCAACATCGACGCTTGTGGCACTGTCAATTAAAAGAAAAAACAGAAAAACCAAAGTGCCATTAGATAATTGTCAGCAAATTCTTAAAACTTCTAAAATAAAATATAAGGCTTAGTCTCGTACTTGGTGCATTCATCAAGGATGCCAAATTTAGGCTTGTGAAAGAATAAGCGTGCCTTGTAGGAAAAGGGGGGAAAAAGGGTCAAATAGCAATAAATCAACCAGTCTAGCTCTGAAATTTTATTAATTGAACAAAGCTGGATAAGCACCAGATGACTCACCATTCCTAATCTCTGCTGCTCTCCAAGGGAAAGAATGTCCTCCCAATTTCGATTCGCATCCCAACCAACTTCCTCTCGCTCTAACAAATAACTTAATCGGACACTCTCTAAAATGGTTTTCAAGTATGAATCCAGAATGTTTGTGGTGTCAACTAATTTTTCACCTGAAATTCAGTAACAATTGACATCAAGCAGAGAACAATGTAACTCACTGACTACAGTCTGTGTATAAAGAAGAGATAATGAAAGTCAAGGGTCATTGGTATTTATGCTCACAATTTACCTTTTCCATGCAGCTTTAAAGCCCTCAGCTCTGCTTCTTCATGAGAAAGGGGATAAATAATTTGATCCCTCAAGGTTCCTAAGCATGTATACGGTCGCTGGGGAACGTAGAAGATTCCACATCCTGATCCAGCCTCTTCATCAATATGCTGTGATGGTTTAGTGAGGCTTCCGCTTACCACGGGCCAAAGACCTCTAAGGACTCTGAAAACAGAACTCTTCCCGCTACCATTAGGACCTGAAAACGTTACAGACATCTCAGATGTAATCTTGTTATAGAAGTATAAAACAAAAAAAAATTACTTTGTATACTGTAATAATAATAAAAAAAATTAATTAAATAAATAAAATATGAGAGGAAGTTTATTCTCTAACCAGTTACAAGCAAGCTTTTCCCTGGGACTATTTCACATGTCAACTGCCTAGCCAGAAGTTTCTGTGAGGGGGTAACGATATCCAACTTGGAGAAGGAAATAGCATCTTGAGAATCAGTACTGTTCCATTTGTGCTGTGACGGACCACGGATCTCATCATCCCCTGTATGGCATACAACTTTGTTAGCCCAGGTACTTGCGAGAATCTCAGTCATGGCAAAATTCAAGCAAAGCAGAAAATTGCTGCAATAACTGATTTATTACAAGGGGATCGTTGCTTATGTAGCAATTTAGGCAGAAAAGACAAGCCAGAACTAATTAATCATCACCATGTGAGAAAGACAAAATTTTGGCATAGAACACATTTCAAACAAAAGAAAGCAGATAAAATAGGCACACCCCTTTTTCTACTAATACATATCTTTGTTGTTCATTATCCGCAGAAAAATAAATAAATAAATAATACATCCTATCTTTCAAACCCCATTGTCATGACCTCAGCTGTTGATGTCACTGCAAAAGATAACTTTGTTTCCCCTTAAATAACATTTACATTTTTCACAAGATTCAAAATTACAAGCACATCTGCGCAAGCACTTGCTTGCCAAAAAATAAATGAACACTTGAAACTGTTCCATCCCTCATTAGTAAATGTAAGGATATGCATCAAGACTAAACAATGAACACACACCTACAGCCTTGCCAAGTGACAAAAGAAAAAAGAATAGAGAAGGTGTACCAGACTGTGCAGCATCTAGAAGCTCTTCAAGCTCAAAAATTCGATTGATACCGCCAGTGAGCTCAACAAACTTTCTATGCAATTCAAGAATGTCGCCAAAGGCTAAAAAGCTTTGAGACACAACAGAAGCTAGGAACCGCAAGGCATGTGCCAGCTCACCTGAAATATTGCATTACAATGCGCGTGTGTGAGAAACGACAGATGACAATCGAGACAGTGAATCAGATTAATTATCATCCTAATCTCACCCTGAATGGAGACTAGGGCCCGATCTCCCTTGTGTTCCATGGCATACAACAAGCTCAATCCCCAAGTCACGTTATGAGGGAGTTGCTTTGTGACAAAATCATCGAGTACGCCAAACAGCCATTTCTTCTTTAAGAGCAACAAAGAGTGTTCAAGAAGCTCCTTGAATCGTGATTCAATCATCTGCCACATACAACAGGTGCAAATTCAAGGGTGCAGAAATTATTACCAGCAACACACTAGTAACGAAAAGGTGAATCACATGAGAAATTTTATAGACAAACCGTCTACCTACAAAATAGTATGATCATTTACTCTCCAGAAATGAAGCAAATAAAAGGCAGTCAATTAACAACCGGCCATTTGACACCATAATTTAAAATATATGGCTCCATCCTTGAAGCATAGTGAACTGTGACCTTTTTTAAACCTATTACCAGCTAAAAGCATAGGAATCAATAATTTTTACACACAAGTTCAATTGCAGCATTCAATGGAAGTCATAGGCCTGTGATTTCTTCTCCACCTACCAGGGTCAGAATCCTAGTGGCGAAACAAATCCATTAGGTCTGCCAACTCATATTTGCTAAATAAATGCCAACAAGGTACAAGCAATAACAAACGCTTTAAACAAAAAGATGTATAAAATCTGAATATATTAATCGGTTTCGTAAAATTGTAAAAGTAGAATCCTCACCAATACGAGTCCTAAATCATGCATTATTTAAGAAAACTTAAAATCTAACAACGCATCATTGGGATTGCAGGGTCATTTCAATTTTGTTTAAGAAAACTTACAACAGTGGTAATTGCAACTTTCACAAATAAATCTTATTCCACTTAAAATCCAAGTTCAAAACCTTTGCATATTTCAAACTCAACATCCATGATGTCCAAAAGCATTGAGCAACTAACAGAACCCATCTGGCATAAAAATAAAATAGATAAGACACATTGTAAGAATGAAGTCTCTTACAGCCTTTTCTCGAGCACCTCCTCCAAAGAAAGCAACAGATTCAGCATGAGCACGCAGTCTTTCATGCATGAACCTGATTTATCCAAATTAAAAAAAAGTTATTTAACATTTACAGAGATGTACAGCATTAAGGCAAACATAATATGTGCTTGCATATATACTGATATGTATGAGCAGGTACACACATGCACTTAACACTCAGCATTAGCAACAAAGGAAGCTAAAATGAAAATGAAATTACCTAAAGGTTCCTTCAAGTTGTTGTTCTCGACTTGTCAGATCACCAAATTCAGGGGTAACAGACCGCAGAAAACCCAGACCAAGTAACATATACGCATATAGAATGGCAACTCCCCTCTGACCTGTCAACACCTTCATTCTCCAGGTGAACCTTTAAATTGAAGCAATATTGAGATTTATCATTGAATCCTACTAAAACCATATAGTAATAGATATCATAGCAAATCAAATAAAATCAGCAGAAGTACTCACCATAGAATGTCAACAGATGGCTTGACCATACCAGTAACCAACCCTGACAGATCAGTGGTCAACTTTTCCAGATCATGAGTTATTCTCTGATCCGCATCAATGCTTTTGCTTGACATATTGAAAACCTAAAAAATACGCATTCAGCATTGGCTAAAAAATTGCTTGAATTCCAAACAAACATTTAATAAAATATTGAGACAAAGTAGCTTACAATTATTTCTGACTAAAATATTCAAAATAAAGTTGCATAAAAGTTGTAAATGCAATATCAATCTCAATTTATTGATGGAAATAGTTTATCAGTTCTATACAATGCCTTGAATGTCCAAATGCATAATTAACTTCATACTCGATCTGATTACCTTGTAAAATGAATTCTTTCTCAAGTAGCACTTTAGTAAATGTTGAGTCATACGAATCCTCCATCCAAGGGCCAGCCTGGCAGTTAAGTGTCTGCGAAGCAAGAGAAAATATTAATAAATGAAAAGGCTTCTCCTAGAACTCCAGAAGAATAATTAAAGCTAAACATAGATAATATTTTTCTGCTCATCATACCCTGTTGCTCACAGTATTCGCAAACAAGAACCAAAGGAAGGAAAAAAGGGGGGGGGGGGGAGGGGGGGGGGGGAAACTCCCAAGAAATCAAACACTTGGGTCTAAACTCAAGATCTTAAAAGGAAAAAAAAAAAAAAAGGCATTCTACTGAAGATCAGGAGAACCTTATTGAAGGTGCAATGAAAGAGGATGCAGCACTTTGAAGAACGCTAACACCAATTAATCGAACAAAGGAAGTCTTATCCTGCTCCAGAACATACTTCACGGTAGTTCCTATGAAAATAATGCAACATTAAAAAGAAAGCAATCTCTAAAATATTAAACGCACATAGAAGAACACAAAATATGTAGAATACCAATTTTTTTTTTTGGCTCAGAAACAAAATAAGTATAATAGAATACCATTCAATGAGGCAATACGATCTGAGATCCACGTTCTTGAGACAACAAGGAAAGCAACAGCAAGTAGTTGTGCTCCTTGCTTGTCAAATACTGTAGGTACCTGAAAGCAAGGGGTAAAAAGATCAATCAGACATCTAACTGATTCTTTAGACATGAATGACAAAACAAATAAGCATGCCTCATTCAAATATAGCAACCTCAAGCAAGGAAAACAAAAATAATGAAAAATATTTAGGTGAATCAGTTTAAGTCCATGGTTAGATTATAAAACTAGCATGTCAAAACAGGTATGTTTACAAAGTCGTGTGCATAGCCTTAAGACTCCAAGACCATAGAAACAGTAAAGTCAAAAATAAAGTTGATGAGGGGCAGATGCTGTGGACATGCTCTGTTAGAAGTGCTTGCAGAATGTGTGATCAAACTAAAGACACTCACCAATACTTTGAACATAGCAGCCACTCTCAATGGCAGCATTCTTGGAGCACTTTTGAGTTGTGGAAAGACAGGCAATGGAACATTATGATCCACATGGGGAGATGCTGCTATCACCTCTGATACATATGACTGGGCCTTTGGATTTGAGAAAACAGAATCCTAGACAAAACGTCATCCAAAACAATGACCCTAACAAAAATTGTTCTGACAAAATAAATTAAAATAAAAATCATAAGACCAAAAGAAGTTCAACTTTCAAACCTTCTTAGCTGTGACAAAAGCTTGTTCAACTGCCATTGCATCGCTTTGGCGGTCTGTCTCAAAAGATTTAATCATATTGATACCAGATTTGTTTATAACGGAAGAACCATCCCTACGGTTCATTTAAGTCTAATAAGTAAAAATCCAATCCCCCATTCAGTAGACACAAATAAAGCAGATGAACTAACACAGAAATCCAACCTTTTGTAATGAACGCGCCATTCTCCTTCTCCATCTAATGATAATACCACATCATGAAATGCAACTAATGCAGGACGATGTGATATGGTTATGCATGAAGTTCCCATTGCTCGAACTTTAGCACAAAAACGTTCCTCCATATCAGTTGTCACAGCACTTGTGCACTCATCAAGAATTGCAAATTTAGGTTTATGGTAAAACAATCTGGCCATTCCCAACCTTTGCTGTTCTCCCAGCGATAGTTCATCACCCCAGTTAATCTCTTTTTCAGGCGGGTAACGGTCCAGTAAATACTCGAGGTCGACCTAGAAAAAGGGACAGCAGAATATCCACCAAGAATACTGTCACAGACAGTTCACATAATCTGGTAGTAATACAATATTATCTAAAGAATCAATAAAATGAAAAGAAAACTTCTACATTTTTCAGTAGCTCCACCATTCCACCACGCGTGAGTGGTTCAACCTCTTGTTCTGACGTAAGCGGATAAATTAACTGGTCGCGCAGTGTTCCAACAGCAGTATACGGTCTTTGTGGCACATAGAAAATCTCTTTATTGAGATCAGAACCAACTCCGGGTTTTGCAATATGGCCAGAAACCAGAGGCCAAAGGCCTCCTAAAACTCGGAAAAGAGAGCTCTTGCCACTGCCATTTGGGCCTTCAGTAAATTTGAAAATGAAATTATGTCAAGAGTCACAAACACAACAGAGTCCTTAACAAACATGCTTGTAGCACCTTTGAGATACTCTTATAAGTCAGAAAAAACTACCTGTAATCAAAAGATTTGATCCTGGCTCAACCTTAAGAGTCAGATTCTCCACCAAAACATTACCAGTAGGAGTAACAACCTAGAAGAAAGCACTTTTAACAATTCTGGAGATAAAAATGACTCCAACACAACGTACGTAATCCAAAATATTTCAGATACCTTCACACCAGAAAACTCTATGTAATTGGCTTCGCTAAAATAATTCCTAATTCCATTTCTTTGCGGAGATTTATCTTCAATACTTAGCTCCCTTGATATGACCATTAACTCATGAATGCGGTCAGCATAACCACTGAAAGAGGAAAACAAGGAGTAAAATAAAAGAAACAGTCACATATTAAAGAGGGAGAAGGCAAAAGAAATGATCAATGCTGATGATAGACTCCCTATTATATCTGAAATCTAGAATGCATGACCACTCATTTCTATAGCCTCCTTCTGATCTGACTGGAAACATCTACCTATTTCAATTATACATTTTCAATGTGGTGCCATACGTATAAAGCTTTCCATAGGGAACTGAAAGGTGAAAACTCGGTAGAAAACAATTTTAGAATCACGTTTTCTGAATATAACAAAAGACTAATAGTTGTACATAAATTTGGAGGACAAAAACTGATAAAATTTATCACCCTCCTATTTTCTTCCCTTTTTTTGTGAAAAAACCAACATTTCACTTCCTTTGCCAAGTAATGGATAAACCAATACCTCAGACGATTAAGCCGTCTTGAACTTATGGAAAGAGTTCCCAGGGACTGAAATAATGAAATTATGACACTGGTATGATATCTTAGATTGCTTAACATCTTTGCTCGTCCTAATGTTGAAGTGTCAGGTTTCAGATTTCCAGCAAAAAAGGGCTCAATGATCAAAATAACAGCAACGGTTGCACCAAGATACTTCAATAAGAAGTCCTGAATCATGCCAAACCACCAATGATCATGAAGGACAACCCGCATATGCCTAGTGAGAGCCTTAAACTTCTGCTGAATATGAGATTCTTCTTTGTTTTCGCCACCATAAAATGCTATACTTTCTGCATGGGTCCTTAACCGAGAATGAAGTTGTCGATACTCCCCTTCTAATTGTTGTTCTTTGGACATTAATTTTCCAAAAGCAGGAGAAAAGTTTCTGATCATGGTCCCTGCACCCAATACATATGCCTAGTAGAAAGCATTAAGTTAAGCGGTGAGCTACAAACTGCAACATTTATCATATCAAGCCACAAAGGACATCAGCTGCAGTAAAGAAATCAGTAATAAAACACATATATATATATATATATATCAACCCCTATTAATATAAAAGACATGAAACAGAATTTACCAGTATCCAGAAAACATATTTTGGGCTCGCATAAGAACAAAGCCGCCAAGTATAAAGCAGACCATCAGTAACTGCAGTTAAATCATCTTGTACCAGTTCACTTAACTCTGAGCAAAATCTAGGTACATCACTTGCAATTCTTTGTTCAGGATTATTAATCCGGCCATCGACATGTGATATCTTGTAATATGCCATGTTCTGGAAAACAAATATAAGGCCAATAAACAAAAAGAGAGAAAACTTTCTGAAATAGATAGTGTTTTTCAACAGCTGACAACAGCGGCCATGCTTACCTCAAAGTAAAGTGTATGGATGAGTTTTGGCAATATTTTTCTAAACCGCAGATTTAAAGTTCCGGTAATATAAGGCCAATAAACAAAGAGAGAGAAAACTTTCTGAAATAGATAGTGTATTTCAACAGCTGACAACAGCAACCATGCTTACCTCAAAGTAACGTGTATGGATGAGTTTTGTCAATATTTTTCTAAACCGCAGACTTAAAGTTCCAGTAATATACTTCGAAGTAGAATGCATTGTTGACAGAAGGAAACACAATAAAATGTTTTCAGATATCAACTGGAAAAATAATGGCACTCGTCGAAGAAAAGCTGCTCGGAATAGAAATCCTTGCACTTTTGCTAATCTATTGCTCAAAGCAGTTCTTAACACCTGCATAAAGTATAATCAAGTTATTTCTGTCTCTAACACCTAGCATTCTGCATTGCATTTATGGAGAATATTTCAAAACATTGATGCCTTTATCATTTACAATAAACCCCGACCCTTTTTCAGTTACATTGTCTAACTCTCTTTATGCTAAACTTAAGCTCAATGAAATAGTCAGTGTATTCACATAAGAATTCACAAATATGACATTCCTAATTAAATATAAACTAAAACAGACAGAAAGAAAGCAATGACGTAATAGCATTTGCCCAAAGGCTTACCACTATGCCCACTAATGCCAAAAGGTCCCTTGCACCCATTTTGCCCATCTCCGATAGTAGAATTGCTGCTAGGACCTGCAGCGACTTCAACCCTCCTTTCTTTTGGTTAGCTTTCTTTATGATACTACGATTAGCAACTGCCTTGTCAGGTTTCCTTTCAGTCTCTCCAAGTCCATTATAATGACCAAAAGTGTCTGGCTTTTTACTGCTAAACCGGGTCTTCAGATATGCGGCAGTCCCACCAGCAACTAAGATACCACTGGCAAGCAGTAGAGTTTTCCTGTAGAACCATAAAATAAAACGGGTTCACTTGCGAAAGAAGTCATCATGAAATAAATTGTATACAAAGAAGTAGAGTGCTTGAAATTAAGAAACTTTCTGCCACAAGAATACACTAGACGTAGAAGGAATTAGCATTCCAAAATGTTACAGAGAGAAAATCTATAAAAAAAATATATATATATAGAAGTAATGAAATTATAACTAAATTAAACACATGGAAAGTAAAATAATCACACATAATTACGAACTTATTAATGTGACAGGTAAAATTCAGAAGAGATAAATCCTAATGGGGGGAAACTTTTGGTACTGTCGCTTGGATTATCACTTAAATATAAGTAGACCATATCAAGGGAGAAAGAGTTATCTACCTTAACAATTTTTATTTTTTTAATAGTACCTTGATAAGATATTAGACTAACACAACGCAAACTCAATTATTCATGTGACATAAAGTATTATAGTCCTAGAAGAAAGAAAAAGTTACAGTCCTTTGTCCCTTTAACTTAAAATTTGATGAAGAAATATAAGAGGCTCATTAATAATGGAAAATGGAAAGTTAGATCTAGCATTAATGGTTTTCTTTTGAGCATCATTCATAGGGGGTGCAAATGAGTTCAGAAGAGCCAACGACTAACATGATGTGTCTCAGCTCAGTCAAAAACTAATGGTCTAAACTTCCATCAAGCAAAATTCCAGCTTCAAAAGGCAACCTCAAGCTGAGCCGGAAAGGAATTTCGAAAAATTTTACTCTCCTACATCTAGCTGTTAGATTGCCAAAGCATTGAGCTTAGCAGTCATAAAAAAAATTGTCAATATTGCTACACCGAGACAGCACACACGCGAGCACCAATAACCATACACCCAATAGAAATGAGTCCCACACGATGCTGACATGTAAATAACATATTTAAAAACTTATCCTGAAAAATCACATACAACAAAACAGTTAATACCTTCTCGAAGATAGGATACCCCGGCCATGCTCAGTTAGCGGCAACAATTGAAGAGAAGGCATGACTGACAGTGAACCTTCACCCACTAACAACTACCAACAACTGGTACAGTTTCCTCTTGATTTCAGATGCAACACAATCTGGAAAGTATAAAGAAGCAGCTCTAAGATGACAACTACAATACAATGCCAAAGCATAACGGGTGAAAATGGCATCACAAAAAGCATGGTAAACAAAACAATGTATGGAGGGAAAAAAATATATATTTGCATTGATCAAATAAGTTAGTAGTTCCTTACACTTCAAGATTGAAATATACCAAACACCTAAAGCTACCAAAATGTTAAGGGTTAACCATGATCCATAAAATTTAGAAGTCGGCAAGAGTACATAATTCTATGAAACTGAAGATTCAAACTATAGAGTATAGAAGAGATCCATGAAGGCAAATATGCCTCAAAACTTTTAGATGTTATCAAAATAACTATCCTCCACAATCATGCATGACACACCTGCAAAAACAAGTAACCGAGTTGACCATGTGACAATAAAATATACATACAACTCAGCAGAAGATAGTAATGATGAAAGAAAAAGAAGAAGAATAAGAACGTATATTTGCGAGTTAGCGTATTAAAAAATAAAAAATTCAAAATCCAAAACAAATTCCAAATTATTAAAAACCTGTTAAATTCTAATTCAGCAAAAATTAAGTAAAATTGGAATTCAAAGTTCTGTATCACCAAACGCAGCAGGAGTATTCACCTGATTTATCGTTTTCAATCTTCTATCCATCTAATTCAAACTAAATTAAGCACTCACTTCACATATCTTTCAATAAACTTCTCACTCAACCAACACAACAACAATAACAACGACACTAAGAACTCTCGGCAGCTGACATGAAGATAATCATTAAAACTAATTCGTTTTTTTCAAAGTGCAAACATATATATATATATATAAATTCTGGCGAGTTTGCTCTTATCCGTACCGTGAACTGACCAAAGTAGTCGAAACGGCGACGCATCGGAAATGAGGAGCAAAACGCAATCGGATCCAAGAACCCAAGGGAACCGGAGAGAAGGAACCGAACAGAATTCCGAAGAAGGAGGAGAGAGAGAAAGAAAAAGAGAGAGTACTTCTTAGCCGTCTGCGTACCTATGCGTGTGCGTTTATTATGTGCTCGTTTTGGAGCCGCGATGACTGATGATATTATGGTGAATGATGATGTGAATGCGAATGTGAATCTAATCATAGGAATGCGTAGCTACCTATTTACGGAACTTAACTTTTCAATTTATCTTTATTTATATATTTTATTTTATTTTATTTTTTATATAAAATTTGTTTAGTTAATAGCATTTTAATTACTTGTAATTTTAAAAGTAATCATTATAACAAACTCTGATTTGACACTTCTTTCTTTTAACTTTTTCTTTCTCTTAACTATAAAATTAAAGATTTGAGTTTTTTCAGATAATTTGTATATGTTTATTTTATTGGTTAGATTTTAAGATTATCTACTATAATATTTGGCTCAATAAATGATGGCAATCTAAATTCCATTCGATCCATGTTAGGAGGCGAGACTCAAACTTCATGCTTATTATTAATACCAAAAAAATTATACAAATTAAACTAATCAGCGGGCTCACTAGATTATTATTAATTGAGTCCAAAATGATATTAAAAAAAATTGATATAAAAAATGAACAAAGAAAAATTGAAAATTTGATTTATTATTAGCATTTATTGAGGTTGGTTGTGGCTGGGCCCAAACTATTGTTTGGAGAAGGGGGGTACATCATTCGTTACTAATTACTTCTGGTTTTCCGTATGCCATTTTTAAATAATAAGAACAATTTTATCCACTTAAATGATTTGCTCTTTACTTGTCATTACGGTTTAATCAACTGGGACAGCACTTCGAAACAAAAAGATTTCAGAAATAGGTTACCAAGAACATACTTAGATTGCTAATTCAATTTATATATAAATAGAATAATTCCCATAATGATTCTATGATTTTGGTTAATCTTGCCGTGTCTTACTTTGTTAATAAAGAATCTATGATAAATAACCGAATGCATATTGTAATTTCATAACTCTTTGTAATTAGTACATTTGAAGCTATAAAATTAATCTCAAAGCGTCACTTAACAGTACTACTCAGTAAAAGAATTAGGGCAAACAAAAAGAAAAATCAGCTGGTGGGTTGCAATATTAAGAAATGTATTGTTAGCGTTTAGTGAGTTTATTTATACTCGGGGCCCAAATCGTTGTGTTGGTCAAAGGTGGTACATTGCTTCATGTTTTCAATATGCTTTTATATATGTGTATGTTATTGTATAATATACATATACATGGGCCATGCTTTCAATATGCTTTCATAAATATATAATAAGCATATATATAGATGCTTTGGTGGCCGATGGATGGGAATAAAATAACAATTCGTAAATTGACTCAATCAAGTGGTAGATAGATGGAAATATGAACAATATTTCTTTAACTTTGAATTATTACCATTGAATGAGTGGATTTTCTGTATATTAATTATTAAGTTAATTTGCATTTTCTGAATTTAAGTTATAACAACACAAGATTTAAAAATAAGTGAATTTGAACAAGATTGAAAAAAAAAACCTTATTTATGATGAAAAAACATTGAGATAAGAAACAAAATAAATAAAAAAAAAAAGGATAAGATAAAGATGAGCTCAAAACTGTCCGAATTCCAAACATGTGAACAAAAAAAATTTGTAGGGGAAGGTTGTAACAAATTGGACAACTTCTCATGGGACAAAAATTAAAATGTAATTATTTTATTTTTATGTTATTTTAATAGTTTGTGTAAATACAGTAGACGGTGTAGTTATCAACATGTAGCCGTGCGTATAAGGAAAGAAATACCAAAAAAAAAAAAAAAAAATCACAAGGAGGTGCCACGTGGGAGATGGGCCGCGTGGGGGCGGGGATTTGGAGACGCAAATTGCAGGCGCGCGTACCGAAGACGAAAGCATGAGTCATGACGTTTCGATCGCGTTTGAATGGAGAAAAACGACGGGCTGGAAGATGTCACCGCACAGGCTTTTGGCTTTTGGCTTTTGCGTCAAATAAGGAATTAAGGATACATTTTCTTATCCAAGGCAAAACTAACAACCCCATATTAATGTTTTTGACAAATCTTCCTATAATCTCAACCAAAAATAATAATAATAATAATAATAATAATAATAATAAATTAAATTAAAAGAACAGGAAAAAAATTAAAAGAAATTTTAGAATATATGTTTTACATTACCTTTTAATTTATTACAATCTAAGATCTGCTTATGATTGAATATAAATATTCTTAGTGCAATACGTATTAATTTTTACAGAACATATAACTAAAATATCTACACAATTAGAGATAAGACTTTTAATTAGGTAAATACTTGAAGAGATATCTCTTATTTTTCTATGTATTGGGACAAAGTTGCATAAATCAAACTAGCCAATATTCAACTTCATACAGTACATGATTTTCATGGTGCGAAAAACTTATATGAGAAGTATAGGGAACCGTTTGACGCAACCAATCCAACAAGAAGCATATATTAAACGTGCTTATGAAACAATATACATAACAACAATTTTAGAAAACCCCAAGAAAGTAGCTTTTTCCTCAATCCATTTAGAAAGTAAGTAAAAGTGCTTTTCATTTTAAGTACTTTTAAAAGAACACCTACCAAAAACATTCAAGCGCACAAGTCATCATACGGTACCTTTGGTATTAGGTGAGGTCTTTAATTAAAAGCATTAATAGATGTTGCAGCTTGCAAGTCAATCCTTACATTGATTGATTTTTCCCTTTCAACTCTTGTATTCTTTAGTTCACTTTAAACTTTGGATTCTCATCTCTCATCTCTGTCACTGGTTACCCTAACCCTCTGTCATTAAAGCAGTCTAGAGTACAATTTGATTGTGCTTTTAACATACTATTTATTACCTTTACACACCAACCAAATACTACATATAGACTGAAAAAAAAAAAAATCAATCATTCAATACTATTTTTGATATTATCAAAAGAGTAATAATATAACTATAAACTCTTATATAAACTAATGTGGCATTAATTCATTGATTGAAAAAAAATATAAAATAATGAAAACAAATCACGTGGACCAAGTGATATTTAATTCAATCAATTAAATCATGCTACATCAGTTTGTACAAAATAAATTTATACAAGAGTTTGTGGTTGTATCATTACTCTTTAATTTATGGCCACTATATTAAAATTAGAATAATGATACAGCCACAAACTCTTGTACAAACTAAATTTATACAAACTGATGTGGCATTAATTGAAAATATAAAATAATAAAAACAAATCATGTGGACCAAGTGGTATTTAATTCAATCAATTAAATCATGCCACATCAATTTGTACAAAATAAATTTGTACAAGAATTTGTAACTGTATCATTACTCTTAAAATTATGTAGTAACTTATTGGATTTTGGACAATAGTCTGAATACAAGCCCAAAGAAAGCAAACAAAGGCTTAATGGAAAATCCAAAAGTTGATTGCAAAGGAACCATCTTTCAGAAGATTACAGTATCAAAAGTCGCACGTAGATGACTGATGATGGTTCAATGTCAAAAAACCCTTGGGGTTTATATACAAGGACTCTTCAAATTCAAACTGATTAAAAAGCTTCACATCATCTAGACTAAAGCCTTCACTGTACTCACACTTGGCTCATTTCCTACACTTGAAATCAACATAATAAAATGGCAAAACAAACAAAAAAACTAATTAAACAAGTTTATACTTACTAAAAACATTGACCAGCACTATGTTTATTTTCAAACTTCTTCCCAAGAAACTGAGCAAGATACCGCAGCTGCCGTTTCACACTGAAGAGGTGCTGAAAATTCTATAACTCATAAACCAAAGCCAATTTACATTTATGATTGATTGTCCCTTCCTGCTATATTCATGGTTCATCTTCAGCAAGCTGCACGTCGTATCCATGCTTCATGTCTGTACTAAGATAATGTTTAGGAGGCCAACGAACAAACATGTACACAATACAGAACATCCACCAGATATAAAGGAAGCGGTAGTCAGCATCAAGCTGAACAAGAAAAGAGAAATGGTTGAATAAAAAGTATACAATGAACATGCATAGAAATGACACCCGGAAGAAACACAGTTCACAAACAAGTTGCTAGCGCTAGGACATACAATTGTATCAACAAGAAGTACGCTCTTAAGATGAAATAAATGACGATAAATGCAAGTCCAATACATGTTATTCGCTTTTCTTCAGGTTATTTGTACAAGGAGAGCAAGATTTATATCCCAAGGTAGACCTATCTCCATCAACAACTTGCGTTCTTGTTAGAAAACTAACTTGATTATTGATGGCAACAAATTGGCCTAAATCTTTATCAAGGGTGTACATGAAAACTTAATCTTATATTAGAAGATTTTGACTGATGAAAAATAAACTTCAACCAAATGGGACTATTGTTGACCAAGGAAAACTCCTTGACACATCAGATGGATTAATATGAGACTACAAAAATGTACCAATTTCTTCCCTTTTTTTTTCCTTGCCTGTTACAGATGCTCTGACTTAAATAATCCTATATACCAAAAACTTACCGAGCAATGAAAATAGAGGTTTACCTTTCATCGATGGCTTATCATATTTATCTTTCCTCTCATCCTCATTCTTCCATTCACTATCATCATCTTCATCACCCATTTCATCTCTTCCATCATTTCCAATATCACTTTCGCTTGCTGTCTCCCACTCTGAATCATCAGTTTCATGGCCATAGATGTTGCCAGAATTGCCTTCACCATGGACACCCCCATGTTTAATAGCCGCCTCTCTAAATAACCAAGCTGCACGCATTTGCTTCTTGACTAGTCTCTCAGCATAGTCAGGAACCTTATTTTGCCTCAGTGAAAGATCAGGATCATTTGACTGGGAGCATTCATTAATGAACAGAATTGCATCTAACAAACTCTCTTTGGCTAAACCAAGCATGTCATAAGCCTGAGCTCTTCTCCACAGGCTCTTGGCATGACGGTTAAGTGGGTTGTGAAGACAAAGTGCACGCGTAGCATCACTTATGGCAGCCAATGGTTGTTGCATCAGAAGATGACACTGGGCTCGATTACTATACAAAACGACTCTCTCCTTTTTGGATCTCATCGGACATAATGCCAAAGCTTCAGAGTACTTTAATGCAGCTCCAGATATATTCCCTGCTGAGAACAGGGAATTTCCTTCAAGCTTGACCACTAGAGCCGCTGCCTGTTTAATGTGAAGATCCTCTTTTAGCATATTCTTTTCCCACTTCAATCTCTGACGGGAATTTACTAATTCCTCAATCTGTTCTTTACTGCGGTTACTAGGAGAGCTTCGTACTGTCCCTTGTAATTGGATACAGTCTTGGAGAACATTAACTATAGAATCCCCAAGCTTTTTGTGATCACCAAGATTTGTGATCTCTGCAAGGTCTATAAGAGTAGGTACAGCCTTATCAATCACCTTCACATTCAAAAACCAATTGCAACCAGTCAGTGATAAGTTAAAAGGCAAAGAAGTAGACGCTGGAATATATTTGACTTTTTAAGGAGAAATTCATGCCTAAATTGGTTATTTTTATTAAGGTTTATGTGCGTCCTAAGCATATATAAACGGTAACGAATGTGATCATATCATTCAAAGAATTCTAGTCAATATATTAAGCAATATATTTACTTTTTATGATGAGAGCATATTTATTATTTTTTAAGCAATATATTAACTTTTTATGATGAGATCATGTTTATTACTTATCAACATTTTCTAAAATTCTTAACGCACAGTGGAAAGTGACAATGTGACCCCTCTATTAATTATCTAAATGGATGTCCCTTAAGTCTGTAGCAACTTAAAATAAACTTGTCCTAAAACTTAAATAATAGAAACCTAAATGCAAAGCCTCATGATATCAGATTTTCTAGAAAGGGAGCTTTTCAGCATCAAAGCACAGTTTCTGATCCAGCAACAGTAGAAAGTGATATAATTAACCAAGAGAAAAAAAAAAAAGACATAGACATTAGCTAATACGTCCTTAACAAATATTTCACAGATAAAATAAATAAGTTAGTCCAACTTTGCAATGTTTCAGATAAATTTCTCTTTTATTGCACAAGAAAATCTGTGAGTGATTGGATCTAAATAGATAAGATCAGAGGAACATACCTTATGACATGTACTTGGGTCCTGGAGCAACCAGAGAAGACAGTCAATGGCCATGTACTGCCAATCATCAGAAGAGCGAGCAATATTGCACAATGCTTCAATAAGGCCTGGGCAACTAGCAACAGGTCCCCTACCAAGCTTATGATGACAAATAGTTCTCAATAAACCAATACCAGCTGGCGAGTTTTCATTAACAAGTCCTCCCCACATGCCTGGTAATTTAGCTAGAAACTCAGGTTTGCATATAGCAGGAAGAAACTCAGGCTTAAAAGCAAAGCAATTAATGAGCTGAAGGGACCAGCACTGCAACTGACTAGCCCATTCCTCTGCCTTCCTGGACTCCATTTCGACACCACCCATGCCACGAGTAAGTAGATCACAATGATAACTCAGCCTTCTATCAAAATACTGGTAAAAATGAGAGTAAACTATCTCCAGTGAACTCATTGCTAGTTGAATGGAGAGCTCAAGAATTTCAGCATGACTTGCTACAGCAGGAAAGGTACTCGGGTACGTAGCCAAGTGCCCTAGAGCTCGGACTGCCACTCTCTGCTCAACCCAAGTCAACCTTCCTCTCAAGAGTTCAACTAACGGAGGGATTACTCCAGCATGTACAGCACTTTCAGCGAATTCTTCCATGTTCATGGTGTAGGATCCAATAATGTGTGCTGCATAATAAGGAATGTATATATTCTGGTCATGAGAAAGCCAACGACGGTTCTTCAAACCCTTCCATATTAGTGCAGCCATGCATTCAAATATTCCTAACTCAATGAATTCAGGATCATTCGGATGAGCCATGGCAGTGTTCCAAAGGCCGCTGATGGGGAGAACCTGACCATCATCATCCTGTGAGGGAAGTTCTCTGAAGAATTTCAATATACTTGCCCTGCGCTTACTTGGGTTTCCTTCCTTCATTACACAAAAAAAGCATCCTGGGTAGGGACAATCGGGAGATACTTTTTCCATTTTTGGATGGTTAACCGATCACAATCATGGAGTGCCAAGTCAATTTCTCAATGGCCAGCTAGAATACTTAAGTACTTCCAACACTGCATAATCATGATAGTCAAGTCAATATCTAGCAGGAGTTTAGAACCCGAACAAAACCAAGAATACTACAAGCTGCAACGGCAATAAGGAAAGGTTCATAGATATGTCTTTGCGTAAATAAATTTCAACATGCCTATGGCCGCTAAAATAAAGACTATGAACCTAGCTTTCACATGCCTTCCACATGACAAAAATGATTCAATTTCATCCTGCATAACCGAAAAATTTTGACACCTTGCAAAACTTGGAATCGTTTCTAACAAATTTTAACCTCCTTCAATAGTTCTACATTCTTAAATAGAGAAAACTTAAGTGGCATGTTTTTCAGTGAACTTTTTTTCTGCTTAGATTCATTTATAGTCAACCGTCGTGCACTCCAGGCGCCAACTGCCAGCAGCTATGTCTCTCCAAATAAGTCCATTTCAAATATTCCCTAACTTGAATCATCACTATAAATTGCCATCATATCTGAAGATGTCTGATTTCACATATTCTTTTACCAAACAATTACCTTTTTTCTCTTCATATGACAAGTACGAACAAACCATTATATCCCAATTGACAGAAACCAGAAATTTCAAACAAATGTTTAATAACTCATCATGCCCACAAAGATGTCTTCCTTTCGAGAAGAAGGGAAAAAAAAAAAAAGAAAAAAACTGGTACAAGTGTCAATTTCAAGCACTTCCATTAGTTAAAGAACAAGCAAAGAAAAATGTAAGACCAGCTAGACAGCTCAAGTAAATGATTTCATCAACCGCTTAAATCAACAATGATAGTGCCAGTGGTGAATTATCTAGTGAACATAAATGACAAAATCAGACCTTATAAATACATACAATTGACATAAACCTTAAACCTGTTGCAATTTCCTCAGCACAAAAACGATATCAAAATTGATTCTTGCCCATAAGGCTAACACATTTTCATTTCCAAGTCATTCAGATCTAAAGAACAAAACTCCCAACTAACAAAAGTTCTTAAATTAGATCCAAAGTAGACAATATCAAGCAACGTATTAATCGCAGAATAACCACAAAATATTAAACCCAACCGAGAAACTAAAAGCGTAATAATAAAAAAAAAAAAAGAAACAAGAGGTACAAACAGCGAGAGCAAAGGCATTGTTTTCCAAAAGCAACAGCCAAAAAATAAAATAAAAGACAAATGAGATACCTCGGAGGAGGAGAAAGAACAGCTAGCCGCAGCCTGTTCGTTAAAGAGCTTTAGCTCCCCCCCCCCCCCCCCAAAAAAAAAAAAAACTGAAGAAGAAAAGCAGAGCTTTCCCTTTTTGAAGGAAACAAAGGCAATCAAGATTACCAGTACTAGTGAAGTGATTCCACGGCTTCTGTTGTTTGCCAAGCCAAAGCTTACTAAAAGGGGAGGAGTGGCGCAAGTGGCGGTGCGCGTCGGGAGCGAAGAGGGTGGCAGTGACTTTCAATCAGTTTAGTTTTTGAGGGGTTCGGATTCTGACAGCAAAGAGAACATCCTGGCGTTATTGTAGCTTTCCTCCTTGTAGCCACTAGCTAGGTGTGTAATCAAATATTCAAAAACCGCAAGTACTTTTTGGTGCAATAGCGATAATTACTTTTGGTTTCCCCGAAAGCAGATTTGTCCTCCAACGCGCACTCAAACCACGCGCTCTCTCGCTTCCTATTTTCTTCTCTTTAGTTGTTGTATAATAATGCAACAGGGAATGACTCGATTTGTTCCATTGTACCAAAATAAACTTGTTGTGATCAATAAAAAATGGAAAATTTCAAATTTTATTTAACACTTAACTCGGGCGAGAATCAAACCTCTATGGATAACGAACTCTTCAAGCAACTGTGCTCATAGCTATTTTACTAAATTGACCTCGCCACGTTGACCCGACCGAGGGATCGGAATCGGATGTGAGGGGAGCAGAAACGAGAGGGCGCGTGGGAAATAGGAGGATTTGGATGGGGGTGGGGGCCGCCATTTTCGTGCATTATTATTGTTTTGTGCTTGAGTTTTGTGGGCTTCGGTCCCATTTTCTTACACGCCTGTCTCTCCAGTCTTCTTTCAATTTCTTACCGTTTTCGAACTGACAACGGAAATTACGGAAATGTCCATTTAGGTTTCATTTGTACTAATTAACATGTCCGCTTTTAGTCTTTTAGCATACATTGTAATTTTTTTTGAACGGTAGTATGTATATATTGAAATTAAAAATCGAATTATCACCGATCGCCAATTCATTCATTGATGGAAATAATTTTGCTAATAATGGTATAAAATATTGTAATTCTTCCAAATAGAGTAGCATGAGCTGTTACTATTATGCACACCTCTTATCAGGTTATTTATTGCATAATAAATGATTTGATCAAGAAAATTACTCACGTATTTATATTATATTATTTAAACTAAAATAATGGAAACAAAACCAAACATCAGTCGAGGCTCCCGAATCCTTTCAAGCATAATAGAGTGGGGTTAAAAAAAAAAAAAAGAGAGGGAGAGAATGATCATTAGGTAGGTAGGTCTAATTAAAATTATCAATGATACTAGGTCAAAGCGAGGAGAAAACGTCTATAGTAATGAAAATAATTATGGGCCTCTGCCTCTGATTAACAAAACAAGATGGATTGAGTAGAGGAAAATGGGCCCCCCATCACCTAATCACATAGTTGAAAGTCTTATTTTAAACCTTACAAATTTTGCATTTCACGTTAAATAGTATCCCTTAATATGATTTTATTGGGATTCACTAATCATACACTTCCTAAGTTAAGAAAACGTCAAAATATTGGTTCTACTTCATAGAGGTTATCAAACATGTGAAATTTTGTGTCCTGCAATTTCCTTAAAATGCAGTTCAAGCTTTACAAATTGGGGACATTCAACTCAGAGACTTAGAAGCACGAGTACTTGAACCTTCATTGTGTTTTCGCTGGTTTCAACAAAATGCGGGTTTCTTATGATGTACAACGGGGTTTGGGAATATTCCAAATGAATTTAATAAATATATAACGTGCAAATAATATAAATTCAGTCTCACACTACATTAAACATGGTTACTATTTAAATTTTATGGATAAAAGTGTATTAAAATTAAATATAATATTATGTTTAGTGTAGTATGAGACTAAATTCATGTTATTATTTAAATCAAATTTATTTAAATTTTATTGAATATTTAGAAAGTTAAAATACTCAAACCTGATACCTTTAAACACCACAATAATCACCAATTATGCAGCCACATAATTTAGCATTTAGTAAAGTCAAATTTAGCACTATTAAAAACCTCTTATTAGATCTACGCAGGTGTAAAAGATTTCATCTAAATATGATTGAAAACTTGTTGGCCTTTACAAACTTCCATCGTTGAATGGTAGCTAACTGAGCAACACTGACATCACCACTGCTTTAAAAATAGGCAATGAAGCGCAAGATTATGGTAGTGTCACTCCACTTGCCGTGAAATGGATACCCAACAGCTTTTGTTAGGATCTAATTGATTAGGACAACTCTTTTGTAGCTAAGTTATTCTTAGTCATACTTCAACTACATTTTGTTTCAACTCAATTATGAAATAACTAAAGACATAACCTAAAAAGTCACATTTAAAAATAAAAAAATAAAAAGAAGAACACAAAGATTCACATGATTTGCCTTCATTAGGCCTATATTCATCAAGACTAAAGATGGCCAATGGGCGGTGCCGTGTTAGCATAGCCCGTCAAATCAAGGCCTACTACAGCCCACGGGCCTACCAAATGAACGGATCGTACTGTGCTGTGCCTTTCCTAACTTTTTTTTCAAGCCTGGCATGGGCCACTGCACGAGCCCATGCTTGCCGTGCCCGAGTCGTTTCTAAAAAAAGTCCATCAACCTTTTTTTATCTTTTGTTTTCAAGCCCACATGTTTGACATACTTTTTTTAAGTCCACATGTCTGACGTGCTTTTTCAAGCCCATCAGCTCATTCATTAATAATAACAACAAAAAACAACAACAATAATAATTTTTATTAAGGGAACAATTAACATTTCATTATCAGTTTAGTACAAATTCACAACATATTTAATTCACAATAACCAATTATAATATAACAATACATAAATTTAATTCCATAGAACAATTAGAATATTTTTTTAAACTAATACTTAAATTAATTTTTAAAAGCCTATGCTAATAAAATAAATTAAAAAATTTAATTTCAATATATTTATAAAATCATAACATTTTATACTTACTTTTCATTAAAAAAAGTAAGCTGTGATTAACTTTAATAATTAAGTGAAAACAATATTCTCCCTTACCCAAGTGTAAGTGAATTAGACATTCCTCGAATATTAGAGAGGGTAAAAAATTTAGACAGTGCTTCATAAGAATTGATGTATAGTCCTAGTAATAATTTGATTTGTAAATATCAGTTATAGTCTCATGTAATATAATTGTAGTTTAAACAATAGTCTTATGTAATAAAAAAAAAAAACCCAATTAGCTTAGCTCATTAAACGAAGAGCAAAGGGATGCAAGTGTAAAAGCATGTGCTTTTTTCTTATAACATTCATGTGATGTTTTTAAACACTGACTTGTTAATACAATTATTTGTATGTTATAAAATATCAAAAGATTATCAGTCGTCCATCTTAAGTTTACTCATTATAAAAATGATATAAAAAATTAAATTTATTTAATTCTACACCCAATATTTATATTTTGTATCAACATCCACAAAAAAATACATACAACATTCATTTATTCACTTATTTTTTTTGTTTATGCTGATTTAGACAAATAGTGTTTCGCACATTAGAAAATACAAATTTGATGCTTTACAACGTTCTATAATCGTAATTATCCACGTTGAGATCCACCTCAATTTTCACACAATAGAGCTAAGAGTGCTAGCAACTTCTCTTTTATTTTCTGTCATGTGGATAAATAATAGGAGCAGAATTTTAGATTTGTTTTTGGCCAAAACGACAAGAAAAAGCTGTCCATAACGTGGGGCGTAGAAGTGCATTCCATTGTCTTGCATAATGCTTCTTGAAAACTATGTTTCGAGTAGTTGTTCAGGGTGACAAGTCTCCTTCATTTTGAGAATTTTTGTGCAACATTGAAGACTCTGAAAGCAATGTTTGCATATTTCGGGAGTTTATATACATCATAGTATACGGTGACCAATAAGCATTCACAAATGGAATTGATTTTGAAATCGTTTGCAGTAAGAAATAAAATAGAATTTCATGTAGAAACCGGAAGGCGAAAAGTTTATGGACCGCACAAATAGTCAATATATATATATATATATATATATATTTTAATGCAAACCAACAAAATAAACTTAAAAATATATATCCATCGAATATGTAACTAAATCGTCTTCTTCTTCTTCTTCTTCTTGTTAATAAAGTTTTGTTTTCGTTAGGTTCATTGATCTTTATAAAAATTTAAAATAATACCTGTGAACTTATTTAATAATATTAAACTCAAACCCTTTATGGTGTACAAGATTTATACATAGATAGATTTGTCACCGAAGATGGTAAAAAATTACCATCTTTATGGGGCCCATGGGGCTTATTATATTAGAGTAGGGTATCAGGTTAAAATTAACACGTAAATCAAAGAAATAATAAAGTAAAAAAGTAAAATCTTAAAACGTAAATATTAGCAACTTAAGTTTTTAAGTTTCAAGGAATATGAAAAGACAAAAGTCGACTTTTGATAGCATCATTAAGTCTTTACAAATTACAATTAAAAATTATTTAATTTAAAATTTCAATGAAAAATTCAAACCAAAATTCATAAACTTCATTCACCACATCATCAACCGTCAATTTATCATTAGCCATTAAGTATTTTTACCTTTTTTCACTAATTTTTTTCCAGTATTATCGTAAACTTATGACAGTTAAAACACGTAAGCCCACCACAGCACCCCATATATATTGAAAGCCTTCTCCTTGTTACTTGTTATGGTTTTTTATTTTGAAATTGATTGTTTTAAAACATTTTAAAATATTATTCTACATGTTCATCTAGAACTAAAAAATTAAGGTATGTTTTATCGTTTTTTCCTAACATATGGGAGATGTTAAAAAATAAAATGAAAAATAAAGGATCGGGGGAAAGGATAGGGAATCCTCGACTCATACCCGCTCAAGCTCACAATACCATTTGTCACATGGGCCGAGCTTCTAAATAGAGACAAAATGCAAAATAGAGCCTAAAAGGATACGAATAATCTGAACGTAAAAAGGAAAAGAAGCATTTTCGTCGTGCTAGCTTTGATATCGTGGTAAATTATTACTTAAAACCCAAAATTAAGCTATTTATAAGAGTCCAAATAATAGTGTACGTTGAGCTATAACACTTTGTTCCTTTTATCAAGATTCCTATCAGAAAGCTCTCTTCAACTTCGAAATTTTTCTCTTTTTTTTTTTGAACTTAATTGAAGAGAAATTGCCAAAATAAGGCAAAGTCAATGAAGAGAAAATGATAGTTAATTTTTCTTTATTTAAAAATAATTTCACATAAAAGGAACTCAATGGACTTACAGTTAGAAGTAAATTTGAATATAATATAATTATCGTTTCATCAACTACGTCCCCAGATGCTGCTCGCTCGATCATCATCATCAATATCAAATACATTTTGGGTATAATTAGCTATTAGAGCTAATGAATCATCATTCACCAATTGTTTGTTATAAATGTTGGCAATGAATTGCAATATCTTGTTATATGTCTAGTCAATATCTAATATATTTTGGGTACAATGAGCTACTAGAGTTAATGAATCATTATTCATCAATTGTTTGTTATAAATGTTGGCAATGAATTGCAATATCTTGTTATGTGTCTCGTCAATTGGTGATCATGCACAAAATTAATCAAATTTCAGTTGGATTAAATAGTATGGTTTTGAATTGAATGAAGTAAACGATTGAGTGCTAGCTAGGTTACACCAAAAACATCTTTTGAGAAGGGTCAAGGAGATGAGTGCAGAAACAAAAGTATAATTTGAAAAGAAATGAAATATTTTTTCTTTCTTTCGTGCTTTGATAATAGTTTTATGAAAATTGAAAACAACATAAACATATATATTTTCATTATAATTTAAGAAAAATAGCGAAAATTTTTATGTTTCTAGATCTTGTACGAAGAAGATAGCTAGATTAATAATAAATATATAGTATATGGTGTGTGCATTGCATGAGAGTATGCGTAACATGACATGAACCGGATTCTGCTCTCCACATTGGAGAAGAATTCAATTCAATTGAAATAACTTACATGTGAAGAAATGGAATGCATGCCAAGTAGCCACTTTAATTGTAAGTATGCAGAATTCATGCTCTGGAAGAGCGAAGAGGTCGAATGCGATGTATCATTCTTGTTCATCCATGCATGCAGAGCAATAACGAAAACAACTCCAAGCAAAATGAACATCAACGCATGTGTTGGTCACTTGCAATCACAAGAATATATATTCTACTATGGAGTACGTCAATAATGGAATCATATAATGTTCGTAAGAGATACTAGTAAATAAAGATAAAAATGCTTGGTAACAAAATTGGTATCTAATCTTCTCATAACTTGTCAATATAATGGCTACAAATAGATGGTTCTAAAAAAAAACCTTTCGTTTAGCCAAGACTAAAGCAAAAGATATATATATATATATATATATTATCGATGCTACTTAATTTGTGTAAGTTGTTGCATTGGCAGCTTAAAAAAATTAAAAAAAAAAAGAAGAAATCATAAGTTTGATTCTAATGGTAAAATATGAAAAGGAAAATGATTAAGTTCAATAACACGAAGTGACCATATGAGTTAGATAATATCAAGCTTGCATCATGGCTTAAATCAACTGATCAAGTACTTATTTGTTAAAAGCTCTTGTTGACATCCCCGCATGTGAATCGTTAATTTCACACATGCTCATATATAAACGTTGAAGGAGAATAGGTAGGGTGTATTGACCATGTGAAGAGAGCGATCACAAGAGTTGCATTTAATTTGCTTTCCATTTACCAGCCTTCACAGTCCGAACTTCCTCCTGAATCCTAATTTCGTTTTCCAAATTAATTTCACTTTTCTCAGTTTCTTCCCTTCTCCTTCCATATGATCATCACATGTGATCCAAACTTGCATGTATAACGACAGAAAGAGATGAGTGGATATCTTGACCCACAAACAAGGGGGAAATTAATTAGGGTGCTTGACCCACAAACAACCGCACTTCATGTTAATGAGGAACCATTTGTGTGGGCTCAACCCAGCTAAACAAATCAGCAAGCTCAATAAAGCTTGCTATGACGACTTGGCGTGAGCTAATAAAGCTTTCATCATGGCTTGAATCATTTAAAATTTAAATCCTTGTTGTGTGTTCTTTTTCCTTTTTCTTGTTTTCAATTAAGCTGAAACAGTGGTAGTTGTTTGGTCAATTCAATTATCACGGGATTAATATTGCTTGTGCTTTTCGTAGGATCGATTCAAATAATTATAACTTTCTCCTCAAAATATCCTATGCACATACATATACAAGTAATATATACATAGGTGTCTTCTTCAAAAATTAATAATTAAAAAGATAAATAAAGTTAAAAGTTGCAATTTGTGCACATGTTACCCGTGATTTTTTACGTTGAGTCATATTCTACTTTTGTCCATTCATTAAAAGATACCTATTTTTTCTGTAAATACATATGCATGGATAAATACTTGCACGTGCCAAATTACTATTGCTTTATATATAAAAAAAAATCATCACAGTCAAGTATAGCAAGTTCTGAAAGAAATATTGAAGCAGAGCATTATAATTTGTACTCCCATACTCTATCATGTCAGTTTCAATGGAAGCTCTAGCAATGGCAGGAGCTGACTGTTATGAATGGGGCATGGACGTAGAAGAGTGGGAGCGGGAGGATACTGAATCGGAGCCGCCGTCGCATTTGCTTGCCGATGAAGAAGAAAAGGAAGAATATTTGAGCACGGCAAGCCATTCTTCTGAAGATAATGACACTGTTGGCGCCGTTGCTGTAGATTGTGACAAAAAATCCAGTGATGGAAGATCAATAAGGGGACAAAATGAAATGGCCATGGTGGTAATCATAATCGTGAAAGCCATTATTAAACCGTTGATTAGTGTGAGGATGCATACCCATTACTCAAATCAGTAGCCGCACTTACCAGAATCTGATTCAACTTTGGGGATTAAGCTAGCCGCCATGTTTGTTTTAATGTATCTTGGATTTTGTTTTGTTGAGTACTAATTTTGTTTTTTTTTATTTCCTTGTCATTATTTTGCTTTAATGTAAATGTTTGGCATGGATATATAGTATTGCATTATAACCATTTTTATAGCGTTTACAGTAATTTTCCTGTGGTTCAACAAGATACATATTTTTATGTCGAAAAACGAGATATTGGGATACATTGTACTTTACTAGCATTGCATACTTTAAATTTTATTTAAAGATCTTATTTATACGGAAGAATTCACATACCCTTAAGAGAAAATTAATTAAAAAAAAATCAATCATCAATTGAGGGATTTACGCACGCATCAATTAGCTAAAATTGTTAGGATTAATGGTTGTTAATCCGCAACATGCATGAATATGGTAGTGGTGTTTGGTCTTTAGTTAAATATATGTACATGTGTATATGCAGATATTGATTACTAACTTAATTTTTCTTACTTGCAATCAACCTAAATAGTTGGGAACCCTCATTAGAACCTAACTGATTACACACACACACACGTGTATGCCTACAATTGGAAATTTGCATAAAATCAAAGAATCTATATAAATGCTTACGAGTGCTTATGTTTACTTATTTATTTATTTTGTGAATAATATTGAAGCTTAATTAACACTTTTCTGAATGAACTTCAGAATCAAACAAATTTAGAATAGAAAGCAAGGTAGCGCAGGAGGGCATCTAAAACCTACAGAGAGGGGAGGAATTGGTCGTTTTCAACCAGTGGGTAATGCAATTTGCTTGAAATTGGTGCGAACATGGCATGGTACTGATGATGATGATGACGACGACGAACATGATGCTGATGATTGTCGTGGATCAGGTGGTCCAGCTCATCGAAACATTGAATGCGAATCACTTGAGTCCAGGCAAATACTTTTCTCAACAAATTGCACAGCTTTCTTGGCTAAGACAATAAAAATCATAACCATCATCTATTATAATCGGCAGAGGCATTAGATGTGGATCATATTCATTATCTTCATCTTCATTAGCAACAGCTCCGTTCAATATAAGAAAAAAGGGTTTTAGCAACGAAAAATTTTGTCGCTAAACTACGCAATTTATTTTGTCGCTAAATCTACACAATTTCATCACTAAAGGTTATAGCGACGAAAACAATTGTCGCAATAGTAGGCCGCACTAGGTATTTTGTGATGAATAACTCAATTCGTCGCAGAACTTCTTTTAGTGATGAAACAACATTCGTTGTAAAATGGTCAAAGGTGATGACGAAATTTGTCGCTAATTTCAACACAAAAGGAAGATTTCATTGCTAAAGATATATTTTTAGCGATGAACCTACATCATTGCCTTATACATATTCGGCGATGAAGTATTTTGGTGGCAAAATCCTTTTGACTTGTTGTCACCAAAAATATATTTTGTGACGAAGCTTTGCTGGTCACAAAATATATTTCGTCACCAAAGGTTTCGCGCGGTCTTTCTGTCGAATTTGTCCAAATCAAGATCAATTTACCCCGAAAACAACTCTCTAATCAATACAGAATTTACGAAACACGAACACATCAAGATAAGCCAGAATCAGAACAGATCAAACACAACAACCAAAATAAAGTGGTTCAGCATCATTTGTCCTACATCACTGTACAAGAGCGAACTTGTATTTTGACTTCAGATTTACAGAGGTGCGATACACAAGACTATCTATTCTCTCTAGTGCAAAACCCTCAAATTGCCGACTGCAATGCCCCAGAGCCCCTGCATATATGCTCTGTTTCTGTTTCTATTTTCCCCAGCTGATTTTCCGCTAAACTTACTGCTCAACAGCGCCATCACGTGAGCTTTATTGCCTGTTGACAGCCTGATCTTGTCGGTTTCCAATTAAGCTTGCCATACATATTACACTTACATTCAAACCAAATATGACATGTCAGTGATGGGGATTTAGTTCACATTCCAGCACTTTCTTCGTCACAAAAGGATTTTGCAATGAATTGTGTTTAGTGATGAATCGTCTTTCGTCACAAAAAAGTAGTTTTGGCGGCGATTTGTTTTTGCTGCAGAAACATAGCATTGGGGACTAAATTTTTGTTCCCTCGCTAAAAAGCACTTTTTGCAATTAAAAAATTTCGTAGCTAAAAATTTTGTCGCTAAAGACCAATATTATTGTATTATATTCTTCTAACCCCTCCATATCAGTCTTGTATAAAGATATGGAGATATTATGTCGTGCGCCTATGGCAATCGAGAATGGGAACTTATTATTGCTGAGGCTAGCAGCAAGTCGATGACGAGTTTCAGAAATCACATCACTCGCTAACTCTTCGACTTTATCTTGAGATGCAGCCGTCTCAAGGGCTACTACTACTTTTTCACTAATTAAAGTGATCAGAACTGCGGCGGGTGCGGCCGTGGAGAACATCTCCTCTATGCAATATTCTCCATATACTTCTCAGTAACGTCAACATACTCTTCAATTCTGTACACAAGTTGTCTATTTTTACGAGAATCTGATGAATTTGAGGAGTTTGTGTACCGTCATTCTTTTTTATATGAATAATTCTGATGTAGACAAAATGTGATCGAAGGTTTGGATTCACCAATATCATCATTATCAGGGTCATCTACTTCCAAGTCAAAAATTCTATCAATTCCACACGCACCATGATTGCCGGCTGGACAGGAGATTAACGATCGACCGGAGTAATATATATACTTCACTTCACTTCGCAAAATATACTCAAATAGTATATATGTATGTATGTATGCACCTGCTTTGCTTGTCACGGAATGAGTAATTCCTCTATTTATAATACAATAAGCAATATAACTTTAATTGATGCTCCTAGTCGCATTACGTACTTAAGAATATATAAGGTTAAGAAGATATTGATTAATCCTAACACTATTAGAATGTTGATAATCCTAACAGCTCAGTTGCTTGACAACACCCCTGAAATGCATTTTAAGTTGATTGTCCCAGCCCGACACTCCTCAATTAGCCCTTAATTTTATTGGAATGACCCATTTCATTTACTACTTCTAGTTTAAAAAAAAAATGCTCTCATTTCAATCATCTAAAGAAGAGTTTCAAAAGCTTTTTGCAAAATTTCTCCTGCTCTATCAAGAGCAAGAGAAAAGACAAGAAGTTGAGAGTAGCACACAAATTAACTAATAAAAGATTTAATCAAATCATCTTCCCCTAATTGAAATATCATGATATTTAGTGGGACCGTGGTGGTATTTTGATCAACGGCCATTAACTCATCAAACCCTCTTGATTTTTATGATAGCGATTGCCATTTCCCGTGGGGTCCAATTCCGCAATCTGTCCCCGCATGAAAACTCGTTATTTCTAAATTCTAATTCTAACAAGGGGCGAAAGAGCATCAAATTTTGTAAACAATAACACGTCAGCAAGCTATTGTCGGTTGTACCATAAGGCCAAATGGCCACCGACACAGCACATCAAAACCGTCGGTAGCTGCCCAAAATTAAATGACCGAAATAAGCTCCCGCTTTGCACAGTCTCCCACCCCTCAACAGCACTGAGCGCGGAGCACGCTCCAATGATACGGAAACCGACAATGATACATTACTGCTTCTTTACTGCTCGTGACGACCACTCTCCATGTGGCACGTGACCAGGTATCAGATTTTGCAAAGAAAGGGCTGGAGAAAGCTCCTCGCCACAAGTAAATCCAATATATGAACATAAACATATGTGCCGCAGTGCCAGACTGTCAGGTCTCATAAATATCTAAAGAGTGTTCTAAGATTTCTTTTTCTTTTATTATTTGATAATGATGTGTGAATTTAGCACAAAATATCACAAAACATAACGAAATTGTAATCTTCTAATAAATGGTTTTTTTTTTTCATGTAATTAATTATTATTTACCTTTTAATTTAATGATTATATATATATATATATATATATATTGTTGATTATCATGGGTAAAAGTAATTTTATTTGTAAAAAAAAAAAATTTCACTGTCAAAATAAGTCTTGCTCATGCTAACTATATTTCTAATCAAATTACAATTTTATTTTTCTTATTTATATATTATTCAAATGACAACAACAAAGAGAAATGTTTATAACGATATCAAATACAATGCAATTACCAAATTTTCTCTCCTTTCTAGCTCTAGATTTATGCCACTGTTTGTTGTCATCACAACGGTTTATACATCCCTATATATCTTTTGAGCATTCAAAACGAAATTAAACATTAAAAAAAAAAAAAAAAACCAAATGATTTAGTCAAAGAATAAAAGGCAATGCATTTTCTCAGCCAATCAAAATTTATTATTATTACAATTTTCTTCATCTTTTAATTGGCTGAGATTATACACCATTATTTATTAAATAAAAAATTGAAAACTTGTAATTAATTTAACTTTTCTTGCCTTCTTCACCACCTTCTTCCAAGTAAGCCTTCTTCCTCCTCTCAGCTCTGGCAAACAAACAAATCACAAGAAAACACGTGGCGTAAATCCCATGAATTTTCCAGTTAGTCTTGGGCGGTCGATGCAGCACCACCCTATGGAAAACCGCCACGTAGTAGTGCAAACCAACAGCATAGCCCACAAACGTCTGGCCCAAGCCCAGCAACCGTGAGCCCAGCCCACACTCAGTCGAAAACACTAGAATCAAGTACATCAAGAGCAGCAGCAAATACAGAATGTAACACAGCGTTTGCATCACCTGTAAACAAACGTACGTGGACTGCGAAGTAGCGTAAAAAAACTTGAGTGGCTCAAGCCCAGTGACAAGTGAAGAGAAGCAGAGGATTGAGAAGTAGATTGAGAGATAAACTTGGATGAAAATCAAGATTTTTTGAAGGGAAAAATAAGCTTTGAAGTGGTTGAAAATGAGAGAGACTAAAATTAGAGGGATTAAAATGAAAGCAAACGAGACTACTGAGGCAATGGTGGCAGCATATTTGTGACCCACAATGGGTTTGAACCCTTTGGTGATTTCTTTGTTGTATTTGTTAATGTAAGCTTTTGATGTTGTGGAGATTCTCTCAAGGTCTGGTAACAGAGTCTGTTGAAACTTGACGTGCAGATCTCTGAATTCTGAAACCAAATCGTCATCTTCAGTGTCCATTTGATCAAGCAAACTTATAGGCTTAGTGGGTTTTTTTGGGGTCTTTTTGGGGCCACTTAGCTTCTTGTCAACTAAAGCTTGGCTTTTTGTTGGGGGAGTGGGTTTGGTAATTGTTTTGTTCTTGGGGGAGCTACTAAGCTTGATGGGATCTAAAGATTTTGAGGGCTTTTGATCTTTTGGTGATGTGGAGTTGAGCTTTTTGAGATTAGTGCTGCTGCTGCCACTACTCAATGTGGTGGTTTTGATAAGCTTGGTTTGGTTCTTAGTGCCTGATAAGTTGTTGGTCTTGGTGAGCTTGGTTTGGTTTTTGTTGCTGCTTGAATTTGTGGCTTTGATCAACTTGGTTTGGTTCTTGCTGCTGCCACCGCTGCTGCTGCTCTTTTTCTTTAGCTTCTGCTGCCGCAAATCTTCATCATTTTCAATATCTAATAACATTCTTCTGATGCTGCTGCCAAGAATTTGCTTTCTTTGGAGCTCATTCTTTGATGAGGATACCGCAGCAGCCGAAAGAAGAATAGAAGCCGCAGAAAGAAACAGAACAAGATAAACATATAGTACTTTTCTGAAACTCAAGTACGAGAGTGGTGCCATTTTCTCTGAACTTGAAGATCCAAGTTTGGATCCTTACTTCAAAGCCTCTCTGGCCTTTTACAGGATGATGGGTTTGGCTTAATTTGGATCTAAAATTTATGTGAGAAAGAGACGGTGAAAGAAGGGCTTATATATTCCGTTTGGTTGAAGAATTTAATGCAGAAGTTAAAAAGAACGAATATGAGATGAGTCACATGGTCAAGTAGACATGCAACGCTTTCTCATAAACGCGGTTTCTTTCTTTTGCGCATTTTTGGAGCTGCTTGCTAACTCTGTTCAGTACTCTCCCTCAGCAATAATGGAGTGAAATTATTAATTAATTAATAACATGTATTTTTGTTTGGTATTGTGTCAATTTGAGCTTTTTAATTTGATAATGAATTCCTACAACTTGGGTTTAAATAAAAAAATAATTAGGTGTTTTTAAGAGGCTTTGATCATATGACCTCACCGGTCAATCCTTGGTTTCTGCAACTATAACATATTTAACTATTTCCAAAATCTATAAAATAATTGAATTGGTAATTAATTAAGTTCGGAGTCTCTCATGTTCTGAAGAACCAAGTGTGAAACTTTCGTGGCTTTGGCATGAACTAAAATGCCATTTTGTATTGACGAAAAATTAGCTTTAGATCGGATTAATGTGACATAATGTTACGTAGAATTTCATACCGTGCAAACTAATCTATTCTATTCCAATTTGTTATCACATTGAAGCCTCAATGTGATGCATTATGCTTTTCAATTACAAGAACAAACTCACTAATATTTATTTTTATTAACACTTTTTCTAATTAATAAGATGATGTGAGGTATTACGGCCCACTTTGACACTTTGATATGTGACTTGAGAAATATGGGGACTTCGATGTTACATCAGGATGGAATCGAATAAAATTTTCATAAATCTGCTTGGGTGTAATGCATTTTCTCTACAATATGATTGAATATTAGATTCCAAAATTGCGTGATAAGATCACTTAGCCTAACAAAATCGAAAAGTAGAATGAATTAAAGAAGGCAATTATAACAACATTTGTTTTTATTTGGCAAACATTTTGACTCAAATGCTGGTTGCTGTAACGAGGTCTGGAACCCAAAAATAGACTTATAATAATCACCAATGTGACGGTGAGAGACCAGTAGTTGAAATAGTTGACTTATGAGCACTGAATTTTTACAATTTTTTTCAATAAGTTTCGGATCTCATATTCTCAACTTAAGTCTCAATACTTTGTGTTATTCATTTATTATATGGTGAATTTTATATTTAATAAAATTATTTAATTATCATTTAATAGATGAATGCCACATCATTTGAGATTTAAATTGAGATTTATAAGGTGGGATACATAACATTACTCTTATTTTTTTTAATCTTGCTCTTCTATCTGTGAAATTACTAAAATAACCCATTTTGGTAGGCCCGATGCACGTTCATCCCGCCCTCCGCCTCCCATGTTTTATGTCTCGAGAAAATGAGAACTGAGAATCCAAGGCAATCGTCCACTTCCCGACTTCATTCTGCTGCTGCCCTTCATTAATTTCGTGCTCTTACTATTGATTTGATGGTGATCAAGCAAATTCCACCGCTCGATTTGTTGAAGATTCAGGTGATCAAAATCAAGACAAGCTTTATTATTGAATGTTATCAATTTTAGGTTGTATGTGGATCGCAGAATTCTTATCCTCACATCTCAGTCGAGTCAATGATAATGCTCACTTCCTTTTTTGTCTTTAACGTACGCAGAGTCAGGCTACTCAATTATTTTGGTGTTCGATAGAAGAAGCACGTTCGTGGGGCGTATTATGGCCATTGTTAATTTAAATTCTCATATATTTCTCAAACAATTGAGATGATAGAATGAATCTTTAATCCGAATTCTGACTTTCTAATTGAGCAAAGTTTGGTAAATCGCCTTGTAAATCCGAGCGAGCAATGCTCGAAAAAGCCCGAAAGGTAACGCCGTGCTTGTGATTTTCGGGTAAATTTCTCATGAGCTCTTTTAACGAATAAAAGGAAATTTGATTTCCTCGTATCGAATTCAAAATAAAAAGTCTATTATTACAATTAACTTGTAAATAATAATAATTAACAATCACAAGTCTATAGATATTTATACCTTAGAATCAGTCTGCGACTAACTAAGATTAATTCCATTATGCATTGCACAACTTACCATTATACATCGCCCTACTTAAAATTTCTGTTCTCATACTAGAATATAATATTGGGACTTGAATCCGCCCCCTCAGTTGAAGATGGCTGGGTCCATTGGGCTTCTTTTCCGTGCCATATTGAGGGTGCGTTTGGGGCAACTGCGCTGCTGCATTGTAGGAGATATTCTAAGAGAATATAGGGTGGCTGAAATTTGTTACTTACACGGCACTAGCTTGATTTTCCTAGGAATAATTTAGGATTTTCTCGAATTATTTGTTGGAAACTTTAAAGAAATAAAAAAATCATACAAAAAGAGCTCGGCGCCGAACAAAGTAATTAGCACCAACTCAAAAGAAATCATGCAAGGACTGGGCGAAGCATCAACGAGTCCATAATTCTGATTTATTAACTGAATCTTTGAAATTTATTTGGCTAAAGGATCGGTCTTAATCATTCCTCAGCAGTATACATATATGTATATGTGTATATATATGCCTACAATTAGAAATTTGCATAAATTCAAAGAACCTATATACTGGCTTACAAGTGGTTATATTTATTTAATTATTTTTTGGGTAATGACTCAAGACTATTCTGGATGAACTTCAGAATCAAACAAATCTAGAATAGAAAGCAAGACAGCGTAGGAAGGCATCTGAAACCTGCAGAGAGGGCAAGAATTGGTAGATTTCAACCAATTGGTGATGCAATTTGCATGAAATTGGTGCGAACATGGCATGACAATTGCAGTTGCGTCAGATCCTCTGAAAGATAAATACTGATGGCGATGATTGTTGTGGATCAGGTGGTCCAGCTCATCGAAACATTGCATGCGAATCACCTGAGATCCAGGCAAATACTTGTCCCAACAAATTGCACAGCTTTCTTGGCCAAGATCATAATAGTCATAACCATCATCTATTATAATCGGCAGAGGCATTCGAGATGGATCATATTCATCATCATCATCAGCAGCAGCAGCAGCTCCCTTGTATTCTTGTAACACCTTCATGTCATTCTCATCTAAAGATGTAGAGATATGATATCGTATGCATATGCCAATCGAGAATGTGTACTTATTAATGTTAGGTTTAGCAGCAAGCCGACGACGAGTTTCAGAAATCACATCACTTGCTAACTCTTTGAGTTCATCCTGAGATGCAGCCGGCTCAAGGGGGACCAGCACTTTTTCACTGATTAAAGTGATGAGAGCGGCGGGGGGTCCGGCCGTTGATAGCATCTCCTCTACGTCAATACCCTCCACAAAGTTCGCAGTAACGTCAACATACTCTTCAATTCTGTACACAAGTTGTCTATTTCTACATGAATTTGAGGAGTTTGTATACCACCATTCTTTTTTATATGAAGAAACCGGATGCAGATAAAAGGTAATCGAAGATTTGGATTCACAAACTTCGTCATTATCAAGATCTTCTACTTCCAACTCAAAAATACTATCACAGTCCACATGCACCATGATTGCCGATTAACGATCGACCCGAGTAATTTACTTCAATTCACTTCACGAAATACAACGAGTAGTAGTTCCTCTATTTATAATACAGTAAGTAATAAAACTTCGGCTAATTTTCCTAGGCGCATTAGGATGCATAGTGTAAGTACCTTCTAGAATATGGCTGAAAAAGATATTGACTAATCCTAACACTATTAGAATTTTGTTATTCCTTGTAAGAATGATATATATATATATATAGCAAAATCCACGGAAAAAAAATAATCACAAGATGGAATAAACTATCAAAAACAAATTGCAAGCTTCAGAGAAAAAAGCACTATTTTTCCACAAATTATGAAGGTTACCTAATTACAATGAAGGGCTTTTTGCAGCAGTTGCCAGGACAGCTGGGCAGCCAACTCGTAGCAAGAAATCATCCGCCTATTTTAAGTAACTAAATATCTGACATGATCAGAAAAATATCTTAAAAGCACCTAAAAACAACAATACAATTATTATTAATCAAGATTGAAGAGAGAAATTAACTAGCACATTCTTGATGATATGATTTTAATCTCTAAGTTGCCTGCCAGCAAATGATAACTTAATTTTTAGTAAAGGAAATTTTTCAGGTTTTAAATACACTGCATTATACTACACTGTGCTAACTTTTTTTATGATTAATTTTAATTGTGTTTGAAAAAAAAAATTTACTATTGTCAAAGTCTTAAATAATTGAGACAAATACTATATATGGAGTCTTAAATTTTAGAATTTGTTACATTAATTTTCTTCATCTAGATAATAAAACTAATAAAATCTATAATTTCAGCAACATAACATTTATTTTTTTGACATTTCTCAAATGTATATCTTATGAAATAAATATCCAAGCAAACAAAATAAACTAAGCTTGATTAAAATACATAACATGATAAAAAAATAATTAAAACATATGGTTTCATTCAAAAGTCATCAATTCATCACCATATCAATTGTAATCATTTTTCTATTGACGGGTAATAACACAACAATTTCTCAGTATCCTGCCTCATGCTCAATACCTGCAACTGTTATGTAAAATTGAATGTGTTCTGACACTTGCACAACAACTACAAAGCGGGAAAAAAAAAAATTACAGAAGCTGCATAAAAGATGCCTTGCAAATATCAAAATTCAATGGAGCCACGCCTAAAATTCCTCAGCCACCAAAATTGCAACAAAGCCGCAGCAAAGATCATGATCCAGCAGCAACTCAAAAATCCTACAGCAAAGCAAGAGAGAAAAAAAAGAAGTCAAGAAGTCAAGGCCTGCTTTGAAGGCGTTGTCATTAATTTCCAGGTGCAACTGACGGTAACTAGATGTAGTCTATTCTTCCAGGAAGCAAAGACAATCTATTGTTCCGCATTGACATCATCTGCAAATTCATTCAGAAGCTATATTCATCAGAATAATCCTATTGTTCAAAATCAACATAATAGTACTAATAACTACACAAATGCTCAGCTTTCACTAAAATGACATTATTATATCAGTCCAGCAAGTCAATTTCGGAGTTAAATACAAAAAACTCCAATCAAAATAATGGCTACTATCTTGACAACTAAATATAACAACAGACAGACCATACAAGAAACTCGCCTCCAAAGCATTAATATAGCAAATGAATTGACAGAACAACAAAGTCTTCATAATGGCAGACAAGCAACTAAGCAAAATCTGGGTTATTCCTTGAAATTGCATATAGTCAAAAACTGATTTTTTTTTTCAGAAAGTTCACATGCAAACTGCAGATTCAAATCAATTATTTTATGAAATTCAAAGTGTTAAAATGCTAGCACATGTATCCTCTGTGAATGCATATCAATATTGTTGCCAATTCAAAAAGATCTAGCATTTATGCTGTAGTCTGGCATCTCAAGAAATCACAATTAAGTATACAAGAGGGCGAAGAAATTCAGAATATGACACCCTTAAGTTTCCAACAAAGATTTTAAAACATCTAATAACAAAATAAAAAAGAGAGAGAGAACGTCAAACATACAAAATAATAAACAAAATCTGTTGACATAGATTGAATGATAAGTACCTTCTCTATTTGAATAGAAATAGGAAAATAGAAAAAATTGCGACAGAGAGAATTATAAAAAGTGCAGAACAGAGGACAAGATAGAAGCTTTTGGGAAATTCTACTTGCTTATTCACATTACTACTGCCACCTTTTGATTACCAATTACAAAATAATACCCAATATCTTCTCTGTCTAAGCCATAAGAGATAAACTACCAATGAACCAAACTTATCAAGATAAAATAAAGCAAAAATTATAAATGAGAACCCCCAATCAAAATAGAGTATGTTCTAACATCATACCTAGGCTAAATACATTGTTGAACTGTTCATTTTAGAACAACATTGAACTTTACAACGAGCCAATTGAAATCATGCTTCATTTCACTGATTCACTCCAAGGAAAGCCCTGGTTCTCATTATACACATCTGCAGAACAAAAACACAAAGGGACATGTAAGCAACATAACCAAAAGCACAATAAATTAATTTCAACTCCTTGCTTGGGTGCAATTCCTTGTGTGTGATCATGTGTGATCTTGTTTTTTCCATAACATCTCTTCTATAACAACTCATATGTGACTACCTGATAGAAAGTATTGTACTTGATATGTAAACTGTTCTGATAAACATGAAACATAGCATACTTACTCTGCATGGCATACTCATCTAACTGATTGAAGACGCCATTTGTCTCTGCCGAAATCTTTTCCTTGCCCTCGCCCTTGGAACTTCCCAGAGCTTGTGTAACATTTTTATTATCATCAGATGACGACGACGAATCAGATGTATCCCAGTAATTACCATTTGTCCCACCAATCCTAGAAATAAACAGTAAATTAACAAAGGAATTGGTAAAATTACATAAACTTATCAAATCATCATTTGAAAATATTCAGGCGTACCAAATTTTGACGGACTTTGGATTTGTTTGGTTCTGTTTTCGATCAGTGACTTCCTTAACAGCTTTTGATGCTTGCTCACGGTAACTGATTAATGACTGCAAGATTTTTAAAGAATTAAGAAAAAAACCCAAACAGAAAGAAAAAAAGGAAGAAAGAATTAAGAGTTAAGAGTATACGGAAGAGGATGATGAAGGTTGCTCTCTTGCTGAGGATGATGAAGGCTGCTCTCTTGCTGAGGATGATGAAGGCTTAATAGCCTTTGAAGCTTCCTTATACCTAAGAGCCTTTAAAGCTTCTTAACGGCTAATAGCCTTTAAAGAGTACAAGATAGATAAAAAAAGATTAAGAAAAACAAAATACAGAAAGAAAGAAAGAAACCATTACACAAGGGAAATTGCTTTAAAACAATTCTTGAACAAGCATTTTGTTACCTGTGTTACTGAGACCGATGCTGCATTCTCAATTCTTGATCTTGTTTTCCTTCCTCTGCGTCCTGGCACGTTCCTACTTTTTCTGATTCCCATCATTCTCATCCAATAGTTTTGGTAAAGCCTTGAGTTCCGGAAAGAATTCTTTCCCTTGTGTATACGAGGTGGGTGAGCCATGATGATGGAAGAGAGATGTAATGAAGAAGAAGCAGAGAGAGGTAATGGAGAAGAAGCAGAGAGAGGTAATGGAGAAGAAGCAGAATGTAGATGACGTCTAAAATAACTGATTTGTAACTAGTAAATAATAATGAAAGCGGGAGTTTGGGGGAGAGCGGGTTAGGGTTAGGGTATGGGTACGGGTACGGGTACAAGCTGGGGGAAATCAACAAAACCCAAAATTCCCAAGTTAGGTAGGTCTCTGAAGACTGAAAGTAGATCATGATCTTCTGTATCAGTTCGATCAAGCAAATTCATTGGTTTTGTGGGTTTTTGGGAGGCCTTTTTTGAGCACCAAGCCTTTCGTCCGCTATCTAGGTTTTTTGTATGTATCTTTGTTTGTTTGGATTTGTGTCAATTTGATAATGAATTCCTACAAGGAATAATTATATGTGTTTTGAGGGTATGATCACAAGACTTCATTGGTCAATCCTTTGGTATTTGCAACTATAACATATTTAACTATTGCTTTAATTTTAAAATAAGGTTTTGAGATTAAGAAAAATTACCCAATTAATTAAGTGAATAGCCAGTTAGTTAATTAAGTTCAAATTCTTGCATTCTCTGAAGGAATAAGTGTGAAGACTATTAGACTCATAAAAGCCTTGTTGATAAGGTCAAAAACTGAAGTTTGGACTTTATTGCAAACCAAAGAGACTTTTGGGGTTTTTATGTAAATAAGTGAACTATACAATGCTATGGGCGGGAAAAATTGTAATGGGTTAGTAAGTTCGACCTCGTTTGGCTTTATTTGAGTATTCATCAGATTTCTTCGCTACAAGGGTCCACAGTATTAAATCATGACTGGTGCAACACGTTCCAAAAAATTTATCTCAAATTATACAGTGTTTATCAATTGATCATTGAGACAATTAAATTTTCACTTAGATTTTATGAAAAAAAATTACCAACCATTTAATAAATAATACATTATTTGAGATGAAATTTAGGATGTCAATCATTTTTCTTAAATCATTTTTCAAGCTTGTAGATGTTAGTGTTGTGGGGGTGTCTAGAACTAGAACTATATAGATCATGATCACTAATGAGACCATGAGAGACCTATAACTTGACTTATGTGCACTGAAATTTGACACTTTTTTTTTTTTTTTCAATTTTTAGTTCCCATATAGGAAATTACTAAAATATCCCATTTTGGTAGGTCCCGTACGCTTTGATCCCGCTCGTCTCCCATGTTTTACGACTGAGGAATTGAGACTCCTAGGCAATGGGCTCAAGTTCACTAATTTGTGCTCTGGTGGTATTGATGGTTGATCAGGCAAATTCCACCTTTCGATTGTTGAGTTGTTTATGAACTAAGATAAGCTCGATTGCCATTTGTTGTAAATGTGATCATTTTTGCTGATGGGGCAGATAACATTTTGGTTACAAAGTAAACCGAGCAAAAGCATAAGATAGATGTTTGGCTTTAAAGCGAACCCAGCATTGGGTATGATCAGGAAGGAAGAGTAGAGACTGTTAATAATTAAGGCCACGCATGAGGATAATACAGAGCCAATTTTCAACTTCTTTTTGATAATGCAATAAATTAGTAATGCGTCAGGATCTGGTCCCGCTTTAATTTGAATGCACTTATATACGCAAATGTGTGTGCCAAAGATAGGTGCATTCTTCAGAACTTTTCCTAGTATATGCAAATGAAGGCCAATAGGTAACAATCTCTCAATATCAAAGCCGTGTTATCCCTAACTAGGAAGTCAATGCAGCCGAGAAATGACATTAATTCATGCAGCATGGCTGACCGAAAATTGAAGTGCTACTATGTTTTTTTAGTTGTTCCCAAGGCAAGTTTATGGAGAACATCGGGGTTCAGGAATCTCAAGCAATAAATAAATTAATAACAAAATGGCCAATTAATTTACGGCTTTCGTGTTGCTTCATGCAATGAAAAGAAAAACAAACCAAAAAAATTATTTATGGGGTGAGAGAGGCTCGAACTCTCGACCTCAGGATAACTCAGAAAGCTATGAGACCTACGCGCTAGCCAACTGCGCCACCACCCCGTTGATGGTAAGGGCCTAAAGAAATATAATATTTAAAGGTAATGGAGTCTCTATTAGGGTGAACAATACCATACCGTGTTGTTGCTTTGGTAAATCCAAAAACAATTCATAAATTGTTTCAGAAATATACCAGTTGTGCAGTTGCAATATTCACCAGATCATTTATGATGGTTTATAACATCATAAATTGTTATTCGAGCTAGAAGTTTGGACCGGAATTAACATGCTTGAACTGCAAAATGAACAATTAAGGGATTAACATCATAACAAGAAAACAAATTAACCGGGTGCATAAGTTTTCAAAATTTAGCTCGAGTTCATAAACTTAATAAAAGTTCCATCAAAGTGGTATATCAGTTTCGGTAAATCCTATTGTTGAAGCTTTTCCATCATCTGCTCTATTTAATTCACAAAATCCAGCTTTGCCAGTGAAAGTCATCAGTGTTGCAAGTTTGAGAATGTTACTTGATGGGGAAGCAAAGACTTCTTATCATTATCATCGAAATCAGTGCTTTCCTCTCCTCCATATTCTATGTCAATATTGGTTACTTCCTTTTCATTAAGCTCTTTTGGTTCTGAAAACTGACGTTGAGAGTAATTCTCCAATGAAGAAACGTCATTGTCCGCTTCTAACTTTTGCATTTCAGATTCTATTAATGCATCCATCCTCGCTCTCTCACGGTCTCTTGGGTATGTGCAATATAGGAAGGAATAGATGAAGCAACATATAGCCATTGGAATGCCAATTGCAGTGTATAGTGCCTTGGCAAGTGATGCTGCATTTGCTCTATCTGTTTCAACCCCCACAGAGTTTGATGCTCCTTTGGGAACTGGTTTGTAGCCATAAGCATGCTGAGCCAGAAGTCCAACCACAGGGGGAGCAAAAGATGCTAGGATGGACTCAAATGATCTATCCAATGCATAGATACTAGTTCGAGATCTCTCAGGAACTATCTCTGCAAATATTGGACTACAGGCAGTGGTTAAATGTTATGGAATAACATTAAACAACACATATATTATTCCAATGATTTTCAGACAGGATTCCTATAGAAAGGAAAAGAACATAATGTTGCAGGGGAACCGCGATTCAGATCTTTCCTAGGATGTGTTACCTGATGAAGAAGTCTTAACAATTATGATCAAATGTCAACACTTCCCAGTCAAGCAAAAAAGTCTAGTGAATTGAAGATTGCTTATTTTTGTGAAAAAAACTAGAATAATTCCTGAACCATGCCTACTTAGTTCTGTCCTCGTAATAGCGTGTTTAATGTCTTGTGTTATTGACAATTTGATGCAGCCCAAGTGTCTGATTTTCTTGCTGTTATACTGTGCTTATTGAAAATGTTACCAGTTCTACTAAGACTCCACCCAACATACTTATTTTAAAACTCAAGACTAATATATCTTCAGGTTCTGAAACAATCGAAATACATTTTGAACCTTTGAGTTTCTTTAGAAATCTAAAAATTCACATTTCAGCAAAATGGCTATCCTAGACCTAGTGATCACGGTGATTTATATTCCAATAAGCATTTGTATGAGTATATGACCTACAGTAGATCAAAGTTTCCCAGCTCAAAAAGTATGCAAGTTATGCTCTGTTGAAACAATGCTATTGCAGCCGTTGCAACATTTACTCCCGCAAAGAGAAACCCAGACCATTGTTTGGTTTGGTTGTGTTTTAGTGGACATCTACGGTTAAGCACCATATTAGAAGATGACTAAGATAACTTAGAGTGAAACTATTGGAGTTTTGCTGGACTATGGATATTTCACAAACTTTTATGCCATGATAAATGATGAAGCAATGGTTTGTTGCTCTTCATTATCTTCCACACCCAACCCGAAAACAAAAAGCCTGGTTCTAGTTAGTACTAGGACACTGGCAATAATAACAACGTGGTCAAGAATACATACTTGTTTGTCGCGGGAGCATTCCAGGATATGCACAATCCCATGATGATCAAGACCAGACCATGCATGAATCCAGTGGACGGATCATCAGGCAAAACCAAAAGCAAAACAGCTGCTATAGGAATGGCGGAGCCAGAACTGATTTGAGAAAGAATAATTCTCCCAGAATTTGGTAACCATTTGGCAAGAGTATCCCCCATCCATCCACCAAATAGACCCCCAAGAGACCCAGCAATTGTAAAGAGGGTCATGAGAAATGCTGTTAATCCATGGGAGAAACCAATGAGTTCTAACCACATAGGCGCAAATGACAAAGCTGACCAAGGAAATGATCCAGATACACCTTGAGCCACAATTATTTGGAAAGACGGGATATTAATAACCATCTTCGCTTCTTTGATTAAGTCCTTCATTTCTGACCAAAAGGGCTTATGCGGTTTTTGATCTTTAGCTCTACTCTCAGCGTCTGAACAGCGAGGATCTTTAGCAAAGAGATGGACTAATATGCCAACTATAACACTTATTAATCCTACCAGATGAAAAGCAATTCTCCAACCAGGAATTCCCATGAATGACGTTGAAGCTATTAGTACTGAACATAGTCCACCAATGATGGAGCCAAAGTTTGCTGTTAGTTGTAGCCATCCGAAGGCCATACCGCGGTTGCTTTCATCAGTTGAATCAGCAACAAGAGACTGAATGGCTGGTGTGACAATGGCAAGTCCTATACCATTCAAACCTCTTGAGACTGCCACCTAATGAACCAAAAATCAAATATGCATTCTGTCAAGCCAAGGAAAACATAGATTCTTACAGCATTCCTTTGTTCTAGAAAATGCAAAGATTCAAGTTTCAACAAACAGACAGACTTTATATTGCATAATGTTTTTTTTTTCTTTTTCTGCAAAAATTAATTCACTTGTATATACGTAATGTAACCCCAAAAACAAGCCAACAAGTTCCAGATCTGTCAATCATAACCCATAAAGCCAATTCAAAATCTGAATAACACCGCGCGGAAACATATAATAAGGAACCCCATTTAATAAAAAAATTAATAATTTTTTGAAAAGAAAAGAAGAAAGACCTGAAAGAAAGTGGTGGAAATGGCAACAAGAAAGGTGGCAGCAGCCCAGAGAAAAGCACCAAGAGCAATGACATGGGCACGGTTGTGATGCACGGACAAGTAAGCAGCCAAAGGGTAACAAGAGGATTGCACAATGGATCTAAACAAAGTGAGTGAGCCCAAGCCTGTGGGGTCTGTACGCAAAGCGGCGCCAACTTCTTTGTACACTCCCGGTAGCAACGACTCGTCAGCTCTCTCCATTATTCCTGCAAGATTCACCAGAACCATCGTTAAACTTTCTGACTTCATCTTGTTTGTTTTGTCTTTTGATCAAAATCAGGATTCGATGTAGTTGCTCTGTTTTGACTTGGAAACATGGAATATGGAATCTTTTAAGGGTGGGGCCATTCCCATAAGAGATCCCCGGAGTTTGGACACGTGGAGGTTTCCGATTGGTTAATATTGGAGACAAGTACCTGCGTTTTTGTCTTAATTTTGTTGGACAGAAAAAACGGCTGCTGCAAGAACTTTGGGATTCATCCTATCCGCTTTAGGTTTGTGCACTCTTATTTAGTGTCTACCAACTCGCCATCGGCTTCTTTCCATTTGGATAAACTTCAGGGGAAGAAACAATATTGAGCTTTGAGATCTCAAAAATGAATTTGTCATAATAATATGTTGTCCTGCTTGCAATCTTCAATGCCATTGCTTCTTTTCACAAAATTGAAAGTACTTCTAAAAAGCAGAATCTAACGATTTATTCGATGGTCACCAATAAAAATTATTTATCCATTGTAAAATGTTATGATTTATCTGTACATAGATCAATTTTGAGAGTTCAGATATCTTTTGACACGCATGCCTTCTTCTGACAAAACCCTTTTTAATAGTTCATTGCTTTTCCTTTTTTTTTAATAATAATAATAATAAATTAGATTTTGGATCACTCTAAATGCATCTTTTAAGGTTAAAAAAAAATGCAACTTGCGTTTGAATGTCCTAAGTAAAGTGTATCCAATTTTTTTGTTCACGTTAGTTTGGTCCTTTCATCATTTTATTTTATTAATATTATGAAGTTCAAATTTCGCGTAACCATAAGATTAGGGTGATACTTTAGAATATTCGATGAACTTATACATTATCTTAAGAAAATTAATTCGGTCTATTATAATAAGAAAAAATTGTAAAATAGTTTTGGGGCCAGTTTGGAATAATGCAGCTTTTAAAATAATTGACGTTAGTTGTGCGGTATTGAAGAGAATCAGATAAGTATTTGGTGAATTTTATTTTTAGAAGTACTGTGAGTTTTAAAGACAGTTATGTATGTTTGACAAATCTTACTATTAACTGCTGAAAGAAAATAAATGACTAAAATGTACATAATATATAATAAAATTTACTTATACATATAAAAACATGTACATATAATATTTTTAATTGTTTATTATAATAATTTTCACTAAAAATAAAATTTATAATAAATTGATTTTATTTTTTATTTTTGATCTTAAAACAATTGATAATTAAATTTATATTATAGTGAAATAAATTTAAATATAATATTCTGACCAACAAATTGATATTAATAAAATTTATATTTATGAATTATAATAAAAATTTATTAAAATATTGATTTTTGTTTTCAATTTGAATAAAGATAATTTTGGGTTTAGGTAATAATTTTAAAGATATTTATGGAATTATATTAAAGGATAAAATTAATTCTCAAAATTAGAATCTAAAAGGTACTCATTTTTTACTTTTTAAAATCAGCTGTAGGAGGGTCTAATTTTGACAAAAATGATTTTGATTTTTTTTTTTATGAAATACTAAAATTAGTATTTAGATTTTCAAAATCATTTTTAAGCCCCCCAAAAGCAATATCAAATAGGCCCTTAATTAGTGCCAATGTATGGAAAGTAGGGTTTATGAATTGGACAATACTACTCCAATGTAAGACAATACTGGCAATCTATTAACCTATTACAATAGACATTAGATAATGTTCGATAACAACAATTGATAATGTTGATAACAGCACAAACTGTCTATTATGATCTGTAATGTCGGCAGACACGCTATTTGCCGTAGTCAATTGGTGCAGTTGATTGACCATTTTCTTCAGAGATATTATTGTTTAAAAGTTCCTAAATTCTGCTACTAAAATAATAAAAATGGTAAGTGGACTATTTTTTTGTAAATTTAAAGTAATTTCTCTTTAGTCATCTCTTTTAATCTAAAAAAATAAAACAAATTAAAGTTGAGGGTTAACATTTTTAACAATGATTATTGCATTGTAACAAAAGAATGCTTCAAATTTGTGACTGATTTTAAGTCAGTGGACGTAAGTGACAATAACTTTACTAAAGAACACATTTTACGAACTGTTATCTCATATTTGGATGCAATTTCCTTGAATGCATAGACAGCGCATAGCCTCTTTGCTCATGAACCCAAAATGATCTACCAAATGAATGAGTCAATTTCATTTGACGTTAATGTTAGCTTATGAGAAAGCAAAGATTTTTGCTCCCCTTCATGTTCCCTATCGATTCTATATCCTTTTTCTTCCTTAGCATTCATCTCTTGCACTTCCAAAGCATGAGCATGACAACTTTTTCCACTCGAATCAGCCACTAACTTCTGCATTTCTGACTCTTTCAGTGCATCCATTGTTGCTTGCTCACGGTCATTGGGGTACGTGCAATACAGGAAAGAGTAGATGACGCAACATATAGCCATTGGAATGCCCATTGCCGCGTAAATTGCCTTGGCAAGTGAAGCTGCATTCTCTCTATCCGTTTCAATCTCTACAGAATTTGATGCGTCCTGAGGAATTGGCTTGTAACCATACACACGCTGAGCTAAAATCCCAACAACAGCCGGAGCAAATGAAGATGGAATGGACTCGAAAGATTGATCCAATGCGTATATGCTTGTTCTGCATCTCTCAGGAACTATCTCTGCAAATATCGGACTACAGGCACAATTGATATAGTATAGTACTAGTAAATCGATACTGTAATAGCGTGTTACAAAGGATACATCATACGTACTTGTTTGTCGCGGGAGCATTCCAGGACATGCACAATCCCATGATGAACAAGGCTAGGCCGTGCAAGAATGCAGTGGATGGATCATCAGGCAAGACCAAAAGCAAAACTGCAGCCGTTGGAATTACTGAGGCAGCACTAATCTGTGATAGAATGACTCTTCCGGAATCTGGTAAGTGTTTGGCGAGAATGTCTCCCATTTTTCCTCCGAATAGACCCCCGAGACAGAATGCAATTACGAAGAGAGTCATGAGAGATGCTGTTAACTTGTGGGAGAAGCCAACAAGTTCTAACCACATTGGGGCAAACGCGAAAGCTGACCCCGAAAATGAACCAAATACACCTTGAGCCACAATGATTTGGAATGTTGGGATTTTGATTACCATCTTTGCGTCTGTGATTGAGTCCTTGATGTCAGCCCAAAAGGGGCTACGGGGTTTATGATCTATATCGGTACCATCCTCTGCCGAGCAACGGGGATCATTAGCGTAGAGATGTACTAGAACACCAACTATGACACTAATTAGTCCTACCAAATGAAAAGCAAGTCTCCAGCCGGGGATCCCCATGAATGAGGTTGAAGCTATTACTACCGAACAGAATCCCCCAAGGACTGAGCCGATGTATCCTGTTAGTTGTAGCCATCCAAAGGCCATCCCGCGGTTGGTTTCATCAGTTGAATCTGCAACAAGTGATTGAATTGCAGGAATCACAATGGCTAGTCCTATACCATTCAAGCCTCTTGAAACTGCTACCTATTGAACCAATTGCCAAATTATGCATCCCTCAAGAAAATGAAAACTGATTCTTGACAGCATGTTTTTATTTCTGAAAATGTAAAACTTTCTATGTTGTATGTTCAAAATCTAACAAATCTTTTCAACATGAAATTATCAAGTAACATTTAAGCAATGTTTCAAAATCCATGGATCTGGGAACATAATCATACACAAAATCAATACGCAAGCACAATTTTCCATCAAAAACAGATCAGACCTGAAAGAAAGTAGAGGAAAAGGCGACAAGAAATGTGGCAGCAGCCCAGAGGAAGGCACCAAGAGCAATGACACGGGCACGATTGTGATGCACAGATAAGTAAGCAGCCAAAGGGTAGCAAAAAGATTGAACAATTGATCTAAATAGAGTGAGCGAGCCCAGTCCAGTGGGGTCTGTATGCAGAGCAGCACCAACTTCTTTGTACACTCCTGGTAGCATTGACTCATCAGCTCTCTCCATTACTGCTGCAAGGTTCACTAGAACTAACGTTAAAGTCTCTGATTTCATTCTGTTTTTTGATGAAAAATGAAGTAGAAAGTGTTTTGTTTTGAGTTGATGCAGAGTGCTCTGTTTTTTAATGCTCTGTTTGTTTGTTTTTTCTTTTTTTTTTTCTTGGATGCGCGAGAGAAGATATAATTTAAGGGTGGGTCCAGCCAATTAGAGATCTTAAAAGAGTTTGAAAATGATGTTACTTATTTTGGACTAGAGCAATAAACTTGCTCTCTGCGGAGAATAAATAAGGATTAAAGGATACTGTGCTGCTGAAATCTTATTGTAATATTGTGCATTACAACAACATATTTTAACAAGATTTATATTTCCAAGTTAAAGGTTCTTCCCTAAGTCATTGTTAAACACTTTCCTTTACTATTAGTTTTTACTTAAAATCTTATTATAATAGTGTTAGTTGTCCTATTAAATTCGAATTTGGTTCTGTATCATTGTGTCATAAAGCAAGCTGTATATTATGATGATAAAGAAATGCAACTTGAATTTTAAAAACCCAACAAAAATTTATCACCACTTTCGGGCATGTTCCTTTCTCTTCTTTTCTTGGATTGTATTCAATACAATGATGTTATGCTCAGTTAGAATTCTTAATTTGTACCCAAAGATGTGGCACCAATAAAATTTGACTATTTAAGTAAGATTTTATAACTAACTATCACTTCAGTCAATCAAATAATGCCACATTATTTACCACATCAGTTGGAATACAAATTAAGATGCTGTTTGTTTTTTAATTTGAAGTCTGAATTTAACTTTTTTTCAGACATTTACTTATTATAAGTTATTTTTTTTAGCTTATCACTTATTATCAGACAATTTTATCTGAATAAAAAAAGTAAAAAAAAAATCAACTTTTATCTGAAGTCTAAAATCTAAATGAAAAATTTTAATTTCAAAGCTAAAAAATACCCTTAACAATTCATGTATTTCTAATATTATGTATAAACCTAATTTTTTGTATTATCCTTGAAGTTAATTTTTTTTAATTGCTTTAAATTTTTATTCATATGATAACATTAACTAAACTAAAATATTGAACAAATCAAATTATGTCCATTGTGATTAATTAAAACTAAAGCAATAATGTTGACTTTATAATAAATGTTGATGCTATAATTACATCTTTTATTACAAAATTAAATTAAGATCAACAATGATAGAATTTTTTTAATGCTATTAAACTAATCAACTTGTGAAAACTATAAATTGTGAAGAATAAATATATGCATCACTTAAAAGATTATTTATGTCAAACTACTAGCTTTTAAATTTCTCTATTCAAATATTGAAAAAAGAAAAACAAACATGTCATTCAGACATTTTCATTCAGACTTATTCAAACTTCAGCTAAATTCATACTTATTTAGATTTCAGATAAAAAATAAACACAACCTAATTATTCCAACTAGGTAAATGTAGCTTTGCTCTATTGTATTTTATTCTTTCAAGGGGTAATTTCAATGTTCAAGATTTGGGTTGAATGAAACACAATGATGTGGATTTTATGATGTTGTGTTCCCCAAGCACATTTCCGGTTAAGGAAGTTGGGCCCAACAGATTGGAGCCTCGTACTACTGGCACCCTGAAAAAGTTTTATCGAACCCCGCTATCATAATTACACTTTGATCTCCATTTAAATTTACAATAATAGACAAAAAGTGATTTCTTTAGATTTTGAAAAGTTTATTCTTTTTTTTTATTATTGGTAATATTAAATCTCAAACTATCAATAACCAATAACCATATGCATTAGTCATTATTTGATATTAACATTATTTTCTCTTTATTTTTTCTTTTGTTCTAAGGAGAAACTATAAAGATCTTCATTGGGATAGAATACCACAGGAGCATGGGGTTAATGGTAGTGAGTGGATGATTCGTATTAACCCAAAAAAAAAAAGGTGTGTGTGTGTGTGCGTATATATGTGTGTATGTATGTAAGTATGTAAGTATGTATATGTATAGTTGAAAGAGACTTGTTACTTAATCAAGAGAAGAGGAAGAAGAGCACGCGAACATGAAGTTGGATCGCAAAGAAATCTATTTGGACTTGGGTCCTAAAAAAAAAGATGGTTTTTCTGGCCCGGATCCATAAAATACAAGACCGGGTGCGGGTTCGGGTGAGTTTACAAGGTAAGCTTGTAGTTGTTTGTCTGTGGTGGGTAAATCACAAGCACGCACGTTACAAAAACAAAGGGACAGTATATGATCATGAAATATATGTCCCACTATCGGGCTCCAAATGATCACCTAAATCACTATTGATGTCAAAACTTTCATCCGGCTCATCAAATCAAATCAAACATATATTTTAGATGAGTAATGTAGTGGGAAGTGACTCACCGAAAGTATTGTTCTTGATCCATCTAATCACATCCTACTCAATTGGCCTCTATTCATTTTTCAACCCTATATGTTAATGCTATCCTATCATCATCACTCTCTTCCTATTTCTTCTCCTTTTTTTTTTTTTTATGAATTTTCATTTATAAAACATGCTTGTGTGGATCGGATTCTAATTTGTCTATAAGCCTATATTGGTTCTTTTCTTTTGCTTCCCCTTTAGATTTACTTTCCACGTTTAGTTTCATATTTTACCTCCCCTTTTCCATATATAGTAATCCAAAATTTAAAAAACATGCTATTTTTCTTACAATACCAACCATTCAAGTAAAGATAAAGAAGTGAAGGATATCTTTTGGCATCTGCACTTAACTTTATAACCATAGAAATCAGTACAAAAATAAATGGAAAATATATGAAAATACCCGAAATCGAAGGACCACTCATTAATTTACCCAACGTTTGTTCTCCTCTCTTTTAAAGGCAAAAACACATGTGAGTGCAAGAATAAAAAATTGCTTTAAAAGGAATGTGTCTAAATTTTTCCTCTCAAAACCCAAAAAGAAAAAAAAAATCATCAAATGTCAAAGTTCAGAACTAAATGGCCTTGTTTGCATGGGCTGGATAGCTCTTCTAGAGGTACTTTTTGTCTGTTCAGGTAAGTAAGAATGGGAGATCTGATGGGGATATATAAATAGCTCTCAAATTTTGGTTTTTTTTTTTTAAAAAAAAAACTTCCCAAAGTAAATGTTATTAGATTGTTAAAAAAAAAAAAGACGTTTTGAGATTTCTCAACTTTTTCTTTTTGCTTAAACATACTCTCAAACACTTGTCAAATAAACAATTGGCTTACGTAGTGAACTTTCCACTCCTTTTCATTGGGATGCACTGCGATTTGGGGTGAAAAATTGAAGTGGGCAAGCTATAAAATTGCATAGAAAAGAAAATTAAAGTTACCCAATTGGGGTTTTTGAGTGGGACAAAGAGAAATGATGAGAGTTTCTGTGCTGAGTCACTAGCCATGATTTCATTAATACGGGCACAAGCAAATGGCATCATTAAGAGGGAAGCAAACATGATGAAAGGAAGGACGGTTTGGCTTTGATAAGGGTCCACTCAAACCCTCCTTCTCTTTGTCTCTTGTTGCTTCACATTTTCAATGTCAATGGCTCTCAAAAGGTTTCGTTGGGAGACAAATCTCATCCATTTTACACAAAAGAAAATTTACAAATTTGCTCTCCTATTTCTCTCTCACATGTGGGCAAATGAGCATTGGGTTGCAAAACAATTGATGGTGATGAGAAAATTTTTAATACTAGTTCCGAAAAGGATGACACAGTTGATTGGGTTTTTCATATTGAGTTACAGCATACGCGGAGGAACCAGTTATATCATAATTTTTTATTTTTTATTTTTGTAATTTAAGTATTTTGATCTGTAACGACCAGTTTTATTGTACTAATATTTGTGATGATGCATTTACAGTTCAAAAGAAGAGTGGTGCATTGTACCTTCTGGGATTCATCTCAAACATGAAAAACAAAATGTTTAGTTGCCATCCTTATGTTAATTTGGGTGAATGGTTAAACTTATCACGTCGTTATATCTAATCCTCATCATGTATTAAATGACTCTCTTGTTTATTAATAAATAACAAAAGGGTTATGATTAAACTTTTGAGCCATCGTGAACTTATGTAAATGAGATCCAAACTAGCAAAAGAGAAAAAAAAAAAAAAAAACTTTGTCATTATTTGCTGATTATATGGGGTGCAAGTGCAATCCGAAGGGCTATTGAAATTTCAATAATTTCAAAATCATGCAAATTGCACAAAATGAAATAATTACCAATAAAGTAATTCGGATGCATGACAATTAATTGTATATGTGATTTTTAAAATCATGATTCTAGCATCTTTTTCTATTTATTCATAGTTCTACTACACGATTGATAATTCTGCAGCAGAATTCATGGTTCTATAATCCTCTTTTAACTTTTCACATTTCTTGTAATAACATTAATTATGAATCTTTTATTTACGTGGGTGGCTTTACAAAACAGTTTTGCAGAATGTTAAATCCTAGCCAAATTGTTGAAGAACGACAATGGTGGATTCTCGGCTACATATCTTTTCCTAAAGAGCTGAATTTTTAGCTTTTATATAATAAACTATGGTTACAGTTGATAATTCTAATGGCAGACAATATGGGCCTCTTGCAAATCATCTCTGGCCCACTTGGTGCACAAGAAATGATGCGGAGATCCAAGTGACATATGAGTTTAGGATAATTTTAACAAAGATAAAAAAAAAAAAAAATGTAAAGGATTTTTTTTTTTAAAAAAAATAATTTTAAAACGTAAGCGTAATGAAAGCCTAGATTATAATTTTTTTTTTTAATTTTCTTCTGAGATTCGATCAAAAATGAACTTATTATACTCTATATACAGGATCTTGATCTAATGCGAGCCACCGCATACATTATGTTGCGCAACCACATGCACGGCGAGCTTCCATTAGGAGAGCTCTGCTGTGAGGCTCAATATCCCCAATGAGAACTTGCCACGTGCACCATTACACGCCATAATGTGCACGACGATGCGCATTAGATCAGACCCCCTATAAATATTATAATCTTTAATTTTTATGGCAATCTAAATTCATATCCTTATAACACAACCCAATTGTATTCGACTATAGTTTAGAAATTTACACCAACTAGAAGTGAGACCATACCCCTTGCCAAAGGATATTAAAAAATTCCCCTTGCCAAAGGATATTAAAAAAATATGATTTATTGGAGGCAAATGTTCTTTTTTAAAAAAAAAAAATTGGAATACATTAGAACTTCTTGTAATATATCTTTGTTGAATCTACTTCAACATTTATAGAAATCATACGTGGTTTTAAATAGAAAAAAAAAATTTAAAATTCACCTCAATCCTCATGTTTATAAATATGATTTTTTATAAGTCTTCTCGATTAAAGGAAAAAAGAAAGAAAAAAATTTTTATAACTTAAAAGTGCCATATTTGTAACCAGTAAACATTTAATTTCAATCACCAACATTGTTGTGTGCAGGAATTGATACTGTAGTACCTCCGATTAAAGGAAAAAAAAATATATACTGAATTTAGGAAATGAAGTGGTTATGTAGTCATTATCTTATAAATGGAATCAAGACTGTTGTGTTGTTATTTCATGGCATAGACAATTGCATGTAACATTCTTAATTGGTATATATATGGCCGTATATATAGGAGCATGGAGAGAAATATTTAAACCACCCTAAAGAATACAAAGCAATAGCACCCATGGCCAGTTTAGGTAATAGAGTCCCCCTTCTTGAAATTTGAGGTCCATAATTCTGCCCATAAATACAAGTACAATACAAGTACGCTACAGCTAGGTAATGAATTGCATTAATTGATCAAATTAATTGTGTACTTCTGTTATAGATTTTAGGACCAATTGGATAATATACTGTAAAAAAATTAATGTCACGTTTGATATTTTTACTTAATTTAGATTACAACAATGCAAATCATTTGCAATAAAAACAGACTAAGATATTTAGAAACAAAATGAGATATTATTTTCCGACTAAGTTTTGGAAAGAGAATATACGGCTAACGACGACACTCAGTCCAAAATTGTACGTTTATATCGTTAAAGCAAGACGGAAATATTGTTAAAATTGAAGACAGACGAGTTGCTAAAGTTTATGTTATGTTTTAGACAAAAAGATTTTGAGCTTGACATAAAATTATATTATAATATATATTTAACGTCTTTCCGATTAAATTATTACATGTCTCTCAAGTGAAGGGTACATACAGCCATTGTAATTGTACGTGCCTTATGTTAATGTAGATTCTTATCTTTTTGTTTTAATTAAGTTACAATGACAAGGGCAATCGCCCCATAATTTATGCGCTTTAATTTTTTTGTGGAGTGTCCTATCCAGATGCTAGCTACAAGTAATCCAAAACAATGCCATTTTATGGGTTGATTTGGTACATGCCAATGCCATATCTAGCTATTACATAATTAAATCCTACGGTAGAGAAGAGCTATATACGTAGGACCTTCGTGAGGTTTCTGCAGAGAATTGAATACTTATATACAATATCGGTGATATATATTACCTACTCATTTATTACTACAGCCCGTAAAGTAATCTTAAGTAAATTTGTCTATAAGGGGATGATCAAACATATCATTTGCTCTTACAAATTTGAAGTTTGATTCTTCATCGACATCTCCCCACTAAAAGGGAATCTTCTTTACCCATATTAATTAGCTCGGGTACCAACAGAAAACAAATATCTAATATTCACATTTTGAATTAATTTTTTTAAAATATAAATTATTAAAATTATCATACCTATGTCCAAATAATATGTAATTGATTGAACAATGGTCCTTATTTGGGCATCTATCTCAAATCAAATGTGTGGTGGCTGCAGCCAAAAGTGTAGGCTGAAGACTCGCGCTTAAGTCTTCAAAGACCCATTGCACTGCACATACTCTTGTCATCTCGCAATCAATCTACTTTAATCATATGTTTTTGCAATCAACTGAAAAAATACCATGATTATTCCAGCACTCACATTATGGTTTAGCTGCCATTGAGCTATCTAAGTTTGCTGTAGGAAAGGAAGTTAAGTGGACCATTTGAAATGTGACACATAGAATTATCATAAAAAAAAAAAAAAACTCATGAACTAATTATACAAGGACAATGTTTAACAAGAAGTTAGGATTGCCACGAGAGTGTTAAAAAAGACAATCCCACATGTGCACTATATATAAACTTATGGTAATTATAGACTCACAAATTAATTTTTTGAGTAGAGCGAAGTTCATAACTAAGCTTTTACATCTAAGGGATTTTAAAAAGGGTCAAGGTGAATTAAAAATAAATGGAGGATGTAATAGTATAATCCGATCATTCCATGTCATTTGGTTATTAGTAAATTATTTGTATATAATCCATTCCAAGTATTTGAGTGACTATTCCAAGAACAAAGAGGGATTTTGGAACTCCTCAAAAGCAAATTTAGGCTTAAGATATTGTTTAGTGAGGGCATTTGTTTGAGAACTTTTTTCCAACAAAGTTGATGTGTAATCGGCACATAATCAACAACAAGATCAACATACAAACCTAAATTCCCAAGAAGAAACTAGTCAAAAGTTAACAAGCTGGATCAATTAGTTCAAATGTGCTGTTAGCAATATCTAACACAAACTTTATGCATACTATTTGTAGATATGATCCAAAAGAACTTAGGTATAGGTTAAATTAATCAAAGATATTTGTACTATGGAACAATTTGGCCTTATACTATCTGAAAATTAAACACAAAAGTTTGTCCTCTTCTCCTAATATAATGGACACTTTAATATATGCCTTGAAGGTGTTGGGGATACCAAAAGATGAGCATCCTTTTGAGTTCAGGCTCAAAATTTGTGGGGCATTTTTGTAAGTAAAATAGCTTGCCTTTGCCGGTTACCTAGCTAGCCACATTACTGTTTCAGCCTTTGACAATTTTACATCAATTCTGTACCTGTGGACTAGCCATCATTGCTAAAGAGCAAAGGCTATTCATTCACTGGCATGGGCCACCATGATGCTAAAAGAAATTTGCCCGTATCACAGGTCACAACACCACTCTGGCCCTGCTTTAAATCTCCCAAAATCCCATGGTTAATCATTTGAATTTTATTTTCTAAGATTTATAAAAGATATAGTGACCAAAAAGGTTCGTCTGTATCTATTTTTTTCATTTTATGTCTCTCACACCTTCGCCCCAAAAAGATTCAAAATTTTTTGAAACTAGCTACCATGCATCATTCAAAATTTAAACCCCAAAGGTACAGTGAAAAGGGTTTATATAATTGGAAGTGAAAAAGATCATGATCTATCAATCAATGAAATCAAAAAGATTATCAACTTTTAGAGATATTTACATGCGAAAGATTCATTTCCCCTTACTTTTGATAATGACAACATTTTCAGGAGTGTTTGGATTTGCAACTTTTTTTATTAAAAATTTCAGAAATTTGAAACATTTCAACATTATGCTTGTCAACTTGTCGATTATATAAATTCTCTCACGCCTCAGCCTCTCTCCCTTGGCGCGGAGGAAAAGCTTTTATAACATCATTAATGCAATTGCTTGGCAGAAACCTCTACATGGCTTATTATATAATTATTTTTTAGAAGTGATTTTTTTTTGGGGGGGGATACCTTAATTAATTAGCCTCATGCTAGGGCATTGTTTTGGGGGGAAAAGATGTAAATGGTCAATGTATAATGATGAAGAGAGAATTAGTGCTTATACTCAAGTATAAAGTGTTAGTGATGTTTAAGTCTCACCTCGCTAGGTGATTCAAAACCAATAACTTTGAGTAGTCCACGTATCATAGGTCTTCTTAATGATATAATCATCAAACATATATAACTTAAATCATACTCCAAAATAAAAGAAGACAAAAACTACTAATCACTTTGTAATTATATTAGAACAACTTTTTCAAGTTGAAGCACCCCTCCACAAACCACCCCGCTCCCACAAACCACAGTATTAAGAACTGGAAAATTACTATTGCCAGTTTCCCTTTTATAAGCACTACCCACCAAACACTTGCACAAACTAATAGCTTTTACAAATTGGTATCATTGTAATACATTCACACAGAGAAGAGGATGCATTAGCCCTTTTTACTTTTCCACATTACATTTTCTTTAGGCATGGCACAAGGAGAACGAGAAACACGAACTACTAAAAGGGTATCATATTCTCATAGCATATGATCAAAATATTCAACAGCGCAAATAAATTTTTTATCTTGTGATCAAAATTGGCTAACTTTTGCTTGCAATAAAGGAAAATTGGAAAGCAAGAAATTCGAATTCGCATGGTTGTACTTTAAACACCAATTTATATAAAACGTCGGCTTTGTCCGAAAGTACAAACACGAACAGATATTTTAACGTACGTGCGAAATGTGCCAAACTCTAAAATATTGTCTTAGTAGAGTTGGAGTATTTTATTCGTATAATGGCGTGTATTATCAAATAAAATTTTGGGCATCTCTATATATCATCAAAGTAAGCAAAAGACAATAATTGTAAGAATAAAAGAAATTTATGCATCCATGAATAGATATTTGAATAAGATTGCGGCGGCTAACGATTCCCCAAATCACGCCACCAATCACTCCTAAATATGTTGTTATAGAAATTTTAAGCAAATATAATATATATCACTCATCCTCAGGCGTCCTCAGGCGCTGACGTAGTACAAAATATTCATGTATATAAAAACATCTATGTATATAGAATAAAAAATAAAAAAATATAAACTTCAATATATTAAAATAAGGCAATAGTTAAGTTACAACTATTATAATTTTCACGATTATAAAAATATGCAAATAATAGTACTAAGTAATGAAATCTGTATAATTTTTGTAAAATATATAAGTTACAGTAGTTATAACTTAACAAGATCCAAAATAATATATTAAAATACATATTTTTCTTACTTTTTAGCACTAATTCACATTTTAACTTTGTGCAGAAATCCGCACGAACACCACTGTATATATTCTGTGAATTTCAGAATGGTAGATAATGATAGAACAAACCAGACAAACTTCAATGCCATTTGATTTGCTTCAGTCCATTTTTTTTTTTAAATACATGAAAATTTTCATGTGTAAACGTTTCTATTTCACAAAATATATTCGAAGCAATATATGTGCTATTATTCCAATACACTAGTATTTTTTAAAGTGCGAACCTGTGTAGAAGAAAAAACTATTAAATTAAATATCTAAAGGAAAAGGAAGTTATGGAGAGGGGTAAAAAAAACACAGTTTCATGATTTTGTTTCTAATTTCATTCTTGCAGACCCATCAAGAAAATCATCAAAAATTGAAAAAAAAATGGAAATATTATATTAATGAGAAATTGCGGAGAGCAGGCACATTGAAAAGAGGCCATTATCGTTTGTATTGAGAGAGAACATGAGTGTGTGTGCGTGTATATATAAAGAAGAAAAAATAGATAAATAAAAGGACTAAGTGTTATTTACATATAATTAACAGTAAAAAGAGGAAAAAAAAAAAAAACAAGAAGAGTGCTCTAATTATGTTGAAAGTCATGGTTAAGATGATGGAGAACATAAAGATTCCATCTCTTTCTTCATGCATAATAACTATATATATCATATTCTTTAAATTTTGTGATCATCATCATCATCATAATCAAATTGCATGATTCTAAAACTATATCAATCAATCAATAATAATTCTAATTAATCCGAGGAACATATCCATGATTCCACCATACCTTCAGTTCTTGTTGTAGCGGCCGCCACAGTCACACTCTCCTGTCCCTTGTCTCTATGAAATTCTGATGAAGCTTGTGAGAATCTGCTCAGTTTCCCATTTGCAAATAGCCCGGCCGTTGCTTCTTCATTCTCATTTGACCCCAAGGCAGCCGTCGCGCCGGTTCCAGCCCCGTGGCCATGCCAGCTTGTAGGACTGTTGTTGTTGTCTGATGATGACACTAAGCTTTGAAGTCCACTCATTAGGTTTGTGTTAAGATGGGAGGCACTAACAGCACCAGCATGACTTAAACCAAGCTCCTCTAAAGAGCTGCCTTGTGGTGGTGGTGGTGGTGGTGGTTTGGTTTCAAGAATGGGGGAATTTGCAAGTGGGTATTTTGGGGGAACTTGAAGGAGTGAGTGTAAGTTGAGAATTGGGTTATTATTTTGCATGTTGATACCGAAAAGATTTTGTTGATGAGAAGGTAGTTGTTGGTAGTTAATGTTAGTAGCGGTAGTAGCAGCAGTAGCATTAGGAGTAGAAGTAGAAGCAGAAGCAATAGCATCAATAAACATGGAACTATTATTAGAGGTAGAAAATGGCATTGGATTGATGAGTTTCTGAGCAAATGGTCTCAAAAGATTATAAGAAGAAGGTGGTTGTGATGGTGAAGAATCCAGATGGGAACCTATTGTTGATCTCATCATCAAGCTAGAAGAAGTTGATGGAGAAGTACCAAATAGATCAAGCCTTGTCCTTGGGAAATGTGAAGATGTGAAGGGTGGTGCAGGAATCCCAGTGAATTCTTGAACCATGGCTCTGAAGTTGGTGGTATCTGTTGTGAGCACAGTTGTTGGAGCACGCCTTGAAGCCCTTGATCTCTTTTTCGGGTTCCGAACCATCATACTACTGTGGTGGTTGCTGCTGTTGTTGTTAAGGTTGATATGGGCTTGGTCGATATTTAGACCAGGCCCTGAAGCCGTCGCCAAAAAAGATGAAGCTTTTGATGACACACTTTCAGTTCCTCCTTCTCGAGGAGAAACGTGTAAAGCTGGAAAAGCAGTTGCTGACGACGAAGAGGAGGGAACAAACAAACCACCAAGATCGGTGCAATTGGGCTCAGATCTTAAGCTTTTGGACCAAACCATATCAAGATTAAGGAGAGAATTTGTGTGATGGTTTGTATTGAGAGGTAGTGATGATGATAATCTTGATGATGACGATGCTGATAAAGGATCAAAGTTGTAGTTTGATGACAAATGGTCAAACAAAGAAGGGTGGTGAAGGTGCTGGTGCTGCGCCGGTGCCGGCGCCGGCGGCGGGGGGTAACTTGATGAGTTATTATTCAAGAAAGAAGAAATGGAGTCAGCGCGTGAATCATACTCTTCATCACCACCACCACCACCACCACCACCACCACTTGAAGATTGCATACTATTACTATTACCAGAATCCATTAGACCCCCCAAAAAAGGATAAAAAAGAAAGGTAGACAAGAAACTGAGATTTTCTTTTGCTTACTTTGCTTACTTGCTTGCTTGCTTGCACACAAAGAGACTCATTTAAAGCCGCACGGTGTGTAAATAAATACAAGGAAAGAGACAAATAGAGATCTTCTGGAAGCAAAGAGATATGAGACGTATCAGAAAGTACCGATGTTGTTGTTGCTGCCTTTAAAGCTCTGATCTGCAAACATTTGGCCTTTGAGCAACAAAAGGGTATGTGAAACGATCATCAAAACAGAAACTTATTTGGTTAATGAGAAAATTAGGGTTTTGTATTATGAAGAGTGAGAGAAAAAGAAGAGAGAAATGATTTTTTTTTTCTTTTTCTTTTGAGAGGTTTCTGGTTATGGCTTGGAGCCAAAAGATTACAAGAGTGGGACAGCCATGTGAGAGAGAACCAAAAAAGTGAGAGCTAGCTTGTTGTAATAGCTAAATGGTCAAAGTATGAGATAGTTGTGGTTTTGATTCATAGTGTGAAAAGAAGAAAAATATTTGAGGTTAAGTGAAGTTGATAGTATTTTTTCTTTTTTTTTTTAAATAAAAAGAAAATTAAAAATGAAATTTAAATAACAAGTTCCCTTTTTTATATAATTTGTGGGAATAATGAGGTGGGCAAGCAAACAAATTAGAGAAGACGGTTGTTGAATGGTATAAAGAAAAGATAACAACCATCACCGCCATTACCTTTCAAAAGAAATTTAAAAGGAAAAATAAAATTGATTCATCAAACATTATCTAATAATTGTCTCATTTTTTGTGCAACAATTATATTATTGCCTGATGGTTTCAGTGTTAATGGATTATTAGATTAGTTAATCTGCATAACAAACTAATAGTAAATTAATAAAGATCAATAATAGATTAATGTTCTCTCACAACCCACACCCTTTGACCAATTCAGGAACCATAAATAAAAAATAATAATTATAATTTAAATCTAGGGTTATAATTGAGGAAGCTCAGAGAATCTTTCACAGTCTTGCCCATGATCACTGCTGATATTTTCTTTCACTTTCCTGATAATTTTCTCACTACTTTTCCCACCTTCATTGCTTTCTCTTGTATTTAATGAGAGTTAATTTATAAAGTATTGTTTGGAAGAAAGCACAAGAAAATGATCGTATGATCCTATTCGTTTTGATGGATAGATCAGTTCAACAACAACAAAGTTCGCTGCAACTATCAAAACCAAAAAGAAACTATATTTAATGATAATTAATAACAATTAATAACATGTTTTAATTACACAACTTGGGTTCGTATTGATACCGTACGTCTTTATCATTTCTACGTGTTATTTATTTGTTTTTATAATCCATGGTCTGTATTTGCCCCTACAGGACCAAGCCCTAACCCTTAAATCCTGAACTTTTACGTATTCCAAGTTCCAATTCTACACGTAATGCTTCCAAAATCTACCATTGTTGATCCCTACCTTCATTAATGTGCATTTTAGAGTTGTTGACGATAAAGACAATTTATTTGATAAAAAAAAATTGTAGCAAGAATATAGTAAGTGATACTGATATTATTTGATTAATTCGTAACTTTAATAATGTAGCACATATATAATTATTTATCATTCTGTCAAGTAATGCAAATATTAATCAAATTATTTTGATGAACATATAAATATACAGTAGTACTACACATTTTAAATTATTTATTTTAAAAAATTATATATGACATTAATTAATTAATTAATTAAAATAATATAATTAATTTACTTAAATTTTATAAAAAAATTATTAACTAATTAATAAATAACGTATTATTTGAAATGAAATTTGAACGCCCATCGTTATTCTTAAATACATATTCGCACGACAATTCTTTACAGCTGATAGCAATAAAATTGTATAAAATTACACAGGAGTAATTTAGTAGGCAGCATTACCACGTCACCGTATTATAGTTTCAACACCAGAACACGCGCGCGCGCGTGTCTTGCCGCTCACCACATGAAATGAAAGCAAGATCGTTCAGTAGATTATTATTATTATTATTATTAATTATTATTTAATCAGATGATACATAATGATCTACGTGGCGATATGAAGACTTTCAAATCACTTACCTAATTATGTCTCATTTAAGTTACTTGAACTTGTAAAACTACTAACTTTTAACTGTTTTGTTTGTGAGCACAATCTCTCAGCCAACTACAAAGATCTTGATCGAGCTCGCTAGCCATCAGATTCAAAAATGTCGATTGATGGGACATCAATCCTTTTCAGAGAAGCTGTGGCTCACACAAGGTTTTGCAGCAGTCACTTTTTTGATCATCTGAACCGTTGATTTTGAGTTGAATTGATGGGGATATTCATATTCTCTGATGGCTTACTCGCCCCCGTGTCACAATTTCAGCTTCTGATAAAAGTGCTTTTCAATGTAAAATATAAAATATACAAGGAAGTGATTGTAAGAGAGAGACTGCACAAAAAGTAGGGTGAGCTCTCGGTTTATTTCATTATCATTTGCTACAGGATTGACATTGACTTCCTTTGTATGTGTACGCGTGTGCGTGTGCGTGTGCGTGTGCGTGTGCGTGTGTGTAATGGAAGTGCTTCTAGTTAAAGTGACTTGCAGCTTTGGGCTTCCAAGCAAATCTCAAGTATCCAATTACGGGCTTGGACAATCAGAGATAGAGAGGAAGAGTTAAAAGAGACTGTAGGTGTGGGTTTTAAGATTAATTTTCATAAAAGATTGTTTCTAAATAAAATTACTTTCTTTTTTTTTTACACATTAGTAACAGTAACAAAATTTTCATTAAAAGTTGTATCAAATCAGTCTTTTGTAATATACTTGATAGGCTTCTATCTTATAATTATTTTATTTATAGATTTGTCAATTCCTATTTAAAAACTGCAACTTCTTAATTGCAGTTTGGACTCTGCATATAGTTTATAGCAGAATATGGACTCCAAATGAATACTTTTGTATTTTTAATATTATTTATAATACAATTAAAGTCCAATGGACAAGGATCCTCTCCTACTACGACAGAATTCTTATCCAAACTTAATACATAATATAAATGTTCAATCAAAACCTAACAAACAACTGAAGTCCACTATATGAAATTAGAGAAAATACTCTCACAACTACTGAGAAGACTTGAACCCTCCACTTTAGAATCAAAGGGAAGAGGTGCAAATCAACCAAACCAAAGGATTGTTGGCAAAAAAAAAAAAAAAATAGATATATGATTTCAATATCTATAGATTATAATTTATTAATAAAAAATATTTGATAATGACTAATAGAAAGAAATACTCTTCTTTTATAATTCTTAAGATAATACTGAAAAAATTCCATTACTAAATAAAAGGCATGGATCATCCTTATAGGAAAAAAAAAATCTATACATTATCAACACAAACAACTTGGGTAAAACATCTATAAAATAATATTGTTAGGAGTAAAAAAAATTATTATTTTAGCAAAGTTAGTTATTTATCAATAAATGATTTTTTTTAGTTGTAAGAAGAGTTTTCTTGGTACATGTACATACTTCTCTACCACATAACACAAATCGTGCATCCTCAAGGTAGCAGTATCTCCTTCGATAGCTACTATCCATAATAGTATAACTTAGTTAAAAAACTTGTAATTATATAATATCTTTCTTTCTTTATTTATTTAATTTATGTAATCATATACATATATACCAAACGTATTGCACACTTTGCAAAAAAAAATAAAATTAAGGATGAGACAGAGTTCGATTTTAGAATAAAGAAAAAATAAATAAATATCTTTAGATGCATATATATGTAAAGAGCTGAATTCAAATTATTGAAGTTATAAGGGGGAAAAACCTCTTCAATGTTATGGGATTTTATATTTTTATTCATTATTAATTTATATTTTCATTAGGCCTTAAAAGATTTAATATATATTATTAATTTAGTATAAAGACCCAAGTCTTTAATCAAGATTATTGATTTATCGAACATATATTTATTGAGATTTTACTGTATTAAATATTTTATAACAACATTACATGTAAAAATTCTATATAACAGCCGTTAAAATCTTTTCTTTTAAAAGCTCTACGTACTTGTACGGATCAAAGAACAAGTCATCGTCAACTAAATGCATTATTTTTTTGCTACATAGATTAAATAGAACTTTATATAAAATATTTGTTTAATTGAGAACATGTCTCAAGTAGTTTTCCATTAATAATTTTTGTTAAATGTAGTCCAACTAAAACAAGAACGTAGCAAACTAAAGATAATTATGGGTACAATTTGGTGGAACTATTATTAACCGTTAAACCCGAATTATCTGCTTCGGTTGTCGTCCAAACTTGACCTAATAAGTCCCATTTGACTACGTTCATTTTAATTACGATTATTAGTCAATGGCAGGGTTTTATTTTTATTTTGTTTTTGGTTACAAGTAGCATAGATTGATGAGCTTTTCAGAGAGGAAGAAGAGACATAAAATGTATTACTTGCTTTAGAAGTTGCTTGAGAACTGAGATATCCCTGCAAGAATTGGATTGCCTTGCTGCGAACCAATGTTGTAAGGCATAAGCTAAATTTAGCTAGGAAACATGGACTAAAAGATATTATCATTAATTCTTTGCAATCTTTTACTTGATTCTCTAGCCTTAATTACCTAATCTTGCATTTAAAGCTCAAGGTCTAAGCTTCAACCCCGCAAACACCACTCCCCCCAAACTCTCTTTTTACATAATAACCTAGGGATGCATTGAGCCACTTCAACTTTATTTTGTTTTATTCTAGGGATATTATCCTCCAACTACCCGAAAAATATTAGAAATATAAAGAGCCACTTGAATTTTTTAAGTTCTATATCAATCAACTACTTTTCTATTATTTTCATTAGCTATTATTAATGAATATGAGGTAACAGATTATTTATCTTAACCTTCTTAAATAAATCTAAGCGTAAAATTGTCTTTTACCTTAAATTATTTAACACTAGCTAACAAAATTAATTGAAAGTGGTTGGTTGACATAAAACTTAAATTTTAGGTGGTTCTAAAATGTTATCATAAATTCGTGGCGATTCTTAAAGTGGTTGAAGATAATTTTCTTTTATTCTATTTTTATCTCCTACCCACTAATCTTTGAATTCAAACTCAATGACCAACTAATAAAACTACTTAGAAAGTATTCAGACAGACCCCTAAAGGCATGCTTAAGTTAATCTTGTTATAGTACAAATATGTGATAATATTATAAGAAAGTATACTATCTCTTTATAATAGTTATGAGTACAGGGATGTATTTGATAGCATATTTGTTATAATATCTCTTCATAAAGAAATATACTTTTCAAAAAGTGATTTTAAAATATTTTTCAAGTACGTATTTTCTTTGATGCGTGATGCTCCAAGTATTGCAAGTGTTTTTTTTTTTTTTTCACTTTTAAAAAAAATTATAATAAGATAGCTAAAGATGCAAATTTATGCTTCTATTTATAGTTTTATAATTTCGATAGAGCCCGATGGATAATTTTTTTAATTAAAAAATTGTACGTGGTTATTAAATATATAATAATTATACAATTGGTTCATGATTATTCCTAGCAAATAATTTAAACCCATAGCATATCCTCAGAACTTAGAGTTAAGAGTCACGAATTTAAGTTTTATATAGCTACAATATTAGACATATTAAAAAATGCTCCATTGCTCATTCTCCAAAAATATATTCCCCAAATCAGAATTTCTACAACCCACACAAGAATCTTTTTCTTCGATCTTTTTTTTTTTTTTGGTGGTTTCCTATCTGGTATTATTCTTCACCACCTATGTAGAATCCAAACAACAAAAAAGATGGATACGAATTAAAGTTACTAGAAAAAGAAATTAAAAAGGAAAATTCGGAATACATGCATGAGTGTATTTTATAAAATATAAAATCTATGAGATCATAGATTTTTGTTCAATTTTAAAAATTAAATATGCTAAAGAATTCCCAAGGTGACAATTTAAAGATGATTCGAAACTTTTAAAATTGTAGAAAAGAAAAGAAAAATTCCACCGAGAGAGAGATGAGATGAATTATCTTAATAAGTTGAAGATTAATTCAATTTTAAGTTGTTTCCGTGATTGGTCAATTTATATGTTTCAATACTTTGATTGGAATAACTTAGCATAATTGATCTTAATCAAAGTTTACCTAACATGATTTAGATAAATAATTGAAGTTTTAGACTACTTACATCTATGATTAGACTCCACTACGCTCTAGCTTTACTATTTCATTTATTTTTTTCCTTTCTTTCTTTTGACTTAATTGTGAAAGTGCACCTAATTAACCATGATTAGTTCTTGTATTTTCATGTATGTCAATTATCAACTTCCTAACTTTTATATAATTTAGCTTATATTATTTGTCAGATGTTTATCGGGATCTTGCCTTCAATTCAAGTCGATTTTATACTTAGAGAGGCGGTGTACATATATATAATCCTAAATTCAAGAAAATTCTATTTCTAGATGCAAATAATTGAGCAAATATCAATACTCGTGCAAGAAATCTGCTCTTCAGCTAAATAATTTTTTTTTGTTTTTATTTTTTGAATTTGATATGAAAGTGAGGCATAGACTAGTAGTTGGATCAAGATGTACAATATTAATCTATTCATGCTTGAGAGGATAAAAATTGACACAGTTCAAGAAGAAATTGAACACTTCCATGATGTTGAAACGAACGTATACTAGACAAGTCTATGCCCAATTTTACCTAACAGCCTCAAGTTTTTGCTTACATATGACCCTTTTTATATTTTTCAATCCGTTTTTAAAATATTTATTTTTTGAATTAATCAAAGCATGCTAGCGAAGGAATCATAGAAAGCACAACACATGATTTTGAAAACATGTTGTGCAATTTTGGCAACATTTTGGGCTTAAGGATCACGGATGACAGATTCACAGCCTAGAGGCTGCTGCTGGGAATGAATTTTCAAATTGCATTATTGTTATTTGAGTTTTGGGATCAAACATTTTTAAAAGTCAAGTGGTCCTAATGACAAATGTTCAATAATTTTGTGGCAGAATTTGACTATTGACTTGTCTTCCAAAATTTTCCTCATCCCAGGATCCAAGGCACTGACCAAATGACAACCATTCAGCAAAATGGTTGACAAAATCGGAGCAGGCATTTGGGTATTTTAATTTAATTCTAGATCTAAATTGGGGACAGCTTCAGGTAACCAGCAATCAGGCCAGTTTGGGGTGAATTCATTTTGGGTCCAAAGCAGGTCCAAAATTTCAAACTAGCCCAAAAGCCGAATAATCACTTAGCTTGAGGAATCGTCACATCCGTGCTCATATTATCCAAACACGTAGGCACACATGCAACTACGTGTCACTTGCCATGCAAAAGCACTTAAACTATAAGCAAACCCCAAGCTTTCGGTGATTCAATCACACAAGCGGATATGTTAAGAAGCAGCTTTCTCCGCTGTGGATACACTTGAATTCTTGAGAATTGCTTTTGAAGCAACCAGAGTAACAGATTTCAAACACTGTATTATTATTGAAGATGATCGAATAAATCAAAATACAGGGCTAGCTAGTTTATATATTGATGTGCATGATAATGACAGCTAGCCTAGGGGTATTGAATGGAAAATGATTACACATGATCCGTGAATATAGCAACTAGGAACCAATCATTTTAGACTTCTAGAATCTGCAGTTTTCCCATGCACAAGTGCTGATATTCTTCACCATAACAGTTTTGCCAACTAAGCAAATCCGACTTATCTTCCACATCAGCATTGACTAAGCTCAGGTGGTATGCCAGCTTGGTTTCATGATCCATTGTTGATTTTTCATAGCTGCTGCCTTCAGCACCCTCTCTCAAACTCAAGGTCTTGTCAATGACCTTGAGTTTGTTTCTGAAGCAGCTGAATTTACTATATGGCAGTGGTTTGGTTAACACATCTGCAACTTGATCCCTGCTGGCAACATAATTTATCTCTAATTCTCCTTTGATGACTTTATCTCTGATAAAATGGAGATCGATTTCAAAGTGTTTGGTTTTTGAGTGATATACTGGATTTGCTGCTATAGCTGCTGCACTGGTACTATCACTCAAAATCATTGGGACTCTTTCAACATCAATCTTTAGCTCATCTAGCAAGGAGGTGATCCATGCTATCTCAGTGCTGCACAGAGCCATGGCTCTGTATTCGGATTCTGCAGTGGATCTTGCAACTACGCCTTGTTTTCTTGAGCTCCACGCAATAAGATTATCTCCCAAGTAAACACAATAGCCACTTATAGATCTTCTATCATCTGGATCACTGGCCCAATCTGCATCTGTGTATGCAACAAGATCTGAAAACTTGGATTTTGTGAATCTTAAACACATGTTCATTGTGTGTTTGAGGTACCTCAGCACCCTTTTGCATGCTACCCAATGTGGCTGTCTAGGATCCAACATGAACTGGCTAAGTTTATTTACTGAGAATGAGATCTCTGGTCTTGTTAAGACTGCATACTGTAGACTTCCTATGACACTCATGTAGAGTGTAGGATCATGAAATCTGTCCCCAGCATCTTTCTTTAGTTTTTCAGTAGTGCTGAATGGTGCTTCTATGCCTTTGCAGCTCAACATCTCTATCTTGGCTAGCAGGTTTTGAATGTATTTAGCTTGAGACAGCAAGATGTTATTCTGATTTCTGAGGACTTGTATTCCGAGAAAGAAGTTCAGGTCTCCAAGATCCTTTAAGGCAAAGGTTTTATTCAGATCTCTGATCAATTCTTCAATGCCCTTGCAGTCATTTCCAGTAACTATTATGTCATCAACATATATGAGCATAATGATTATCTTCGACTCATTTCTTCTGAAAAACAGTGATGTATCACACTTGGAATTTCCAAAACCCCAAGAGTTCAGAGCACCTTTTTAACTTATCAAACCATGCCCTGGGAGCTTGCCTCAGTCCATATAAAGCTTTCTTCAATCTGCATACATGGTTTGGCCCGCTTCTGTCTTCAAACCCCTCAAGTTGTGGCATGTATACTGTCTCTGTCAGATCACCATTCAGGAAAGCATTGTTTATGTCCACTTGCCTAAGCATCCAATCATGATTTACAGCCAATGTCAGAATAATTCTGATGGTTGCAGCCTTGACAACTGGGCTGAATGTCTCATTGAAGTCGACACCTGGGGTTTGCAAGAAGCGTTTTGCAACAAGCCTGGCCTTATATTTATTGATGGATCCATCTGAGTTTTCCTTCACCTTGTATATCCACTTGTTTCCGATCAGCTTGTAATGTTTGTTGTTTGGTACCAAAGTCCAAGTTTCATTCTTTACCAGAGCATTGTATTCATCTTCCATTGCCATCTTCCAATTTGAATCTTTCAAGGCTTCAGTGGTGTTTTTGGGAGTGGAAGGCTGAGTTTGTCCAGATACTTGGTATACCTTTGGTTTGAAGATGCCTGTTTTGGACTTTGTTATCATTGGGTGTAAGGATAAGGACTGCTGTGTGGGAGGGTTTTGAGTGTTTGGAGCCATAGTTTGAGGAGGGTTTTGACTGTTTTCTGAGTTATCTGGTTCTGGATGGTGAGTAGGCTGAGCTGACTCTGCTTGAGGTGAGTGGTGATCTGATATTGGGTTGGTGTCAACAACTTGCTGCATTTCATTTTGACCTGGACTCGAGATGTGTTCTGAGTTTCCAGCAGTGTCTTGAGGATGGTTGTGAGCTGCTGTTGATGGAGTAAGGAAGGAGGTTGTAACTGTCAATTGAAAAAGACACAACCTGAAATTTTTCAAATAGTGCATTTTGATCAATGTTGTTTGCTGACTTATGTTTGCTGAAGCTAGGATCATTTGAGAAGGGAAAAACATTTTCATTGAACTTAACACTAGCCGAAATGTAAATTCTACCTGAGTGATTCATGCAAACATATCCTTTGTGAGCAGTACTGACCCCTAACAATATGCATCTAGATGTGTGAAAATCAAATTTGTGCTTGTTGTATGGTCTTAAGAAGGGAAAACATTCACAGCCAAAGACTTTAATTTGAGAGTAGTCTGGTTTGAATTTGAGTCCTGAGATGCAGCACTCAGGCTCTTGTTCTAGCACCAAACTGATTTGTTAGAGTTGTCCAAACCTCATAGGAGGTAGAACAATCTACTACGGTGCCTAATACTCCTTCACTCAGTGATGACAGTAACTAGCTGAGTAAAATATGATCCTGTTTCTTCCAGATCTGATAGTTGGGGTTAGGTGAGGTGACAATAGTTTAATTTGGTCCAGTGTTTATGAACGTTTTAGGAGGGCAAATATGGCTACCATCGACAAAACCTTCAAGCTCATTAGCTCTGATGCTGGAGATCACTTGTGATTTCCAGAGCATGAAGTTGTTTTGGGTCAACTTGATAGTGTGGTGAAAACATAGGTGTTGCTGGTAATGTGCTGGGCTGGTGATGCATTCATTGCTGCTGAGTTTCTAGCATTAATGCCTAAGTTTTGATACCCAATATTTTGTGATGGGTTCTGATTTTCATTTTGATTTAGGTCATCATTTGATCACTTGGATCTGCCTGTGTTGGATTCATGTTTGTTTGGATGTTACTGCTGCTTGCCATAGCTCAAAGTTAGCTCTGATACCAACTTGAATTCTTGAGAATTGCTTTTGAAGCAAGCAAAGTAACAGATTTCAAACACTGTATTATTATTGAAGATGACCGAATAAATCAAAATACAGGGCTAGCTAGTTTATATATTGATGTGCATGATCATGATAGCTAGCCTAGGGGTATTGAATGGAAAATGATTACACATGATCTGTGAATATAGCAACTAGGAACCAATCATTTTAGGCTTCTAGAATCTGCAGTTTTCCCATGCACAAGTGCTGATATTCTTCACCATAACAGTTTTGCCAACTAAGCAAATCCGACTCATCTTCCACATCAGCATTGACTAAGCTCAGGTGGTATGCCAGCTTGGTTTCATGATCCATTGTTGATTTTTCGCAGCTGCTGCCTTCAACACAACAAAGTGGCCGGAATTTCTGGCCGAGCAGAGGCCAAGAAGCAAGATTATCCAGTGCTTGAATGGCATCCAGCAGCACAAGAAAGTGCTGAAGTGGCTTTGGAATCTCGTGGGACCGTGCAAGATACTGTAAAGAAGCTGATGAAGGAGTTTAGGATTTATAGATGGAATCCTGACCGTCCAGATAGCAAGCCCTCTCTTCAATCTTATCATGTTGATCTCTCCGAGTGTGGTCCTATGGTAATAAGTTAGTTAATTAATTGCTTTATTGGGTGTTTCATTTCATGGTTAAAGCTAATTAAATGTTTATTTCTCAGTAAAAGCGCTATTATGTTAAAGTGCATATATATAGTTCGAGTAGAGTTAATTTCTATGAATAGGAATAGACAATTGGAATTGAAAGTATTGTTGTTTAGGTTTTGGATGCATTGCAGAAGATAAAAGCAGAGAACGATCCAAGCTTGAGCTATAGGAGGTCATGCAGAGAAGGGATTTGTGGGTCGTGCTCAATGAACATTGGCGGCACCAACTCTGTGGCATGCCTTAAGCCCATCGATGGCGACACTAGCAAGCCAACTATAATAACTCCCCTGCCTCACATGTTTGTCATCAAAGATCTTGTTGTTGATCTCACCAATTTCTACCAGCAATACAAGTAAGCTCATCATGTCTTAATTGGTTAACGAAATGGGTCTTAGTTAAACTCAATTGACCACACTGAACTTACATTATTATTTGAGTATTGTTGCTTCCTATGTTTGATATTGAGATGCTATGGTTTCTTAATTTAAAGCAGGGGAAGGGTGGGGAAGTTCAAACTTCAAGACTTCAAGTATTGATGGGGGGATTGATTTTTAATTTTTTTTTTTATTTATAACTGTGCTGTAGTCACCAGGAACTTAGTAATTTTGCTTGTATCTGCAGTAATTTTGATTTGGGGATTTTGATTGATAATTGAGCCCACTTTTACAAATAAAAAAATAAAATGAAAAAGTAATCATATCAAATTTTTAAAATGTTATTTGCTATTTTGTCAGAGTGAAAAAATTATTAGCAAACTAAAGATCAAACAATTGCACCACTTTGACTTTATATCACAAAATATAAAATTATATTTTCATCCTATATATAAAGTTTATAAATTAATTATGCACGGGCCAAATCATATTTTTATACTTAATTTTTAATATTTCTTTTGAAAGTTTTAAAAATTTTTTAAAGTCTACAGGTGCCGTGGCTCGCTCTAGTCGTAAGCACTCTCAGCCCTTGGGTATATATTATGCTTTGAAAAATAAGCACGAGCAAAACAGTTTCTCCACATGCATGTGTACCTCCAATGGGTTTGTTACACACCATTGTCATGTAGATAAATATGTTGTGCTTTCAAGTACATATGTTGTATTTTATTGTTATGTCGTATAGGTCAATTGAGCCGTGGCTGAAGACAAACATGGTGCCCAAAGATGGGCGCGAGTATCGGCAATCACCCGCAGACAGAAAGAAGCTAGATGGTCTGTATGAATGCATACTATGTGCTTGCTGCACCACTTCATGCCCCTCATATTGGTGGAACCCTGAAGAGTTCCTTGGCCCCGCCGCCTTGCTCCAAGCTTATGGATGGATTTGCGACAGGTAACATACTAATATTGGACTGCTGATCCTATCTATCAGGTTAAGCTTAAGCTTTTGGGCAATGTGATCTGTCTAACAAAGTGTTTTTTTTTTCGAACTCTCTTGACAGCCGGGATGAATTCACGGAAGAAAGATTGCAAGCATTGACAGAAGATGAAAGGAAATTGTATAGATGTAGAACTATCAAGAATTGCTCAGCAACATGCCCCAAAAGTTTGGGTCCAGCTGATGCAATTCACAAAATGAAGACTAAGCATTTGCTTTCTCAGCCTATGGAAAGGGTTGAAAGCATGTAGTAGCTAGCGGCTCTAATCTCATAGAGAATGCACCTTGAGCCACTAAATTAATTTCTCTTTGCATAATTTTTTCTCGGCCTTTTCTCATTTTATATGATACAAATGGGCCATTTCAGGGTGTTACCATAGAAAGTTGGACTTGGAACATGCAAAATTGGGATGAGATCGAGTATATACTCATTTCACTTCACTTGGAACAAATTGCCTATTTGTTAAAATTTATGGGTGATGGATTCTCATCTCGGTTAATTGTAGAGCAATTTATTATAATATTGATTCAAGCTTCATTTTTTGAACTTTTCTCATTTTATAAAAACATGAAATTAACTATTTATTGTATACACATCGGTGGAAACTGATCACATGTTGTGAAATTATTGAAATGTGCCGAAAGATATTTGTGGGCTAGTGTTTCTCTTCATTATTTTTCTAATAGGAATTAAAGTTATTTAATTTTCAAACAATTCCTTTCATTTTTTCAAAAAGGATAGTTTTTTTTTTTTTTTCAATGGAAACTAGAATAATTCTATCATCCAAAACTTCGAGAGATTGTAGGTGGGATGAAAAAAACTTCAAAAGATTACAAATGAGTCGTCATGTCCACTTTATTAATATATATGGAGAGTTTCCAATATAATTCAGATGATTAATAAATTACCACTTCTGTACATGTTTTTATTAATTTAGTTGAAAAATATAAAAATTAATAACCGAATTCACTTTTCTATATAACTTCGATTTTAAGGTTTTACAATTCTTAAGTCACACTCACACCACTTTATATAAGAATTTTGTTCACCAAATGTAGCTTTTTTCAGTAATTACTCAATATTTAATTGTTTGACTCATTAATTGTTAACTTAAATCAATCTTTAAATCAATTCTAATTCTAGTTTATGATAATAGAAACAAGGAAAAATGACGTCTACATTCCTAAGATTCCACCAACATTCAAAATTTCTTTTTGACCATTATGCCTTTACTTCTATTATCTCAAAAAAACTGATTTTAAATTTTTTTTTGTAAATATAAGTATTATATAAATAATGTAATCTATGCAGTTGATTAACAACAAAATATTTTAATATTTTAATATGTTTAAACATGTAAATTGTTATATTTATTTTAATAAATACTTTAAATGCATTTTACAATTAAAAATTGTCACATACAACTAATGTTAAAATTATTATTTTACATAATATTCAAAATGATTTAAATTTTAATACATTTATTTTAATAATATGATTCTATTTATTATAAAATTTACTTTGATATAATAAAATACATCTTATTGATTGTAAAATATTAAGATATATTTTTAAAAATTAAAATTATTTTAAAATGTATTTATTATTATATTTATTTGAATGTTATATTTCTATTTATTATAAAACAGTAGAATTAATTTTTTTCAGATAATAGAGGTAGGAGATATTATGGTCAAAAGAAGATCTTTGTGTCTCTTTTTTTAAAACTTGAAGGTGTTGATGATAATTTTTCTAAATTTTGGGGGTATAGATGTCTTTTTCCTTATAAACAAAGGCAAATTGGTTAATTAATTTTAACATTTATACAAATAATATTGTACAAACTGTCTGTCATATCTTTAGGCTTGTGTTTACTTGCCGGATTTAGAAATGAGAATCTAGAATAAGAATGAAACTTACGTTAACTCGATGAAATAATAGAATGAATTTGGTGGGCTCCACAACAATTTGGGAATCATGAATAGAAATTTGATTACCAAGGGGGCTTAGGAATCACACTCCCATTTCATGGATTTTCCATTCTGCCCCATTAATTTTTTTATTTTTTCAAAAATTCCCTCACTTCAAATTAAAAAAATAAATAGCAAAAAAAAAAAAAATTCCCTAAACCCTAAACTCTCTCGCATAAGCCTCCCAACTGACCACCATCACAGCTGCTTCCATTACCATCACAACCAAACTCATCCACCATCTTCGTCATTGTTGGTCCGTCAACTGTGGACAGTAGGTTGGGTCGTCTCGATTTCATCTCCATCTCATTTCGTCTTCGATTGCATCTCTAATGGCCACGGTTCCGATTTGATGATGATGATGCTTCCGATGATGATGATTTGTTGTTGCTTTGTTGTTGATGACGATGATTATTCCAATTTTGATTATTGTTGTTAATTTTTTCTGGCAGGAGGAGGACTATTTTGTTGATGATGATTATTTGGGATTTATTATTATTATTGTTGTTGTTATTATTATTATTATTATTATTATTATTATTATCATTATTATTATTATTAAGGACTTTTTAGTAATTTATTATCATCTAACTCATTAATTTCAAGATAAAATAAATATATTAATGAAATCTAACTTATTCCGATTCTGATTCCTACAATTCAAATAAATAACTTATTCTAATTCTTATTTCTTATTCGCATTTCAGTTCATTTTCTTTTTGATTTCAATTCATTCCCTTTTAGTAAATGCATCATTAATTTTTTTCCCTTTTTAGTTTCTTTCTATAAAAAGCACCATTAATTTTTTTTCCTTTTTAGTTTCTTTCTGTAAAAATTAACGAACTTCCTTATTTATTAATGAACTTGCTTATTTATTAATTTTTTTAAAATTTATTTTAAGAAAACAAAAACCTTGGGCAATAAGGCAAATTTTTCATGTTAAGCTAAGCGTTCAAGTTGGCAAAAATCGACACGAGTTTTGTTCGATTTGTCAATTTAACAATCAATTGCTGCGAAGCCCATGAACAAATTTCGGTAAAACGCAATGCCCATATCGCGCTTTCTATTCTTTACCTCGAAGCACCGCTTCAGACAGCCGTTCAATCTTATTCGAAGGTCAATCTCTTAAACCCTTAAAACCCCTTTTGTTTTATTTTTATTTTTTATTTTTCATTTTTCATTATAACTGTGTTTCATTTAGCCTCTTGCTATGCTTATTGGTGATGACATAGTTGCTCTTGTACAATAAATAAATAAATAAATAAGTTGCTTAAATTTTTTGTTAATGTGTATAAAGTTTGCATATCTGTACAAAAATTGAACTTTGTACGCAATTTTTTGCGGTGATGGGGTCTTTTGGTTTTTGGTTTATGGTTTATGGATGAAATCGGAGTTTGATGCTAGAATCCTAACCGTTTTTAAAGAAGCACGTTCAATTTTAGTGGGCGTGGGTTAATTTTTGAAGACAATTGATTATACAAGTTTCAGCTGAGTTGCATGTATCTGGTGTAGGTTTGATTTATCTAAGAGAACTCAGTCTTGTAGCTACACGAAATCGTCAAGACAGAGTCATAGAAACCCAGCTGATTATTTTTTACCGCCTCAAGAGACGAAAGCTTCTCGCTCGTGGAGTACTTATGTTATTGTATGCTACCTTAGACACCTTTGTTACTAGTTATTGATAGTTGTTCAAGTACCAGGATTACTATTGTTAGTTGTTGAGTTTTGCTTGGAAAGAGATATTATTATTACTTGAACAAATTGGACTTGTTATTTCTTCATCAATTTACTGTTGCAGCCAGCTGGTGGTTTACTGGGATTCGCAGGAATAGCTACTTTTGTCCATTATAATGATGAACGAAGAGCTGTGCGGAAAGGTACTGTTTTAAGTTTAAGTATTCCTACCCATCCCTTTTTTTTCTTTCCGTGGATGTTGGAATCTGGAAATTTAATGATAGAATGCTTGTGACATTTAGGTTCCATTCTTATAAATCAATTTCTTTTGTCTCCACTCATGATTGAGATTCAAGAGCTTCAGTTTGTCAATGTGTCAAGGAGAAAAATTTTGAGGTGCCATTTATCTTTACTTGGGCTGATTATGAATTAGGGGATTATTCAGTTACCATTCTTTTGTCTATATTTAGTGTTAGTCTTTCTGATACATCCCTGCACATGAACTTCGAGACATGATCGAAGTTTTTCAGAATCAAACAGATTTTCTTATAGCTTTTGAATTTATCCTCTTGCTTCAAACAAGATAGCAGCTAGGCTGCACCTTTGGGGGCTTTAATTTGAAATTATTAGTGATGAAGTGTCTCAATTTTTGAGAAGCTCGTTATAGCATTTCTGGTGGTTGTATTGGTAACTATGTTTTTCATTTAAAAGGTGAAAATGATGGCAGGATGTATTTGCACTATTTTGGGTTATAGTAATTAGATCTTGAGTAGCCTTTAAAAATCCAGTATATCTACTGATACAAATTAGAAAGTAACTTTTTGATGGGGCATGGAAGAAAGAAACAGACAAGTGGGAAGATTGATTATGCCGTTATTATCTGATTATCAAATCTATGAACTTTATTTCAAGTATCTCATGATTTTGTATTGATTTATACCAGACACACACATAACTAGTCACTAATACATCATTTTGCTAAAATAGACATAACAACATCATATGATGGCAGTTGAGAAATTTTCCTATTCTCTAACAAATGCTTGTACACGAGAAAGCCAAAAGGACCCTTTTCTAAAACTGTATTGTACCAACCTCTGTGCCATTTGTTATTAAGTTCTAAATCATATTTTGAACTTTCGCTGCTTGGGTACTTTTGAGAATATTTACCTTTAAGGTTTGTGTGTCTTTGATTTGCAGCAAGTGTCAATGTTATATGATATAGTCATTGTTCTCCATGAAGTTGTAGTTGGGTCAATTAAGGGGTTTTTCTAAGTATGCATTTTTTGGTTCCTTAATTTTAGGCATGCTGAACTGTCTTCACCCTGTTACCTGTGTACTTTTTAGCATTTTCGAAGTGAGAATTTATTCAGTGCTCTTTGCAATTTTGGGCTTGTTGATTAGGACAATGAGTATGCTGCCTTCAATGATGTCTTCAGCAAAAGCTAATGGAACTCCTGAAGAATATCTAAACTCATTTATTGAGGATAAAGATTATAGTTTTAGAAGAAAATTTCATCTAAAATTATTTGATTTTTAGCGGTGTGGTTGTGGATTTAAGCTGAAAGGATTTACTTTGTAAGAGTATTTACGTTTGTTGGAAACTGTTAATTGTCATTCATTCTACACTAAATGGTCCTTTACATACAATCAAAAAATATCTTTCCAAGCATCACCAAGAAATTTTTGAGCTTGCAGAATTGCAATTTACAAGTTCAGTTTTGCAGCTGGAGGATGATTTTCTAAGTGTAATGTCCATTTTTCTTTTTGGTTCAACCAGGACAGGGCGAGAACTCTGGTCCCAATAGGGTGACAGGTCCAATTATAGGTGGTCCATTCACTCTAATCGATGCAGAGAATCATCCAGTAACTGAAAATAACTTTCTAGGGAACTGGGTTCTTCTGTACTTCGGCTATACATCATCCCCTGATGTTGGGCCCGAGCAAGTCCAGATGATGGCCAAGGCTATTGATACATTAGGTTTGTGAATTTAAATAGAAATAAAATTCTGAGTGGGACTATTTTAACTTAATTTTTGTATAAGATTTTGCCACAAATTTTGAGTCATTCTTCTCATGCAATTTAATGGTAGAGATAGTAAAGCAATTGACATCATTAAATGTTACTTTTGACTTTGCATATATAACATTGAATTGCATGAGATCAATGGCTCAAAATTTGTGTAAAAACTTAAGTAAAAAATTTAAATCAAAATATTCTATGAAAAAAAACTTAAGTTAAATAGCCCAAGCCTAGAATTTTATATTAAAAAGAGTATGATATTTATTTTTAAATTTTGATAACATCTCTCACATTGTGTATTTTTTACTTGGTGTTAAGATTCAAAAAAGAATCTTAAGATTTTACTAGTATTTGTCACCATTGATCCGCAGCGTGATACACCTTCACACCTACGTGCTTACCTTAAAGGTTCGGGTTCCCTCACAAATGATTGTGTTCATAATAATTTGCAGAATGTGTTGTGTGTACAATTTTTTTGGCTGACTTGCTCATGGCATGTTTTTCTGTCAAGTGTTGTAGAATTTAACTCAAGAATAGTTGGATTAACGGGACCTGTTGGTGCTATAAGGCAGATGGCTCAGGAATACCGTGTTTTCTTTAAGAAAGTTGAAGAGGAAGGGGATGATTATCTTGTTGAGTCCTCTCACAACATGTGAGCCCGAATTTTGTGTTTTGTATTGTTTTCCTCATTGATACGTTTTTGTTGGTTTTTGAGCTCATGATTGATTTGATGTTCAAAACAAGCAGGTACTTGATAAACCCAAGCTTGGAGGTTGTAAGATGTTTTGGGGTTGAATACACTGCAGAGGAACTAGCAGAAGAAATATCAAAGGAAATGAAGAAAGACTCAACCTAGTTTTCCAAGTACAATGCAGAGGAACTGGCCATTTAATACTGAAGGAACTATAGAGAACCTCAACTTAATGATTGAAGTTTCAGTATGCTTCCATTCGCTTCTGCAATTACCCACAGGTTTTCGGCCTCAAATGTTAATTGCCCGTGGGACTTTGTCATTTCAATCAAAAAGTCCTTACTTCTTACTGCTTGCTTCTCACTTTCTTAGCCAGGCTGGGGTACTTCATTTAACTTTCGTTTAAACTATACCGATATACATGTTTTAGCCAATTTCATGTCATATCATTACTTTTCAAGAGTAGGAGCATATATTAACAAATTAACGGGAAAGATGGAAAATTTTCATTGGAAAGGCTATTATTATTTATCTATTTTGTGGTTAATCTTGTCTTGCACTTGGAACCTATTTAGGGTATGATTAGTTTGAGGTGCCGAGGCTTTTAATCCACAGCTGCAAGGGGATGTAATCACTCGTTGTCTAATATGTGTGAGTGGTGATATATGTTTACTACCAAGTGTGTAAATCACTAGTTGTCTACCCGTTTATGAAAAATTTTAGTTGCTATGGTTTCAAAACTAAGCTGAAGCATCTGTCCCAAAAGGATATAATTTGATAATAAATTGTATGGTGAAGAAAACAGGTTCATGCTTGAAAGGTCAATATAATTTTTCTTTAACATTTGTTTATTCTTGTCTTCTTTGTGGAAAGATTACATTTCCACAAGGGCGAATTCCATCTGATTTTGATGTAATTAAGTTGCTGATATTGCTCAGCAACAGTTTCAACATCTTTTTAAGTTTAAATAGAATGAAGAGAGAATTAACTATTACAACATACAATATGAGAGAAAATAGACAAAATAATAGATTAATATTATCATACCGTTCATTCTGTCTTCGTTTTACCAATAAATTGCATGATGGAAATATGCTTTAACGAATGTGAGATCTATTACCAAATGTAGAGAAATTCTATTATTACAATACATATTGAGAGATTTAAATGTTTGACGTCGATGATAGGATAAAGAGACATGTAATTTAGAGATTTTTTTTTTCCTCAAAACATTATAGAGAAAAATAATCCATACGTTCACACTTGCTTTCTTGCTCTCTCTTTAAAAAATTAATTTATAAATTTAAATTGGTTGATTTTTTTCATAATGTCAAACAAGAATTTAGTGTTGGTATAGGTCAATGTCGTGCATCTACCGTTCACTTTTCTCTGATATGATATCATTTAGCTGACCCACGTCTTGAGAAATGAATTTGAAATCTTCAATTAAACTCTCTAGTCAAATTCATGTCTCAATTTGACATCTTCAATTTTTTTTTCCCCTTTCCAATATTTGTTATTTCAGACCCTTTGACTTGATTAAATTCTCATATCCAAGATGGACGCCTTCGTTAAAAATTCGTTATGTTTTTCCCCTCATTTGTTTCCAATTTTCTTGATTACCAAACACACCTAAATCTCTTCTCTTGTATTAGAGATAATTTTTGTTTTCAGAAAATGGTTAAGATTTTAAGCGATCAAAACAATAATAAACTAAGATTTGAAAGTGATGGTAGGGTTGTTTATTCAATAATTACCTTGCAAAGTTGTAAAGCATTGAAAATTTTGAAAATGTCGTGATAGCCACTAATCGTTAGCTAAATTTAGTGGTTCGAATATTAGAATTAATTTGGATATTAATATTTTCCTTTTTTTGTTGAAAAATATAGCATTGAATAATAATTCCTTTTAATTCAGTCTACTAGATTTGACTTGAATATGAATGTTGAGTTTTGAGTCCTCACCTAATAACTTACTTTTGAAAAAGAAATTAACTAATATGGTGTGTTTCAACCAAATCACGTTGAATCTGCATTATCCCCTTTCTAGAATGTTTATTTAAACGGCCTTCAATTATTATTCAATTTTTTTGGGTGCTTCATTCATGTACACATCTACATGTATGATATTTGAGCACGAGCATGTAGTGATACTAACATTCCCCTCACTTAGGTTTATTGGGTGGATCCAATAAATTTCAAACACATGGTTATTTAGGGTTAGTTTGGTCATGCTGAAATTTTTAAAAATAATTATTGTTAGTTATAATGTAAAAATAATCAGTAATGAAAAGAATTAGTGAAACGTTTGGTAAAATATATTTTTATATGTGATATGAGTTTTAAAAACAATTGTATGTGTATCTTATAGTTAAACTAGTGTAAGAATACAGATGACTAAAATAGATGTAATATTGAATTTATTTACTTATTTATATACATGCACGTATAAATTTTTTTTTTTTACAGTGTACATAGAAAAATTGATAATTGAAATAAAAATTTTATTTTATTAATTTTTTATTTTGTTATCTCAATATAATCATTAATAATAATAATTTTAATGATTTTGGTCATGTTTGGTATTAAAGTATTATAACTTTTAAGTTACAGCTGCTATTAAAAAAAAAGCTATACTATGAAATAAAAGTCAATAGTGTGTAGTAAATATAATTTTTAAATAATAAAATTTACAAAAATAGTAAAGATATTATAAGTTTTTCATCATAAAAATGGTTGATCAAATCAACTTAACTTCCAAACTTCGGCAGTTAATTTTTACCAAATATTATAATGTTGTAACTTAAACCTTAATGCCAAACGACACCTTATTTCCTAATTAAATAAAGATAATTTTGATTTTAATAATATATGTGAAGATATACATAAAATTATATTAAATATAAATCTGATTTTCAAAATCAGATTTTAAAAAGTTAATACTTCCTTACTTTTACAATTTTTGCTATAGAATGGGATAATTTTGCCAAAAGTAATTTTTAAAAAAATTACCAAAATTAACTATAGCTTTTCAAAATCACTTTTTAATCGTCTCAAAAGTAATCTCAAACGAGTTCTTAGATTTATTGCGGGGATCCAAATATTGCATACAGACGACTCACTTTGCTATATGTAAATAATCTAATTTGTGGTTAGAATATTATTGGAATTAATTATAGGTAAACATTTTCCTTTTTCAAGGTGAAAATTGTGGCCCTGTTCTTATATCTTGAAATTCAACTAGTAGATTTGACCTTAACTAATCACTTATTTTTGGATAGATTATAGTTTTAAGTCCACATTGGAATCAAAGTCTTATCGAATTAATATTAAATCCTCTTTCAAAAAAATATATTTTTCTAGAGGGCCTTCAAAAACTTTTTAAGTACTTCTTTCATATTTTTAAGTTTCAATATTTTATACTCAAGTATGATGTTTATTTAGATTTGTTGCAAGGATTTAGTTATTTATACTCAAGAAGCTCACGTAAAGTCTTGCCTTGATAACAAGTCAGAGTTACCTAAAAGTAATTTACCTTAAGGTTAGAGCTCAAACATTGATAATTAGAGAAAAGAAACACAAATCCTTCAAAGATTTACGCGGATAAGTAAATTCTTACCATTTTAAGAAAAGAATAACTATATTCATGTCATTTCAAAATAAATGTTAAATCTCTTTTCGTTTGAGATTTCCGTGTATTTGGATAGAGATTAGTTAAATTGAGTGTTTATAATGTCCATTAAAATTAAGCTTTGACATATCATTATAAAAGTTATAACCTGATCTTGATGTTCAGATCTTCACATATGATTTGATATTTTGGACTAAATTTTTCAAGTTGAAAATCAATACGCCATAGCTGGCTTGGCCACAACGTGCATGCCAATCTCTCTTTATAAATATATTCTCATTCTTTATCGTTAAAGGCAGGCGTATGGTATTATTGGCTGTAAGCAAATTAATTTTTTTTTTTGTTTTGTTTTGTTTAATCTAACAGAACACTCTCCCTAAGACCAAATGACAATTAGCAAATCATTTCCTCTCCTTTAAATTTTCTTTCTAAAAATTTACTGATTCTCATTTATCCAAAGACCGGGTCTTTTGGTTCCCTCTTTGCACGACACAAAGCAAACACAAAAAGTAAGAGAAAAAAATTCAAAGAAATTCAAAATCCCGTTACCTAACTAATTACAAATTTAATTGAAAAATTAGTACTCTTCTCTTTTTCTTTTTCTTTTTTTTTTTCACCCTTTTAACCTGCAAAATAATTATGACATTTCTTATTGTCTTTTTAACCAAAAAAGAGAGAATAATTGTTAAAGAAAGGATCAATCGTCTTCATCTTTAACAGCCACACTCCAGCAGGAAAAGTTTTAATTAGGTTCCTTGCCTATCATCTCCGGGGGCTAAGGCCTGTTTCAAGTTAATTTCCAATCCAAATCCAATCCCTTTTCTTAATTCTTAATCTTTGTGCTAATCATTCGGGGATGCACCAATGTCCCGTCTATTTGTTTTGTTAAAAATACATTGCAATATTTCATAACCTTCAATTTTCTTGGGAAGTTACTTGTGCAATAAGCCTGAAAATTCAATACTAAAGCAATGGCCGAGAACTCACCAGATAAAAAGTCAGGCTGTGGCCTGTTGAATGCGGTTTTCGGGCGGCGTTGGCCGCGGAGAACGACCTCCACGGGGTCACTTCCGATGCTAAATGGAAACAGCAATGGCGGCAGCAACAATCAACTTGTGAAAACACCAAGCACACCAAATTCAAAACGGAGAAGAAACAGTAGTGCTGATGAGTCACAATTTTTAGAAGATGCCGCAGCACCAAATGTACAAGAACCACAAGCACAACCAAAACCAAGCTCAAAGCCACCGCCAGGTCATCATCCAAAACCCCAACAGAATAATGTCAAAAGACCTGAAGAAGCAGCTTCAGTTAACATTAATGTTAATAGCAACAACAACAACAAAGTTGCTGCAAATCAAGGGTATGCGAACCAAGGAAGGAGAGTGCCTAGAGAGGCAATTGGGATTTCGGGTGAGCTTGAAATTATGATTGCTGATCATCAAAAAACAAGAGGGAGTAGCAACCTTGTTAGAGCTTCATCAAGCAACGTGATGCTTTTTGGGAATTTGGGGAACATAAGGCAAGGAGGCGGAGGAGGAGGAAATGTGAACCCGTATAATCACGTAAATGAAAGCTCAGGAGCTAGAGGAAATAATAATACTAATAAAAATAATAATAGGTACCCGAATAGTGTTATGGGGAATGTTGTGAAGAAACAAAATGATCATCCTCAAAATCATTACAATTACAATCCTCCAAAGCCTGCTTCTTCTTCTTCTTCTTCTAGTGCCGAACCCACTTCATTATGTAGGGCTCTTTCGACAAGAATGGACCCGGAAACCTTAAAAATCATGGGCAATGAAGATTACAAGGCTGGGAATTTTGCAGAGGCTTTGGCCTTGTATGATGCTGCAATATCTATTGATCCCAATAAGGCCTCTTACAGGAGTAACAAAACTGCTGCATTAACGGCTTTGGGTAGGCTTCTTGAAGCAGTTTTTGAGTGCAGGGAAGCCATCCGAATTGAGCCTCATTATCATAGAGCTCATCATCGTTTGGCAAACTTGTATCTCAGGTAAAATTAAAAAATTAAAAAAAAAAAACTCTTGAATTTTTGTTTTAATTCTAGTCTACTGTTGTGTCTTGCCTCTTAGCTTAAGCTTTTGGGATAAATGATTTTTCTAACGTACTGTCAGAGCCAAGATTTCGTGTTCATTTTGCCTCAACTAATCTTTGTTTCATTCCAGCCCATTTCCTGCACCCTGTTTCGGTCGTCTGGGATCTACCGAACCCGGAGATCATATCAGTATTTCACGTGTCGGTGCCTGTTAAGCTTTAAATTTATAAGTGGTGCATCTGCTGATGTTCCATCTGATGATGTTCAATCTAATTAAGTACTCTTTAATTGTTATGTGTGCTACAGGTTAGGGGAAGTGGAAAAGGCAATATATCATTTTAAACATGCAGGACCAGAAGCTGATCAGGTTGATATTGCCAAAGCTAAATCTCTACAAGCCCATCTCAACAAATGTACGGATGCTAAAAGGACAAGAGATTGGAACACTTTAATTAAAGAAACAAGGGCTGCTATATCTGCTGGTGCGGATTCAGCTCCACAGGTCAGTATCAATTTTACTAACATCGCAAATCTGTTTCACAGTCTGAAACATTAAACTTGCGAAAAGATAATTACTGACTGAATTTTTTTTGTTTTGTTTTGTTATAAAGATATATGCATTACAAGCAGAGGCCTTGCTGAAACTGCACAAGCATCAAGAAGCTGACGAGACATTGAAGAATGGTCCAAATTTTGATGTCGATGAGACCACAAGATTTTTTGGGCCTATTGGCAATGCCAATTTGTTGGTGGTGAGGGCTCAGGTTAATTTGGCGTGCGGCAGGTTAGTGTTGTATAGTTTTTAGTTAGCGTTTTAATGATGAGATTGAGGATTAGCCTTTAGCATAATTACATGTGCAACTAGAAAGCATCATATGCGTGGAAAAGGAAATAAAATTGGGGTTATTAAAGTGATTTGACCCTAATCTTCAATTGCGAACAACTCAAAAGGCAAATTTTAGCTGAGGAAAGAGGAAACAAAAAGATGTTAAAGTTACAATTTAAAATATCATGAAACTCTACCCCATGTAACTAGCACCAATATTATTCCCACAATGATTGGTTTTGGGTCAAATTTTTGCTTCTTTTTAAAAGAAAATTTTCTTTTGGGTTAGTGGCATCCAACCTATTGTTAGTACCTACAAACCTAGTATAATTTAAAATTTGATTACTGTCTCCATGATTTTGATTGGATTTAGAGTCCTAGAATTAAATTAATCGGATCAATCATTGAATTTCCTTATTCAGATAGTTCAATGGTTAATATTTACATAAATAAGAGAGAAATATTCTCAAAATAGAAAGTTTATTGGTGGACTATTCAATTTCAATCTATTTATTATTGAATCATGTTAGTTTTTGTCTTTTTTAAATTGGGTTAGATTAGATTGAAAAATTATATGCCAATAATATATGCTAAAGGAATCACATTTAAGAATTTCAGGAAAATCCATATGATTTTTTGTTCTTTTTACCAAGAAACAAACTAAGGTAAAAAAAAAAAAAACTAACATTCAATGGTTCCTAATTGTTACAAATGGATAATAATAATTGGTTAATATAATAAGGCTTCCTATTAATTGCTTGATTATGTAGATTTGAAGATGCATTGGCGGCAATACAAAAGGCAGCAAACCAAGACTCAAATAACAAAGAAGTGAACATGGTAATGAGAAAGGCTAAGGGAGTGGCAGCAGCTCGATCAAATGGAAATGCACTTTTCAAGCAATCAAAATTCTCAGAGGCAGCTGCTGCTTATGGAGATGGTCTAGGACTCGATCCTTACAACTCAGTTTTGCTTTGTAATCGTGCTGCGTGTCGATCGAAGCTTGGCCAATTTGAGAAAGCAATCGAGGATTGTAATGCTGCTCTTAGTGTGCGGCCTGGTTACAGCAAGGCTAGACTAAGAAGAGCCGATTGCTTTGTCAAGGTGACTATCATTTTTGCTTTTTGTGCATCCATTCCAACATTCAGTGGTAGTATCAAGACTTTAGTTTAGCCGAAGTAATAATATAAAAATCACAAACCTAATAGGGTAGTAAAAATTTTAACAAAAAAGTTGTGAAAAAGCCAAACAGTAAAATTTATAAAGAATGAGTTCAAAACCTTATATAGTGATAGGGTATTATATCCCCTAGTTTGAGTACCATTAAATGATCATATTTTATTAGTTTTTTCTTACCATTCAATGGTGTCTAGGTTGGGGGAAACGGTACCCTTAAGTACCATAATTAAATCCTTTTTCTGAAATCAAATTACCCCTTGATTTATTCATTTTTGGATTTTTAGCCTCCATAAATTTTCATTCCTACACTTTTTTCGGCTCTGCCCCTTAAATATTTAGTTCTGGCTTTGTCCTAATTGGACTTCACCTAATTGAGTCTAAGGGGTGATAATTATAAACAGTAGCGTCGTCAATTAATTGAGTCTTAGGGACTAGATTTATAAACAATAATGTCGTCAATATCTTTGTGTGTGCCCGTGCCCGTGCACATGTGTGTATATAGCTCAATTCATTTTTTATAACCATTTTGAAGATGATAAATTAGACACATTTATTGAATCTTGGAATATAAAGTTAAAACTCTTGTTTATAGTTAAAAAATGCTTATGATTGATTGATATAATAACTAATGTTTAATTTTTCGTTATTTATGTAGATTGAGAAATGGGAAGCTTCAATGCAAGACTATGAAATCTTGAAAAACGAAGCACCGGATGATGAGGAAGTGGATCAAGCCTTGCAAGAGGTTCAAGCACAGCTCAAAAAACAAAGAGGTGGAGCTTGAAGCATTTTATAGAGAGAGAGAGAGAGAGAGAGCAAATTGAGACAAAACAGGCCAAAAGCAGAAGAAAAAGACGAGCTCCATGTTAATTTGGCATCACAAACTTTTGTTTGTTGAAGTGGTGGAGGAGCTTAATGATTACTTCATGGTGGGAGGCTAAATTGTTTGAATTTTAATTTTTTTTAGGAATTGAAGGGGATGACTAAGTAAGAAGAAGGATTGGTACATGTTTATAATGTTAATTTTCTTGTTAGTTTTCATTATTTTCTGCGAATTTCGGGTCTTATAACAAAAAGGAAAAGGGAATTTTGTTTTGTTTGCTTTAAAATCAACAGGAAAGTTGCCGCATGTATAGTTTGGTGTGTGTGTAATTTTTTTATTTTTTTTTCCGATTTGATGTTACTTTTGTAAGAGTCCAAAATGATGCGCCTTAAACAAATCTTGACGTTCTGTCACTGATGGGAATTGAATCATTGATCTTCTTGCCCTTTTCATGCTTAGATTTTAATTTATTAAGGTAGTAGAGTTATCATTGGTACATTCTTATGGTTGAAGGTTTTTTTTTTTAAAGTGGGACTTACATTATTACATTAATCTTTATAAAACACTTGTCTAGATAAATACTTCTCACAGAGGAGGGATGTCTATGCTCCTTATCATGCTTAGATTTAATTTATTAAGGTAGTAGAATTATCATTGGTACATTCTTATTGTTGCAGGTTTTTTTTTTTTTTAATGTCTATGCTCCTTTTCATGCTTAGATTTAATTCATTAAGGTAGTAGAATTATCATTGGTACATTCTTATGGTTGCAGGTTTTTTTTTTTTAGATGTCTATGCTCCTTTTCATGCTTAGATTTAATTTATTAAGATAGTATAATTATCATTGGTACAATCTTATGGTTGCAGGTTTTTTTTTTTTTTGAACTGGAACTTACAACATTACATTAATCTTTATGAAGCACTTGTCCAGATAAACACTCCTCACAGAGGAGGGATATCTATGCTCCCACTCGCATTACAACATTACATTAATCTCTATGAAGCATTTGCCCAGATAAACACTCCTCACAGAGGAGGGATATCTATGCTCCCACTCGCATTACAACATTACATTAATCTCTATGAAGCATTTGCCCAGATAAACACTCCTCACAGAGGAGGGATGTCTATACTACACTCGCATTTTGCAGAGGAGGGATATCTATGCTCCACTCGCATTACAACATTACATTAATCTCTATGAAGTACTTATCCAGATAAACACTTCTCACAGAGGAGGAATATCTATGCTCCCACTCGCATTACAACATTACATTAATCTCTATGAATGCTCCACTCGCATTACAATATTACATTAATCTCTATGAAGCACTTGTCCAGATAAACACTTCTCACAGAGGAGGAATATCTATACTCCCACTCGCATTACAACATTACATTAATCTCTATGAAGCACTTGCCCAGATAAACACTCCTCACAGAGGAGGGATGTCTATGCTTCCACTCGCATTACAACATTACATTAATCTCTATGAAGCACTTGCCCAGATAAACACTCCTCACAGAGGAGGGATGTCTATGCTCCACTCGCATTTTGCATGCCCATATAAACACTCCTCACAGAGGAGGGATATCTATGCTCCACTCGCATTACAACATTACATTAATCTCTAGAAAGTACTTGTCCAGATAAACATTCCTCACAGAGGAGTAATGTCTATACTCCACTCGTATTTTACAAGAGAAAGAAAGATTTATAAATAAATTCCATTCAATTTTACTTAATTAATGAAAATTTTGTAATTTATGACGACTCGAATCTCTGCTCTCACAGTTATAAAGATAAAGTGTTCACTACTGGACTACTGACCCAAATGGCATGGTTGCAGGTTTTGAAAATTGGATTAAGGGAGAAGAAAGTTATTTAAGCATATGCCACGTGCATATCAATGTTCCAGGATATACATACCTAAGACCATGAAGCCATTCCCTCAGCATTTGCTCCAATTAACCACATACACCTAACGACGCAAAACTCATTAAGGTCGAATTTGATATAGTGTGGCCGACCCAACCCCATTTGCCCTCTCGTTTTCCCAAGAAACAAACAGTTATGGTACGTGTTGTGCCACCTGTCCCCATTTAAAGTATGCAACGCAAAATTTAATCTTTTTACAAAAATAGATATTCTAATCCTACCGACAACTGAGAAATTCAACTCTCAATCTCCCACCATCCACTGCCACTAACATACTCGCTGTGTATCACATGATTCACATAACACCACACATTACACGACAGTTTCCAATTAAACAATTTAGTAATTAACCAACTAGTTAAATCCAAATTTAAAATAGTGACAACTCATATCAAAACCCATTTCCTAAATCTTACCATAAGAGTGCTTTACCTTGCACCACACCTTTATAACCACATAATATAAGTAATAATAATAAAAAATATATATTATAATTTTAATTATGTGATTATAAAAGTTTATTAAAAAGTAGAACAACTTCAACATAATCAATCCTTAAGATTTATTTTATGGTTAAATTTTTTTTCCAACTTAACTACGCCGGGCATTGTCTATTATACTTAAGCTTCGCCTTCTATTCGCGTCTCTATGGTGATGTATTGTTGTTAATCATTCTTCACCCTATTAATACATGTATTAATTTAAAATTTAAAAAAAAAAAAAAAAAACTCCCCCGTAATTATCACATGCACTAAGCACAAGATTATTTATCACAATATTCATCCTCTCGAGTCTCGAACGGGTATTATCACACAAACAACAAAAATCTTACATAGTAGAATCCAACGGCTTAGATTTCACGACTCTCTCACGACGCACGCCGCCAACAGAGTCGCAATAATTCCTAAAAGCGCTCAACTCGTACGGCGCCGCATCAGTCGCGAGCCACTGCTCGATCGTGAACTGCTGCTGAGCGCATGACGTGTGGATCCCGGTCGACGTCACCTCCACGTAGTTACAGTACCACCCGTGATGCTCCCCGGAACCGTCCGACGAAAGATTCAACGCGCACACGGGCGTATCCAAGCACCGCCCTCTCCCGCTGAAAATGTCTAAATTGCCCCTCTCGAAATAATTGTACCCCGGGCCCATTAGTCCGCCCCAGGCTTCGAGATTGCTGATCTCCACGGATTCACCGTAAGCATCGTAGAGCGTCACCCCGATGATCGAATCAGTCCCACCCTTGAAGATCGAGCCGGTTCTAATATACACCGTGTACACACAATCATCGCTATCGTCCTGATTATTATTATTATGTGTTAAGTCGTTAACATGAGACGCGAAACAATTTATACGAGATTTAATAATGTTAGCAAGAAAAAGTAAAAATGCTTACCGCGAAAGCGATCTTGGAGAGAGAAAAAAGGAGGAAGAGGGATAGGAGGAGGCTTTTGATCGCCATGGCCAAGAGTTTGGAGCTGAGTTCGTGTGTGTAATTACGTGAATATATAAATGAATAGCGAGGAATTTGAGGGGCACGTGGCAATCTGACAAGGTCTTTTGTTTTTTTTTTTGGTTTGGTGGGGGGGGGGGGGGGGGAGGGGGTGGGGTTCTGATCTCGTGTGACGCGAGGAGCGAGGGTGCGTTTCGTGTTAGCCGGGGAGGAAGAGAGGATTCGGAAATGTGGGGTAAAGGAAGGGTATAATTGGGATTTGAATTTCGGCGAAATTTAAGTGGGTCGTAGGCTAAAATAAAGATCGAGGGAATATTTGGAGGTTAGTAAAATTAATTTAATCGTATCTTAGTCGGAGGGCATTTAGAAGATTATTCGTTTTTTATAGTTTTGTAACAATAATTATCCAATTGCATACAAATAACAATAATAAAGTATCATTTAATCAAACCAAATTAGCGCACGAGAATAATGAACAAATTTAAAAAGTTAAACTTTAGTAATTAGTAAGTGACCGTAAAATGAATTAGATGTCATGTTAATATAAATTATATTGATCTATCGAACTAATCAACCCAAATAAAATTACTAGAATTTGACCCGAATCGATCAATTTTAAAATTAATAGACAATAAATTTGCAGAAACCCTTTTTTTTTTTCACTTGTCGTGGGATACGAAAATGTTCTAAAATTGTGTGTAATGTTTTGATGGACCAGGTGATTATTCTTCTGTGCTCTTAAATTACAAGATTGACCTTGGAATGTGCTGCGACAGATTAAATCTCGATCACATGTTCATTCGAAAAAGAAAGGGAAATTTACAAAAATAGCCAAAAACTTTTAGTAATTTTTAAAATTAGCCACCCTAAGTTTTTATATCATGTCTAGCCATATATGTAATTTGTAAACCTAAATACCCTCATATGTATTAACATAATGCCTAACAAATCTCACCAAAACTCACCACCCTCTACTCACCAAATCATCAATTAGAAAGTAAGAAATTAAGGTCAGTACTTATTTTTACACAATATATATTTTTATCTTTAGATTATTTGAAATTTATGCGAGTATTTTGAATAAAAACAAATTAGGAGACGAACCCAGAAAATGTGCGACAGGCACCTATCGCACAAGGTCTTGTGCAACAAGTGCCTGTCGCACACAAGCTATCGCACAATAAACGTGCGACAGGTGCCTGTCCCACGTGCGACAGGCGCTTTGTCGCATATCTTAGTTTTTTTTAGTACTAATTTTTTTTATCTTTTCTTAATTGTTCAAGCTTAATGGAGTTAGTTGTTCTTCAAATATGTTTTGATGGATCTTGGGAGGAATTGACAAATGGTCATTTTGAGTATAAAAATGGAAGAAATAGAGTTTTTTTGGTTCCAAAAAATTGTACGTTTATTGTATTTCTTGGAATAGTATATGAAGTTTTATAAATAAATTCCAATGATTATAGCATCACATTAAAGACAATTTTACATGCGAGATGTTCTACCCAACCCGTATGTGTACTACCTATGGATGTAGATGATGATGAAATGGTAAGAGTTCTGTTACATACTGAGCTCTAATTCGGTGAACGAGGTTTGCATCCCTATTTTTGTTACCAAATCTCCTGAAGTAACAAATCAAGAGTTTGTTGAAGAAGAGAACACCGTTACATTAACGGCAATTGAAGAAGAGGTGTTACCACTTACGACATCACCGCAACAAGTGCTACTTGCCTCAACACTTGTGCATGATCGCGCCACTAAACACATACGTATTCATCTTTGCAAAATGTTCGAATACATCATTCTTGAATAATCTTAATTGTTGTCTTGTTAACTTCCTTTTGATAGCTTCCATAACATTTCCAAACTTTGAAAGATTTGTAATACGCCCAGGGAAATGCTTGGATGCTGAAATTTTCATCACACCGGGTTCCCTTTTCGGACCAGGTGGATTACGCTTTGACCGCTACATCTTGGCCATTTTATCTTAGGCAAATTTTAAATATTGTTTGTTATAACATTCATTAACCTCAAAATATAAATCAAAAGATTTAAACATTGTCGAGTTTTTTAACGATGAGGGGTGGTTCGAGAAACAACTTGCTTCTACAAATTTTTCTGAAATTTAGAGAGGTTTTGCAGGTTTGAGTGATGGGTGCCCGTCTCCCGGGCGACGGGTGCCCATCGCTCAAAGTTCCAGAAATCCAGAAGCTATGTTTCTGGAACTTTGAGCGACGGGTGCTTGTCGCTCTAAATTTCAGAAACATTGCTTCTGAAACTTTGAGCGACGGGCACCAGTCGCCCTAATATCCTACAACCCGTTGCAAGTCGTTGCACAGCCCGAGCCTCACACAATTACATAGCAAGTGTTTTCATGCGATAAGTGTTTTCGCCTGAAAATACTTGCCGTGCTACAATCCCACAAGCCGCCGCCAACCCATAACGCCTTAATGTATAACAAATCAGACAAGTAAAGTCTAAGAGGCATTTTATTGAACATCTAACGTGCCTTTTATAATACAAAAGCTTAACACAAAATAATATTCACCAAATGCTCATCTATAATGAAATATACACAAATATACACTCAACTACATTCAACTGACGATCCAATGTTGTGGAAACCAAAAAAATTACCTTACTTTAATCTCATAATTTGAGGATATAGCCGTCACCCAATCATCGGAAAAAATCACCGTCAAATCGCCGGACATGTAGTTATGTCCTACCGGAATTGATGCTGCCGTCAACTGCCTGTCGAGTCGCCGTCGATCGCACCGGAAAACCGTTGACAATAGTGGATGATCAAGCCGTCCGTGTGGAAAGAGAGAAGACAGAGTTGCAAAGAGAAGGGTTTTTTAGTCCAAAAAAATTTTAATTGGCTACTAATGAGAGAAAAAATTAGGGTGGGTATTTGTGAAAGTACCCAAAAATTTTTGGCTATTTTTGTAAATTTTCCAAAAAGAAAAGGATCACGATTACATGTGGGGGAAGCAACTTCATCTGTAAAATGAAAAACAGTGAAGTGATAAGAGAGGACGCAGAAAGGAAATTTCCTGAGAACATTGATGACTTTGGATGAACCTACAATCACGTAAAAGTGAAAATCAAATGAAACAAGAAGTCTAGAGCTGTTAAAAGGAAAATTTACGTAGATAACCACAAAAACTTTTTGAGTTTTATAAAATTAGTGGCTTTAACTTTTTTTTATATTATAATTAGCCAATGATAACTCTTTTAGACATTGTTACCCAAGCTAATCTCAAGAAATTACTAGACTAGTACCGTTTAATAAATCATCAAACCTCAACACTCTCAACAAATCTCCAAACTTCACCACTCTCAACAAATTACTAAGTTCATTAAAAAAATATGGACGATATTTTAAATATTATTTTTTAATAATGTAAGTTTATAAAATACTTAGTTTGCTAAGCACATGTATGAATATATTCAAGACTATAAAATTTCGAATAAAAATGAAGTAAGAGACAAAATCCAAAAAATGTGCAAATGCACTTGTCTAACGGGTGCTAGTTGCACAAACACAGTCGACAAATATGATATGCATCTAAATAAAGGCACACATGATCTCTAGGGCACCAAGCGAATGCAGACACCGATCTATCACACAAAACTACCATACTCAAATAGCCAAGTCCAAATTTTATTCATTATAAAATTATAACCAAAAAAAAGTATAGATACCATGCTTTGCGGGGGCACCTCTCCTACCAAGCACAGGCGCAATAAGTGTCCATCGCACCCAGTATAGGTGCTGAATTTTTTGGTGGCAACCTGTTGCACCAATCTTGAACAGAGTGCTGAGAGAAAGGAGATAAATGAAATGGGGGTTAACATGTTAGAAAATAATAAAAGGTTGTTTCAAATGGCAGCTGATTGACGCCAATGGCCCCAAGCTTGCTGCTATTGCTCACATTGGAGGCAGCAACGGTAGTAAGCTCGCTGCTGGCCAATAGCAACAAGCATAAAAAAAAATAAAAAAAGACAGTTTAGAATCGTAAAAGAAGAAACCAAAATTAAAATAACTCTTTGTAGCATGTTGTTAAACACTGAGTGGGTGCATTATATTTCTGCACTATATTATTAACAAATCGTTATCTCCAAATACAACAGTTTACAGATCTAAAAAATTTAACTAAAACCAAACTTTACAACTTCACACAACCATCAATACAACTCCCACAAATGCCACAACAACTCAATCACAACCCAACAACACCACTTTCTAATTCATTGTGCCAAAAATATGTAGAATGTGTAAAATGGTAGCTGCTAGTATAAGTTGCCTTCAATTTGTCATTGCCATCGAGTCGCTTCAGCTACCAACTGAAGTTTTTCGTAATCAACATTTAAGAGAAGTTTTTGGTTTGTTTATTATCATCTTTTAGGTTTTTTCCTTTTTTTTTAAGTTTTGAAATGGTAAGGAAAATTATGTCTAAAATTCATGTGTTTGGGTATTTACGATAGAAAAAGTTTGGTGATGTTATTTTCGTAGTTCGCAAAATTTTTTAGGTTGGAATTGCAAATTTTCTCATTTAAAACCCAATGAAATTTGGAAACACACGGTGCACACGTGGCAGTAGGTATACATCAATTAGATGCATGTATTTGTTTTGTGTTATTTGTCTTTTCTCCTGTTTTTTTTAGAGTGATTATACAGTTACAAATTTTTGAATAAATTAAATTTATGCAAATTAATTTGGTATTAATTTATTGGTTGAAAAGAAATATAAAATAATAAAAATAAATCATGTGGACCAAGAGATATTTAATTCAATCAATTAAATTATACAATATTAATTTATACAAAATTATTTTATACAAGAATTTATAACTATATTATTACTTTTTTTTTTAACCTTTGAAAGGTTGTTTATTTGTCTTTGAAAACAAATCAGTCAAATCTTTTGTTTTAATTACAGTATCTGGATGAGTGAGACCATGTTTACATTGACTATTTGGGTAGAGAAAATGAGAATTAATTATACAAGCACAAAGTCAACAATTTCTCATTCCAAGATTACTGCAAGGAGAAATAGATTCATTGATTTATTATATTTGTGATAAGGGACAAACCCACTGAACTATCTCCTTAAAACTTAAATTCTGAGTTGGTAAGTTTTTTCTTGAAATTTTGAGCATTCAAAGTTTTATCCGGTCAGAATTATGTGAAGATAATAATGAAAATATATCAAATGACAGACTAATTTTCAATAGTTAAGTTTGAAAACAACTACTTTCCGGGAAGAAATTTGCTGTGGAAGTGGGTGACTCTACCAAAGCACCTGGAGTGATTTTGAACATATTATTTTACTAAATATACAAAACCATTGATGAATCACTTTTAGCCATGCCAGTGAGTAATCCCAAACTTGCCCTAATGCCTAATGGAGACAAATAGAAATGACTTTTGAAAATTGGCACACAACTTTCTCCCAACACAATTATTGTCCTGACCTCGGATTTGTTGATTTTTTATGCTTTACGAATGTCTTTGTTTTGTTTAATCTCTTTTCTGTATACTGAATCAAAGTTATATCCGAAAACACTGAATTGCATCATAGTTTCTGAAGAGTATTTGTATTAGTTAGTACTTAATACTCCAATCGATCTCTTCTTTGCCACTTTTTGTGAAATGGAAAGCATTGCAGTGCTCGTGAGAATTTCAATTTGATATAAGAAACTGAGACACACCTCTCAATTTTATGCAATTGCTAAAGCCATAATTCAGGCCACAGAATAATAATATAATAGACATTTTCTAGATTGAGTTAACCTCCCTATATAGTTATAGTAATATAGCTACTCCATTAATTTAAATGGTAAAATCTCTTGTGTTAAAAATAAAAAATCTAAATTTGAATCTCGCTAAAATTAAAAAAATAAACACTCCGTTAATTAATCAGTAGCAGAATTTTACATTGTACTTTGTCATACCCATAAAACTTTCAAGTTAAATTATAAAACTATTAATATTTTAACATTGATATCTGCACATTTCAAAACACATATTCAAGACTTGACAAATTAGTCCACAATTTAATACGTGCAAATATTCACAAAGAACAGGAGTGTGTGTATGTAATATATGTATAAACTTAGTTTTTTCTGTAACTTTAATAGTTTAACACTTTACTCTTTTTTTTTAAAAAAAAATAAATAAATAATTGGCTCCCTAAAATTTTAATGATGGCTCTGCCCCATGCAAAGAAAGACTACTCTAATATTTTATTTTGTATTTATAATCTATGTATATGGGGGCTCGACATTGTAGCCAATTATCAGTATATATGTCATTTAATAGTCAAATATATATGCTTTAATTTCAGCAATTAGGTTGCCTAATTAACAAATTATTTGGTAAGACGATGCTGAAATTTCACTTAAAATAGTAATAAAAACACAATGTACATATTAAGACCTATGCGATTAGCCTAACAACACATTAACTATGGCACCGCGTAACGGTAATTGTAAAACCTAAACTTCTTTCAATTAATTTCATTGACCGAGTCTTTACCGTAATCCAAAAATAGTGTCTTAATTGGGTGACCATTGCCAACCTAAGAGCTGTGTAATTTTGTCAGTGATAATTCCCAAAACTGAAAACATGCGTGATCCTCCAAGTTCCAACCACCCCTTCCCATGCAAACCCTAAATTCATCATTCCATTTTATTTCTTTCCCTTTGCAACCCTAGTACCCTTCCTCTTGTGCACCGCTCCCCATTTCCCCATGGAGGAGCGGGTCCCACCTTCTTCCGCCGCTGGCGATCTCACCGATGAACCGCCCAATCGGCATGGGCACGGGCACAGTCGTCGAAACTTTTCTTCCTACGATGATTCCTTTGATTATAGCTCGGTCTCTAGGCCTGTAGGATCGTTAGACCTTACCCCGGAAGAGGATTATGATTCGAATACTTACGTCGTGCAAGTTCCCAAAGACCAAATTTATCGTGTTCCACCACCGGAAAATGCCAGGATCGTTGAGAAGTACCGAAACCCCATGAATAAAAGAAGGAATTCGTGTTGCACTAGGGTGTGTTGGATTATATTGGTCCTGTTTGTGATTGGCATCTCAATTGGCATAACCCTAGTCATTTTGCACAAAGTTTACAGCCCTAAGGGTGCTGTTTTTTCTATTGTGGGTGTTCATGCGAGGAACCAATCACGCCCCGGATACGAATTCACGATGAAAGTGAAGAATCCGAATGAAAATGTTGCAATCAGTTATGAAAACGATGGTGATGCATTTCTACTCTTCAAAAAGAAAAAGCTTGCTACTGGGAAATTCCCGCAATTGGAACAAGAAGGCGGTGACTCAAGAAATGTGCACATCACTCTCACCGGTTCAAATACGGCGGTGCCGGATGAAATTTCTAAAAGCATGCACGATAAGAAAACGGAACGTGCAGTTTCACTAGTGCTGAAAATGAATTTGAAAGGGGAAATGAATCTAGGGTTCTTGAGTCTCTGGAGTAAGGACATGCATGTGGTTTGTGATTTCAAAGTGAGCACATTGCGGACAGCAACAAAAGTTTTATCGCAAAAATGTGACACTCAAATTAAATAACGTGCAATTTAGACGGTGGTGGTTGTGATCATGGTATAGGAAGACTTTCGATGTCTGATTGTTAAATTTTCCATGTTTTTGGCTTCGAATTTCAAGATCTTCATCTCACAAAATGGGACTTTTATGTAACTTTCTTTTTGGTCCTTTTTTTTTTTGGTTTTATATTTCGTTTAAATGTTTATATTAGGATTATTGATGATGGAGTTGGAGTCAAACATGCGGTTCATTGTGGCATTCTCTCTTTATTGTTTCCAATTCTTTTTTTTTTTTTTTAATCTTATTTTGTTCTGGGTTGTGTTTATATTATTACTTCTGGTTCTATTCTTCTTTTCCATCTTTAATAACTAGAAACTAGAACCTAAATGCACATAAAATTTGTACCATTTTGTTGTGAAAATTTTTTTAAAACAACTGTTCAGCTGCAACACAAAATTGAGATTCTTTTTTAGTTCTTTAAAATCTCTGAAAAAAAAAACTGTTCAAGAGTTTTTGTTTTGCTATCGAATTCAAATTTATCTACAGTTTATTGGATCCCGAGAATGGACAAAAATTTAAAAATAAAAATGATTGTTAACACAACGAAATTTCTATTCACGGATGTTTTCTTAAAAAAAAAGTACCAAAAAGATCAACAAGTTAGAAATATTGAAAGTCGTATAAAACTCTATAAAGATTTTGGGAAAGTTATAATAAAATGAAGGGTAATTGTCTTTTACAATACAAGGGAAAAATAGTCAAATTAATCTTCTGTTAAAGGCAACCTTAATGGCCAAAGATAATCAAGAAATGCGAGTGAAAGAACAGAGATTAACCGGGATTTAATTTATTAATTGTAAGGACTCGACTAACAATGTTGCGATTACACAAAATGGGGGGAAAGTAAGTCTAATCCAAATTTGGATTTAGCCCAATATTCGGAATCAACCCAAAGTTCAAACTTGGATACCTATTGGGGGCGCATTTAGCAATTGAACCTTGAGGCGCCCAAGACCAAACGAAGTTTAGAGACTTCCAATTTGGAAAATTATTGAAAATAAACATTTTATTATCTTTTAATTTGTTAAAATTTAACTCAAATTTTAGTTTAGTGTGACAAAAAAATTTCGAATCGATTGATCGAATTCAGTTCATTGCACTGCTTTGAGTCTTTATCATTTTTAAAATCTGAACTAATCATTAATTCATTTGTAAGCTAACAAATTAAGAACCTTGATCCCATTTCAATATGATAGAGAGTAAATTCTTTTATTATGTATTAATCGGAGAGAGAGTTTTTGAATATGCATGTGTAATCAATCACACATATACACATCGATTTAAGCTGAATTTTTTTGTGCATCTTATTTACCCTTTACAACTGTGGATCCGACTTGTTAAAATCAACCTAAAATAAATCTAATATGCTTGCACATAATCTACCCTATTTTCTTTAGCTATGACTCCCCAATTATAACAATTTTATTTTCAAGTTCACTGCAAGTCTTGAAGCAAAGTATAGAAACAAAATACTGAAAACAAGAAGGCTGAGAGCAATGATGGTATGGGATTTTTTTTTTTTCATCTAATGGAAAAGCAAGCAGCTAAAAGCTGGTGGTACTTTAAAAGAGCGTTGGATTAAAGGAAGGCAACTTTAAAAGAGCATTAACATTAAAAATACAACAATGGACGATGCCAACTTTACTCGCTTTCTTTTTTACTTCAAAAATACTTTACAACTTAGTAATTATGGAAGTTTATAAAGAAAAAGACTCATAACTTTTCTTTTCTTCTTATTTTTTTTTCATTTTTGTTTTTTTTTTCCTTGTATGTATATACATGCACCTGCACTTGCATGGTTTGTTGGAAAAACCATGCTTCTCTTTTTGGGTTTCAATGGTTTCTTTAATCTAAATTAGTCAGATTCAATAGTAAAGTTCCATTTAATAATTTCATGAATTGTTTGCAGTGCTTTCTCAAAACAAGTGGTCTTCACACTTGGAAGTACTCAAAAAAAGGCCCCAACTCACACTTTCCGCAATATTATTGATTATGCAACAAAAAGGAAGATTTTATTGACAAATTGTAAGCTGGTTCGCACTTCTAATCTCCATGAATTAATTATCTTTGGATTTTTCTATTGGGTTCATCCATTCATGTTCATGAAAATTTACAATATATTTTCCTAATAAAGTTTATCTAGCTCAGTGTTTTCATGTAGAATAATACATTGTACTTGGATTCATCTTGAGTCTTTGACTTAATTTAAATGGGTTAACTAATTAATAATTAACATGAGGTCCGGTCTTCGAAATTCCATTAAAACTCACGTGTTACAAACTTCCTATCTCTGTTCAGCTTAAAGAAGACATCTTTGTTTTCAATTAATGGCTAATAACTACTTGAGCTTTTGGATTAAGAACAACTCTAAAGAATGCAAAAGCATACCTCACAAATTACACATACAATGCATGAAATATGAAATTGTTAATCCAATGAACAACCAACACATTCGCACCTTGGTTTCTCATCAATCCCTCTCATACGTGTCACAATTTTTCTGACAAGTTAAATATATGGTCCAAACGAATGCCCATTAACACATAGACGCTATAAGTTTGTTCCCCATAACAAAAGCATCTGGGGCACATGGGAATCCATGTGACCTTGAGGGTTTGGCACTTCCCAACCAATAACTTGTCCATTTACATGAATGCACTCGAAATATATATAAAATCAAGACAAGCATGCACATATCACCACCACCACCACTAGCTCCTCCATGGCTCAGCCCTCAATACGGGGACCGATTCCCGATACTCTTACACGTGTTAAAAATCCTTTTTGTGGACCATCAGTCGCTCGACACGTGTGCTACAGGACCATATCTCTCTAGACTGTCAAAAGGGTGGTTGCTCATTGTTGCCATGCTGCTGCTGCAGCCAATAAACCCATACACCAAACGCATATTTGAATCATAATTTTTAATGGGTATGATCTAGTATTCTAGCTGTTCACTTGAACGATTTTATATAGAAACATATTCATTAATTATAAAGGTTTGGGTTGGTGGGAGCATTGGGGATCCAAAATTTTCCCTCTATAATCTAAATGTTAATTTTTTATTCGCCAATGAGAATCATAATATGATACAACTTTGACAATCTTCGTATCATATCTAAAATTTAAAAAAAATATATATTTTTCTACGCAGTGATTCACACGTTTTGAAAAATGATTTAAAATTAAATACTGCACTGTATCTAATTGTCTTATCTCAAATCTCTATTTTCTTGTTGACATTTGACTCCGAAGAATTAACTGGTACCGAGATGGGTATCGTTACTTGTATTGAGTCATCTTATACGATGGAGTGAAAAGAGAAAGAGAGTTGATGTGAGTGCACTGGGGCAAGCATTTGTATGTCTTGCTTTTGCACCAATAATTGTTGCTTGTCAAAGACTTAATTAGTTTATTTCAGTTATGGCACCAATGATAGCTAGCCGTGGATATTTTTTTGGTTTTTTCAATGTAGTGGACCTCATCTTTACACGTCCAAAAGAAGCCGAGGTTGTCAAAGGCCAAAGCTGCCTGCCTTGGAGCCATGTTCATGTCTTATTCATAAATCCATGTGTTTTCTTCACATCAAAACACTCTTTCCTTCTAAGTGGATTCCAACTCCTCATTGCATCCATAGATTCTCTAACGTGCTTGGTGGGTTTCCCTTTCAATAACCTAACCAAAAAGTTTATCTATCCTGAAGAAAATAAGAATAATAATTAAGTAATAAAAATCATGTAAAAATAAAATGGCGAACAATGGTCCCTATTGGCTAGCCCTATTGCCATTTATGTTAGTTAGCTCGTGGGGTTTGCAAAGATTATGCGTAATTGCAGCAATCATTGATCCTCCTATGGAGTTTTGATTATATATGTTTCCTGTTTCCAGGACATTGATCAAAACCGATACCGGCGCTTGTGCGGCTTTCCAAGCATGATTAATGTAAATTAATTATCTACAGTCAGCTCATATAATTTGTGTATTATGAGTAAGTTTAGTTTTAATATTACGATGCCAACTCATTTTGCTACTTATATAATTCAGTTTAATTTAAGCTATAAACATATACATAAAATCAAATCCACCCAAATCTTGTCCCTAAAAAGGAGACGGTGGGCATAACATGAGACAGAGAAAATTGATTGATTAGTGTGCAAATAGTACTAAGTCATGAATGTTCAAGATCTGATCTCTGCATAGTAATTAATATAAACAGTCAATGACAAGAATTTAGTAAGTAAATAACTTAAAGAGAAGGGCTAGCTAGCTTAGCTAGTTGTTTATTTATTATTATCAGAAAAAAAAAATTCACTTGTATTGCAACAATAATGAACCTACATATAGCTACTTACTCTTAATTTTTATTATTATTAATGCTCTTAATTATTTCATGCTGCAGAGGAAAGGAATCAAAGGAGAATCAGCTATAGATGCCAAAGAAAAATAATTAATTATTGGTGGTGATTCTTAGTAAACAAAATGGAAACAGCAAGATGAAGCTCTAGGTAGAATCAAAAAAGAAATTAAAACCTAAATTGGGATAGCTAGTACACAATCTTTTCAATTATCTACCCATAATTTTATCCTTTTAATATGAGATAATCTGTAGAGTAATCAAAGGGGATCTGGTCTTCCAACTCAATAAGGCGGCCGGGGCCTCACATTACCCAAATTAATATTCTCAAATAGTTAAATCATAATTGGTGATCGAGAATGTTAAAAAAAAAAAAAAAGCGTTTAGACCTTAATCATTCATCGTATTGGGATAATAATTAAAATGTGATATTATACATATAGCTAGCAAGTAGCAAACCTTTTATGTATGTAATGGCAAAGTTGATGGTGAGTTTTTGTCGTCCTGGCTTCCCTAGATGATCGTAAGAAAGAAAGAGAAGATAATTTTGTTATAAAAGGGATTTTAAGTCTGCAATTATTGATGCAAGGAGTATCTTTTCTTTTTACTCATCTTGTTTAAAACAATGAGAGTCTTCTAGAAATCGTATTGTAATCTATTTTGGTTTGGAAGTTGGAATCTTCCAACCTTGCTTAATTAAAAGAGATGTTTATGAGGATTCCATTTAAAAACAAGTAATCTTGATTCTCCCACTCTCTTTCTTCACCAAGAGGCTAGAAATTTAAGATTCCTTATGAGTCAATAATTAATGGATCTAATAAATTTGTATTACTAACAATTGTCTCTTCAGAACCCAAAAAAAAAAAAAAAGATTGTTTCTTGAAAGAGTCCTCTAATTTGTATTTCTCAAAATGATTTTATTTTATTTTTTTTCACCATTTAGTTTAATGAAATAATTTGTTTCATATATAAACCCTTTAGTACGTTTCCTTGTATAAGAAGGAAAAAAAAAAGTTCCATGTATTCTAAACATTTTAATTTATTTTACATTTTAATATATTTTTTTAGTCTTGTTTTTAAATAAGCCCTTAAATAGATGATATTATAGTCCCACACTTCAAATATCATCTTCAATTCATAAAAACAAAATTATTTAATTCTTAACATGTAAATTTCATAATGTCATATTTCTTTCAAAATCAAACTAAATGGACTTAGAAATTTTGTGTTTGTATTCATAATCTTCACACGTGATACAACTTTTTTTAAACTATTTTTTAGACAAGTAAAAAAAAAAAAACATATTTCAATTCATTGATAACTATGTTTTGTTGCCTATTAGTGTATTAAAATATTTTTTTTTTGTCTAAAAGCGGCATACTCACTTTAATAAAATGAGAATATCTTCATTAGAGAATTATTATTATCATTATATATGAAAATAAGTGTCTAGGCAGATCCTTATTGACTTGTTAATTGACTAGACGTTAATATACAAAACTTAAGAACGGTTAAACTCAATCACATTATTTTTCTAAAATCGTGGAAGTGTCTCTAAACATTCAATAATATCAATCGTCTTTTTAGTCTAAAGTGTCTTTAGAATCACAAATGTGACAAATTAAGGCAATCAAATAAAGTTGTTATAAGTAAAATATTAGCTCTTGGACCATAAAATCAGGCTAGCTAATTGTAACTTAATCTGAACTACTTTCCCAAAAAAAAAAAAAAATTGAACCGTAATATTGACTGTTCAATAAATAAAATCTTTCGAGATAATATAATAAAGAGCTTTGAATTCCGCTCACATCAAGATTTATTGTATAGCACACTTGATTGACTATCATGAAGTCTTCATTGCATGGACAAGAGATTTATGGTGAAAAAGACTATACATCTTCCAATTGCAGATAGTGCCCATCATCACTCATGAAAACGTTATGAATCTACTCAATATACATCAAAATTTGACCAAAGTTTTATCGGAAGGCCAATTTCGGGTCATCGATGGCATTTAGAATATAAAAAGTATAACCCATAAGATTCAAGATATATAACATAATAAAAGAGAAAAAGTTTCTTTGCATTCTACATATATAAACTTCAGAATCAGAAGGTTACGAAGTACAAATTATATACCCTTGTACAAAACTAGTTACAAGATGTACAAGGCTTTCAAGCCAAGAAACCACAGAGAAAAAAAAAAATACATAATCGGTATTTGCTTGTTCATTTTTTTTTCCTTTATCCTGAACAAGAAATTACATATATAGAGTTAACTACTAGATCAATCCCACCCTTACACATTTTCCTTCAAAATGGTTAAGGATTTATAATTTTTTTAATATATATTTATCATTAATTTTCTTCTAAAATCTGAGTTAATTGCTTTGCACCCTAGATCGTTTCCAGCGGACCAGCTTTTGTAAAAAGTCCATAACCTACAAAAATGAGCAGGAAAGTTATTAATGTACATATCCATGCATGCAAAAACAAACGGTATGCATATATTTACATACATGTATACATAATAGTATAAAACAATTTAAAAATTCATGAAAATTCAAAAATTAATTCTTGCCTCGTCGGGTTCCTGTAGAGAATAAGAAGCACTGGTTTTCTTTGGAAATTTAGACACAAGAATGCCGAAACCTTGTCCTCTTTTTCTTAAAATCTAATCACAGTTTAAAAGAAAAAAAAAACATAATTAGAGACTTTAATCAATCTTTAGAAAAATCTACTATTAATATATGGTTTAATTTTGAACATAGGATACCTTGAATGCATCTTCATCTGTTGTATCATCTCCAATATAAACAGGAAAAACGTTGGAACAATCGGCGAATCCTATAAAGGAGATAAAAAAAAATATATGATATGTTAGACAGTTAATTAAATAATCAAATTGAAAGAATGATGGAATTAGAACAAAAATCCGAAAGTGGGGTGGCTTCTTTTAAACAACTTTATGGTTTTCTAAGTTTGGATTTTCATGAAAACATTCCAAAAACCCAAAGCAAAGGTCTCAGAATCACTTCTTTGGGAAGTAAATTTAATTAAATTTATCGTTAAAGAAGTTATTTATATGTTCACTCACCAAGACACTCTAACAAAAATTCAAGGGCCTTGCCTTTGTCCCATTCAATTTTAGGTCGAATTTCCATGACCTGTGTATGTCAAATAAATTAAACTGAAAGTGAGACATATTTCCTTTATATCCACAAATTAAATTATAAAACTTAAATAAATTAAATAATATATATATATATATATATATATATATATATACAAGATCATAGTGAAAAAATAATCATATGACACGTCACACACCATTCTCCCTTGCCTCCAATTAAGCTGTGGATACTCATTCACAACTTCCTTAACTTTTTGGGCCAAATCATCCCATTTCTGTTAAAAAAAAAAAAAGAAAGCTAAAAAAATTGCTTAATCATAATAAATACAGCAGTGATAACAAACAAATATATAAATTTTCTTTTTTCTTTTTACCTTTTCATCAACACGTCGAAAATGCACAGAGACGCAGAACTTGTTGTTCTCAACTCTAGCTCCCGGAGTTGATTTTGTTTTCTCAACTAACACTTTATAAACCTGAAAAATTCAAATGAGAATTGAAATCAGAATCATAAATAATATAGAATAGTTCTATATCAACTTTTCATATGAAAATTAACAGAATACCTTATCAATCAAAGGAAGAAATTCACTGGCTGGCTGGAAGTTAACAACTTTACTTTTCTGCAAAAAATAAAAATGTTAGCCAACCTTAGAAATTATTCGGAAGCACGTCCGCACATTTTAAAATACGAATTTAAGCTATATTTCGTAGTTACCTTCTTGTATTTGAGACCTTTCGTTGGTCCTTTAATGTCCATGCCGTGGCTGCCAGCGTAGTAAAGCTCTGCTAGCTTCACAAAGTCATAAACCTAAAACGAAACAAAGCAAGTATATCTGATTAGTTAATAAAAAGCCAAATCAAATTAAAAACCAAAAGGGAAATGAAATTGAGGAGAAAAATGAAATTATGAAAATGTACCTTGTCTCTGCGCCTTCCAGTGACTATAGCAGTTGGGAAATATTTGGCAAGATGCCTCACAGCTCTTCTCATCTGAAAAATCAAACAGAAAATAAAAGAAAAATCAGTAAACAAAAGCTGAAACAAAGAAGAAGAAAGAAAAAAAATTAACGAACTAATTAAGTATTTTAATTCACCAACCTTGCCGGACATGAAAGCTCGATCTGGGTTCTCAACTATAGGCGAAAGAGTGCCATCATAATCCAAGAACATAACAATTTGCTTCCCTTTCGACGCCTCTGTTATTTCATGAAACATATCCAGAGCTGACGGATGACGTATCTGTTCATTTCATCAAACACCAAATCCATCATCATCAACATGAAAGGTTACAGAAGCTGTATTGGTATGTAATCTGAGAGACTTACAATCCAAGCACGTTGCTCTTCGAGAAGAGAAGGAGTGATGGATTTCATATGAGTTGGCGATGAAGCTCTGATTGATTCAACCCAACAGTTATTAGGTCTAGCTCCGGCGGCAGCATTGGTTTCAGGATTTTGCAACATTATTTTTTTCTTATTAGTGTATCCGCCGGAGGGCACCACCGGTGGCCTCTTCTGTTGTGATGCTATGGAGTAAATTGATGGGTTCGGTAAGCCTTCTGTACTTAGTGTCAGGTTGAATGTGTCAACAATCAACACATTTTGGTTCGCCATGTTTTCTCTCTCAGCTTCAATATTGAAACTCACTATAGAAGAAGAAGAAGAAGAAGAAGAAGAATAAAAAAAGCAGCAGCTTTTTAGTTTACCTTTTAGTTTACCAGAAGTTGATAAAAAGTGCTTTTTTCGAATGAACATAGATTGTGGAATCTGAAAATGAAACTTACCCATTTGAGGAATTAATGGTATGGAAATTACTCCAGTGATAATAGCTTTAAGGATCTAATCTTGAAGAAGCTGAAACAGAGTATATATTGCTCTGTTTTTCTTTCTTTTTAAAAATAAAAATAAAAAAGAAAAAAGTGCTTGAGAAGAAGAAGCTGAAAACTGAAGAGTAGTAAGACAAACAGGGCACACAAAGAGAGAAAAGAGAGAGAGAGCAGGAGTGATTTTGGTTGTGTGTGTGAGGGAGATCACTGAGCCTGAATGGTCGATTTATAGTCGAGACCCGCGCACAAACGGACGAGAAAAAATTAACTTAACCCCACTTTCAAAGCCTCTTGTGGGGGACCCACAATGGCGCGGGGCCCACACTTGTATCCCCACTAACTGAACCGCAAAGATCCATGAGTTAGGGCCACGTGGCTGTCCGTGACGGCGGTGGCATAGCGTGGTCTGTTAACTTGGCCGTCTTAGCAGCAGCAGCGCCATCTTTATTAACAGGATGAACCATATTTGCTATTTGCCATTTGCTATTTGCTATTTGCAATTTGGAAGAACCCAATGGATGCCCCCATTGGAACAGTTTTGGTCCACGTGGCCGACATTCTTTGGCCGATACATCTTACCTGGGCTTCCGCCACGTCTACTTTTTCGGATTGTCACACGCTCGTGCCACTATTTTGTATACTCCAATAATCCGTACCCATGTATTTATTGGTGCTCTTTTTTTACCGTAATTGGATCTCAATCCCACTTCTTAATCAACGTTTAAAGCTTTCAAATGTTTCCTTAACAAGGTGAAGTGGGCAGCGGGTACTCACAAATATTAAGGGCTAAAACGCCGCCCATTGTAATTTGGCTTAAAAACCATTTACTTCCAAGCTTTTTCGCTAGCCTACCCTCTTTTTTGTTTTTTTGGCCCTTATTATATACAAAACCAGCAGCTTAATTAAATTTTGATGTGTCCCATTTGCACATTAATTAGTAAACTTTAGCTTGTGACTAACAACGTTAATGCCTGCAAGTTGGAACAGGGCGTGGTCACCTACACCCACTTGTGCTAGCTTTGATTATATTGCCATCAATCAAGGGCGAAGGGACAAACTATTTTATTTGAATTATCGTTCGATAAATGTGAATCTCTGTACCATTACGACTCTAAGTAGAATTTACATGGGTATTTAAAATTCCAACACTCCATCTAGAATTAAAATTGTATATAATTATATCACATGGACATTTAAATCTTTTTGGTTCATCTATGTAGGATTTAAGACTATTACTTCATATTATTCACAAATCGTAATGGGATACACCCTAAAAATTAAAATCGTAGAAATCAATATACCTCTCTTAGTATTTAAAATTAGACGACTAGCCAAAAATTGTTTGAAAATTACTCGGTCAAGTCTTGGGGGCCACCCTCTTTAATAACACTTAAATCAACTTGTTACCTCTATTTTTGATCATTCATTGTGTTACTTGGCCAAACAAAGACCCTGTTTGGAGCATTTTTAGATTCAAAAGCATTTGCTTAAAGTTAATTTATTTACTTGAACAAAATTTTATCAAACAAAAAATAACTACTAAAAGCATTGGTAATCATAAATTCATATCCGAAAATAAGACGCTTCATTAAGAACTTTTGTACGTAATTAAATGGTGTTCGTTTTTTAAACGGCAATTTTAAAACCTCTGATTGTTCCCTTTGAACCAAGCAACAACAATTTTTTTTTCCCTTTATCAGCTTTCTCTTCTTCTTTCAATCTAGCCATTAGCCAGCTATACTTCATATGGCTAAAATCCTTGATCCGGTAGTCTTTTAGAAAACAAACAAAATTGAACAACCGTAGCAAAGAAAGATCAAACAACTTCACCACGTGTCGCCAAACCCAGGAAATTCCGTCACATGGAAGTATCCCCCCACGAGCTTGCAGCTGCCACCTAGCCTTGTACCTAGGGTTTTGGTGCTGTTGTCCTATAATTTCAAGATAATTCTGATATTTGCCTCAAAGCAAAAGAATAATATGAGTAGGGCCACCATATACGTGAGTAGATGATCCGGCGAGTGTGTACAAGTGAAAAAGACTGTATTATGTATATACTCTTACTAGACAATCCCCTCACTTTGTCCCAATTATTTCATTGTAAGTTTTAAGCTTTTCATTAGTGATTCCAAACTTAAATAATACCATCCCGAACGAGTTATTTCCATTATACGGAGGAGAAAAGAAAGTTCAAGATTTTTTTCTTTTCTTTTTGTTGATGCACAGTCAAAATTATAAAAGCAAGTACAGGGAGACTTAGAGAAATTTTTATTATTGATGGGGATAAAAGAGAAAGGACAAATCGCCTTTTACTTCTCTTGGTCATGGGTTGGCTTCTCTGTATCTGGCCATCGAACTGGCTAAAAGGGAACCCCAAATTTTCTTTTTTCCCTCTCACTTTTCAAATTTCCATTTTCTTGCTTGTGAATTGTGATAGAGAATCAATAGCTGTTGGGTCCTTAATCTGTGTTGCTCCCACAATGTTAATTTAACGATTTGTTTCTAAAATGTGACCAATAATCATTTGTTGCTTGTTACTAGTGAATGTCATCTCGTCCCTTATATTTCATTACTAATAAATTCTAAATTATGGTTAACACACTCACAAGTTCATGCTAAGCAATAATTTCGTATGAAAGTATTAGAGATTCACATAAATATATACATATTTGTTATAATGAATATCTTGCATGCATTTATTTGTTTTCTTAACAGTCTTGTTTGTTTTTCTTTACATTATTCATACATATATATATATATACTGTTAAAATTCGTTATGTCCCAACACTCGACTAGGTGTCCTCTTTTACCAGCATATAATTGGTACTTAAATTAGTTTTTTTCCCCCCTTTTTCGACCCACGTATCTTTATTATAATGAGATCCTAATTATTGTTATTATTTCGCAAACAACATACAATAGATCATAATTAATTAAACCGATGAAACGAGCGAATAAACAAATTGCTTGCATGACAAGAATGTGAATGAGATTCTTCAAAGAAAGAGAGAGTGAATAGTTCACTTAAAAAGTCTTTGGAACATGACCATATAATATGGAGTTTTGAATCTTATGTTCATATTCTCTGCAAATATTATTTGCTTCAATCAAGAAAGTAAAGAGATTCTGCTGTTATATGGTGGTCACGTTCAGAATTGTTCACATGCAAACCGATGTTTTTTCTTCTTTTCTTTGTATTATTATTCTACGGTTGGTGGGTATCTTGTATTTTCCTTTTAATTTGTTAATTAGTTTTTCGTATTTTGTTTACATTACATTGTTCAATGTTCACAGGAGAATTCGGATCCTTCAGTTTGTATTTTACTAGTCAAAACAGGAACCTGGGGTGCAGATGCCTGGAAACTACTGGCTTTCAAGCCTGCAGATTTTAAAAATCAAATTAATATTTATTTTAAATTAAAAAACAAAAATTGAAGAAAAAGTGAATTCTTAAAAGTATAAAGAAACTCTTTAATAATCTAAAAGTGATCCCGCGTTCTTCGCCTAAATCTTCGCTTTTAAGCTTACTTTATTATTGTTAATCACTTATTAATTACTCTCATTAGTTTCTAGATTTGGCTCTCTGGATCGCCCTTTTAATTCCAACACAAGTTACCATTCCACCGTCTTAGAATCATATATTCCACTATTTCATGCTTTATTTAGGGTTAGGTTTTATTGTGGTCTATATAAAATTTAGTACAGGAATCACTCAATAGTCACTAATAAAACCACCTCCTTCTCACACGTGGTACAAATTCTCCTGCATGCAATGTGAATATTAATTTTCTTTCAAATATTTAATTAAACAAAGATCCAATTCAGAAAACTAATTTAGAATGCTTATATATTGTAATGTGATTAATAAAAAGTAACAATATCTTATAGCTAGCAAAGTTGTGATCAAGTCTCAACGTTGCATTTTTCAAATTATGGGAATCCGTATTATTAAAGAACACTATGTATAATACTCCTGTAAAATAATGCTAAGCAATTAGTAAGGGAAAAATAGATAAAGATATTTTTTTAAGTATGAGAAGTATATATTACAAATATTATATTCGTAGAAAATAATGCTAAGCAATTACTGTCGGTTATGTTGCCATATTTTATTAAAGTTCTACTGTTGTAAGGAGTATCACCAAATAATACAGAAGTTTAATTTAATTAGTATAGTGTGAACTGAGCATTCTTTAAAGAAATTTGATGTTGACAATGAACCACATAAATTGATTTTTAAGCCCATGTATATATATGTATAGACACACACACACACACAAATGGAATCATATATTAATTTATTAGCATGCATTGGACTTAAGTACATAAATCAACTGATCAGCTGACCGAACAAACTTTATGTCTTCTTGATATCCTGTCACGTGCATGTGCTTAAGCAAATAATTAAACCCATGTTTATTAATTAGTCCTTAGATTGTATTTTGAATTATTGACATTAATTAACTGCCGAAGTAAAGTGTTTGCCGTCTACCCAACAAGAAAAATCCACGAACACCGGTCGCACGTTGCTGTGTGGAAAGCCCGACACCACACGTGTGATCAAACTCAAGGCATCTCTCTTTCTCAACTTTTGCACATTACATAAGCCACTGTGATTGCTACACCTGGCTGAAATTTTTTGATTCCGATGGTCGGCGGATTCGGAGGAATAAAAGACACAAACTGCACATGTGTGTTGTAACGACGATTGGTGCTTAATTTTCAACGTTATTATTATTATTTTTTTGAGTGGTTGTTTTTCAGGAAAAAATTATTTCATTTTCAGGGTGTTTTTTCGAGGTGACGAATTTTATTTGGTGGGTTTTAGTGAAAGGTGGAAAGAAATTGTTCGATGAAGCAATGTTTGGGGGCACATGGCTTGTAATTAAAAGCATCTATGATGTGTCAATTTATCAAATTCTAATTATACTAGACATGTAATGTGGCTTTCTTTCTTTAAAGTTTGTGACAAAGTTGATTCATTGTTCTTGTTTATGAAATTGATCGATTCATTATAATTGCAATGTACTAGCTAGCTAGGTTCTGGTTCATTCAAATTAACAAGGTCAAAATTGATCTTTTAAAATGTTATGAGCATCTTAAGATTCAATCTTACTCTGATATCACACCTAAAAATTTGGGTGAGGGTTTGCTTGTATTTGAATTTTTTTTTTTTTTTAAAAAAAAGAGGTTTCAAACTTGATTATATGGTGCCTAGGAACTAGTCAATAATTAGATGGTAAACTACTAGCTGAGAAAAAGTTGAACCTTTCAATATCTATTTATGAAGTCGATTTTTTTTTTTTAAATATTTATAATAACCAGATTTAGTTTTGTATACAATAAAATATTGGATTGCACCATTACAAAGTTAATCCGTGGATTTTTTTTATTATCAGTATATTTAACTTATAAACAATATTAAAAAAAATTATCATGTGCTCAAATGCATAATGAAAATTAAACACGTTTGTTGTTGCACCATTACATTTTTTAGCAACAAAAATTTGGGAAACCAAAGTTTAGTTCTAGTGGTAAAAAGAGGTCTTCCTAAGGCTTAGGTCTTGAATTTGAGTTTCAATGGGTGCATGAGTTAATAATAAAAGAAAAAAAATATATATCAACATAAAATTGTCCTTGAACTTTCACATGATTTTGATTAATTTACGTGCTTTTGGTAGTAGTAATTCAACTTTACCTGTTGTTGACTAGATATAAGTAAGAATTTTGTAAAACAAAAATTTATTATAGAATTATTCGCTTACATATACAACTCAATGTCACTCATCTTTTAGTGTTCGATTATGATACTTTTATTTATTTATTTATTTTTTGGTGCAAAAGGAGCCTAACCAGTGCCTAGCCTAAACGAAACGAGAGAATGCAGTCACTAGACCATCAATAAACAACCGGTAATTCACTCCTGTGGGAGGTAGATGAAAGAGGTGGAACCTAAGGGGAAGAGTGGGAGCCATTCCCGCAAGAAAGTCAGCAGCAAAATTCGCCTCTCTGTTCACATGATGCACTAAAAGATGCCGATCTCTGTTTAGCAGAAATCAAAGAGGAAATAGGATTATGTTGAGCGCTGGAAGCAGCTAGGATTTGAGTAATCCCCAAGTTATCAAGCTCAACATGAATGAGGCGAATACATGATCACAAACCATTTGTAAAAACCCCACAACTCAACTTCCATGATGGAACAGCTGCCCAAGTTCATGCTGAAACCACAGACTCATTCCTCACAATAATTCCTCCCCAAGCCGCTCGCACTAACCAAGCCCGATCTCTTCAATTCGACTATGCAATTTAGATACCGTCAAATAATCAGAAAATTTATAAAATTTATTGTTTAATAGTAGTGAGACCGTAAAATATAGTGCCAATGAGCCACCGTAGAGACAGTGAATTCCCAAATTCCCATCCGGCAAATAGCTATAATTACTCTTAATTTCTTTCTTCTTCAGATGAAATGAAGTTATAACAAAGTGGAAAACAAAAGAGAAAGTAGTCCAAGAAAATATAATTATGAGTCAATAAGGAGAAGCTCGATGGTTATGGCCAAATTGATGATTGATTGGACACTGGAGTCCAAGAAGTTCATAGTCCAAGTCCAACTGGCCCCCACCGAGTCCCTCTTGCGCGTGCACCTAACCCAACTTTTTGGGTGCCGACTCTATTTTGCCACGTGTGTTGTCCCACTCCTTTGGCAGCTACTGCCTACTACTTGCACCAGCTTTTCATTCTTTCAATTTTCTTGTCCCGCTTGCCGTAGTCAGACCAAATAAATTGCGAGCACCATATGAATCAAGTAAGAATGTGATGTGATTTAGCAAAATTATTTTTTAACATTGTAGCATACGATCGTTTGGCCTCATAATATATGAATCTAATGAAACCAAGTGAGTTTTTCTTAAAATTAATTGAGACAAATTAAGTAAGAATGTGCATGTTTGAACATGATATATATATATTTATTGTGATACCATACAAACGAATCACACGACTCAAAATTTCCAAGGAGATGACCTAATTAATTTGTCTGTTCCTGTAAAAGTAAGACCACAAAAGAATCATTACCTTCGACAACAATCTTGAAAGAGAAATTTTTTCAATTTGTGTTCACGAAGGGAGATGGATAGAGCTTGAGACAAAACAGTACTGTAATGTTTAAATTTGTAAAAATAATTAACCCATATTAGTATTGATAATAAATGAAGTCATACAAAATCCATCACTACGGACAAAACTTATGTTGAATTGATGACAACATTGTACAATCATAAGGCATTAGGTTTGGTTGCTTGCCAGCCAATTGCCAGAGAAAAAAAATATCGGGATGTGGTGGAAGGAGCATGCCTGTTTGATTCGTTTATTGATGGGACCTTTGATTGTGATTATGAATTATGATGATGATGGGCATTGGGCAGGGCCCGTTTCCATTCATAAATTTAGGCAAACCCTAACTTACAGCTGCGGCTGATCCTTCCATTTATCCTTTGTCATCTTTTCACAATTATTAAAACATCCGATTCATAAAAAAACAAACGACTGAATTCATCATCACCTGCAACAAGTTTGTGTGTAGGGGAAACAAATTTGAGTACTTTTCTGACCTGATGTTTCCTTTACCTTGACTATGCTCACATTATTAACGTTCACTCGCAGCTTTTTGTCACATTGTTAAAAAATTGAACACATTCGTTGTATCATGTTGTAGGACAATAATGCGGTGGCACCAGAGATTAGAGATTTAAATGAAGAACTTTATTTCCGTCGATTTACTTTAAAATAATTGCATAAAATTTTCGGGTTAACTAGATCTACCACCGTTTAGTATTAATGCACAGTTGAATGTTGGCTAATTCAAATTTAGTAACATATGAATATCCATACTTAAAAAACGACTCATCATATAAAAAAATAAAAAAATAAACTTTAAGGTTGACAAGTTACTTATGTATTTTAGAAATGAAAAACTATATAAATATCACTACTCTCGCTACTGCCACATTATAAAATTTATAATACTTTTATATGTGATGTGATACTTCGCTAGTGCCGCATTATAAAATTTATAGCACTTATATATGTATAGTCATTCTCTAATGCGAGTATTGCGGACATGTTATTAAGTCGTACAAATATAAAATCTTGTAGTTTAATAATATTGAAAACTACACAGTTTAACAGCATTACAACTTAATAGAGTTAATTCTCAATATAATATAAAACTTTGTAGCTAAATAGTATTAAAAACTGATTCTATTAAACTACACAGCTTAACAGTATGTCCGCATTGAAAAAATTAGGTCGTCTGTAATAGAAAAGGATATATATATATATATATAGGCATAGGCAAACACTAAGTTACAGCTGCTGTAAGTTACAGCTGCTGTAACATAGCAAGATCCGTATATATATATATATATATATATATATATATATATATATATATATATATATATATATATATATATATATATATAGTGGTTTTCTAGTCATAATCACTTTTAACTTATTCATAACTTTATTAAAATTAGGGATTCCTGATTGAAAAATTGCTCTATATATATATATAATATTTTTAGTGACATTCTCATTTTATCAAAGTGAAGATGTCCTCACTAAAAAAGAATTTTATATATTGTGTGATATGTGAAAGTTATAATGATATGATAATTTCATTTCCAGAAAGTTATATACAATCCACTTGATTTGACTTATAAATAACTAAGTTGATCTATCATTATACTTGAGTATTGACTAGAGAATGAAGGTATAGTGAACTTAAATATTCTTCTCGAGAATCATATCTCAATTTTTCTTTTGCTTTGGTCGAGTCTGAACATTTACCATATTTTAAATACTTGCTTACTATTGATGATAAGTGGAACTAAAGTTTTGTATATAGCTTACATGTCAAAATGCGAATTTGAGTAATGTACAAGTATCTTACAGCAATCTTTCACTGTTTCACTTCAGCATATTACATTTGACCTTCATTTTTAACAAAATAATTTTGTGTTGCTTAAAATCGTCTTTCATTATCTAAATCTATGACTTGCAGTAGTTACATATATCAAAATTTTCAGTGAAAAATATCTACAAGTTACGAAATGCGATCTTGAGTAATAAATCATTATTTTATTGCCATACACAATTATTTTAAAACTAATTTTATATTCATAATTTAAAAGTGTGGATGTTCGTGAAGAAGAGGGGGGCAAATTATGAGTGTATGAACTTGAATTTTCTCAAATTTATGCCTTATTAAGCGAATAGACTAGAAGTTTCAATCAATGAAATATTCAAATTTCACATTCAAGCAATTAGAAAAATGAAGAATCCAACGTCCCTTTCATTTGCAACTTCTATCAGACAAACCCACTTGAAATTTCGGCCATTTACGAGAATCAATTAAATTTTTGGATAATTGAGATTCCACAGCCAAAGTTATATTTCATTTTTCACCATTGAAGACGAAGAATCTCTTTTAGCTCGACTGATCGATAATAAGATGACAGGTAAACCGAAATAACTGCCACAACCCAACGGTATCGGGAAACTTTCGGTTGATTGAGGGTCCCGGTTCAAGCAATTTTTGCCACGTTTATGATCACACATAGCCCCATCCTAGCCATTCAAATCTATCACCAGAAAATTTGATCAAGATTCCTGTGGGTCCCCTGCCCTACTTTTCGGTTTCCACCTCACAATATTATATTATCATCCTTTTCTTTGGCCAAATTTCGAAATGGAGAATTACCTGACGATGTAATCTACCAGAAAGGGTAGCGAGAAATTATTTAATTTAAAAGTTTAAATTAACATAAAATAAGTCGATAACAGAGTCTTTATATGGGTATAGACGAATTTATCTCATCATCAATGGGAGGTCGAGCTCCAACTAGTGAAAATTATTTCAAAAAAATTACTTGAGTTACTAATTACCCTCATTAAATTTATAAAAATAGTCCTATAAATTCATAAATCCATAAAATTTATACTTTAACTTTAAAAATTATAAAATCCTACTTTATTAAAAAAATAAAAATTCATAGTAACTCATATGGGTTTTGCCATTATTAATTTAATCTCTTTTATATCTATTAAAATAATCTCTATAAACTCATTAACCATAAAATTTTAATTTTCACATATTGTCGTTATGCAATTTAACCATCGATAAATTATTTTTATAGAATCCGTCACTACAAACAGGACCTAGTCAGTTATGGGCCAACAGGGTCTGGCCCTTATAATTATCCCTAAAAAAAATTGCATATTAAAAATATTTATGATTTAATACCAACAAAATGAACATTTTAAGAATTATCCCTAATGACACGAGATCTTGATGTTTTATCCCAATATTTACTTACTCTTTTTAGACTTTGCCCCCTAAATGCTCAGCTTTATAATTCCAATCCACCCCCCACAAATTTTTAGATTCTAGCTCCACCTATGCTCTCATGTAAAACATAGAGTAGAACAAGAGTATGTAGAAATTTAATTATGACTTTGTCCCTCCTCTCATGTGAAACATAGAACTCAAGCAAGAATTTATAGAACTTAATACTTTCATTCTGATACCATGCAAGAGAAATCTCTTGAATCGAAAGTTTTAATTATATAAGCTAATAGTTAAGGGTCAAATAAATTATTAAAAATAAATTTTAATATTGAGAATAAGTAAACTCTCGAGAAGTAGACTCTCAAGAGCGTAGTAAAAAAAAAAAGTAGTAAAAAAAAAAGTAGAATTGATATAGTAATTATACATAATTCAATAATGCTATAATTTTAGCTATCTTTTTCCGAGTCCTGATCATCCCACTCTCTCTATTGGGATTTTTGGAATTTGACCGACATCGACATGCATACAATATTACAGGTCTCTTCGGTCTCGACAAAAATTAAAGTCAATTCAAAGAGATATATATCATGAAATTAACTACCACAAATAACTAGTCGGGCTAAAAGAACAACACTTTTGTCTTCTTTGTACCGAACCGTCAACTAACCGGAGCAAGACAAATAATAATAACATCAAATCAAATGGTAGTTATAAATTGTAATGGCCGAAAAAATTATGAGATGCCAAACGTTTGTGATTTTTAAGAAAAATTTAGATAGGAGACTGAATAATTAAGTACGATAAAAAATAATGAATGCAAATTTATTATTAATTTTTACTATTATATGTTAGAGTTTTTTTTTTTTTAATGTAAGCGTTGGTATTTTTTTTTTTTTAGGGTTAGATCTTAGTAGAAGGAGAGTAGACCAAGAGAACATTCACACTTATTGAAAACTCTTGTAACGGCATAAAATCATTAATGCTTATAATATGTGTTTATAGTCTTGGACGAGTTAACAATAGTGTGAACATATTTTTATAATATTATAAAAAAATTAACAACTTAAAAGTATATTCACAGCATAATTAATTTATTTTAAATTTTAATAAAGTCTAGAATCCTGAACTAGATCACAACACCTCTATATACATATAACATACTTTCTTAGATTGTGTTTGATGATTTAATTGGTGATTTGGCTAAATGAATAATAACCTTCATGAACTAGAATAAAACAAAGAATGATTCGGAGAGACCCTAGAAATAAATCAAGAAAGAATTAAAGAATACAACGAGAAAGAAAAAGGAAAAGAAAAGAAAAGAAAAATTAATGACGTGAGAAAGGTGCCTTTCTTTGAAAATAAAGGTCGGCTCATGGTTCTAGGCCGCAACTTAAAGGGCGTCTCTTTTTTTTTAATTATTATTATTTTTTTGGAATACGATTCTTTTGTTAATATACTGCCACTTATCGATTCTTCTTCTTTTGCTTTTCATTAAATTATTCGTTTTACGATGTTAAGTTGATTGGTTTTTTTCTTGTATAAAATTACTAAAGAAAAATAATATACTTGCGAAAGGTTATATAAAATTATTTCCAAAAGGTTGATCATATATATACACACACACACACGGAGTAATTCAATTCAAAGTATATAAATCTTCTTTTTGTTTGTCTGTATTAGGTGTTTTATTGATCTCCTTTTCCTCATTTGATTTTTTTTTTTCGGAGGAATATCCACAATGGCACAATTGTATCCCCAGTTGTCATTTTCTACACTTTTTTCTTTTTTAATCGTATCTTCACTTTGATTATTAATCAATTAGTATTTCTTGTCTCTCTTTCAATTACTTTAATCATTGGCAAGTATCCACGAAGCATACTCTTATACGTACAGAATTAACAATATATTATGCATGTACTTTTACTTTCACATTCAATTAATTTATTTATGCTATCCAAAAAACAAATATAAACTCATAATAAAAATTACACAATATCGATCATACTTTTATGAATGAATCTATGAAATTGGCCTTAATTTCCATTAGTAAATTGGTATTATTCAACTATGCCCATTTGAGAGAAAATGTTGATTTCTTCCTCACTCTCAAATGTTAGTTTCTTCCTTAGACTTAGGGGACAATCATATCATTGTTGTTAAATAACAACAATTTACAACTAGAAACCAAAATAGCATGCACAGAATTTCCCACCAAAGGCTCGAAAAGAAGTTCAAACTTCAAAGTTCTAGCAGCATTTGAATTCTACTATTTTTGGCAAGATTACACTTTAGATAAAATTGCTTTTTAATTTGCTATGCTTCTTTTAGAGATTAATGCTTATCCCCTCTCTATCTCTCTCATGGGTCTCCAAGATTTGTCCCTTGTGAACAATGGTAATCATAACATGAAAATTGCCATCATAAAAAATCATCATCATCATGATCATCAACAAAATGAGCTCAATATTATCATTAACATTATCAATGCCTTATCCTAAAAATAAATGGTCGGCTGATCCATAAAAGCTTATAATATGTGATTTTTCTTTATTTTTTATTTTCGGACTATGTCTTGATGAATCTCCAAGCCTCCATGTGTTTTATCTTTTTATCTTCATTTGGTTTGTTGAGTATTATTAATTATCCCACTTTTGTTATCATGTAGATAAAAAGGCAATTAAGAGATGAAGCTAGGATTTGAAGATAAAACTCAACTTTATATTTTTTTTTTATCCTTTAACAAAATCCATTAACGGAAACAGTTGGTGATTTTGATGTGTAATGGGACCGACTCCTCGTAAGTAACACGTTGGCGTGATGGACTTCCACTGAAGCAACATCTATGTCGACATTAAATTAAGAACTAAGAACAAATAGAAAATTATCTTTATAAAAAATTATCAAATAGTTGTTGCTTTTGAGTGTAAAAAAGTGGAATTAACCCGAATGGGGACTATAAAGTTTACACAAATCATGATTTGATATGAACAAAAGTTAACAAAAAAGCTAACTCCGAGTATGGTATAACGTCTAGTTTTCTAAGCACTTATCTTCAAAATGATTCGAGAGGAAGAACAAGTCATTAGCTAATTGTATGTCACTGGATGTTAATCACATTCTTTTTCCTAATCTTTTCATAATAATCAATGTCGATAATGAAGATATTAGCGATAAATAATAATAATAATAATAACACGACTCTATGTCGTTAACGGAAATTGACAAGAAGGGATGACGGTAATGTGTAAAATTAATCGGTACAACAATTGTTACTAATTGTTTTACATGAGTGAAAACAAATTTATAATTCCTAATGTAAAATAACTTGATAAATGCTCATTTAATTCTTATATTTTCACTTCAGTGTCATTCAGTTCCTATATTTTGAAAGTGCCTCAACATACCTTTATTATTAAATATTTTATACCCTTATCCTAATTTTTTTTCTTTTCTTTTACAATATTACCCTTATAACAATATTTTTACATTAATTTTTTAATCTATAAAAAATCTAATTAGTAAATTAATCAATAATTACTCATTAGTAAATTATGAAATAAATTTCAGTATTCAACAACTAGTGTTTTTCATATCCTTGTGGCAATCTTGCTAATTATTATTTATAAAAAATTAATAGCAACCAATTTTGGTGCTTATTTGATATGGATCATTTAATAGCCATAAGTGCTTATTTAATCCCATGAGCTTTTATCAAATTTTTCATTTGTTGTTTTGTTATTTTTTTTAAGTAGAACTGTTGAAGATTAAATAAGTTATTTTACCTCTACTAGTAAAGACTCAAATTGTGGGCTTTTGGGAGAGACGTTGAAAAGCTATTTTTAAATGTTAAAATGTCTAAAATATTAAATATCCTTCACTTATTATGTAAATCTGGATTAGAATATCAAAGTATTAACGTTATGGGGACCAAATCTTCAAACAATCTTTTTAAATTAGTATAAGCATATCGTATGTGTAATTATTGTTGTTGTTGTTATTTTCTTCCTGAAGGGCTTCACTGTAAATTAAGAACTCTACAATATACATATAATGTATATTGTAAGCATATTGAAACCATTAGGACGTTCAAAAATGACAATAATGAGGACTATTATACCTTATAATAACTATGACAATTAAGAAACAAAATCATTATGGAAGATGAATTCCATAATTACTGCATTTGGCTTTTTTTTTTTTTTTGGGGGGGGGGGGGGGGGTGTGGGGGTGGGGGAGTATTAGTTTCGAGTTTAGAAAGTTTTGTAAATTAAGTTAATGTAGAAAAATAGTAAAAGCAGTCAATTGACCTCGTTGATCTGATATAAATATTCTAATCTTCAAGTTATTCATCTTGAGCAGTTTCTTTTATTGATTTAATCAAGTGATTCCATATATAGAAATGCACGCGTGTTCAGTTACTTGTAGATTTGTTATCTCCAATTTCTGGCTTAAATTTTTTCAATTGAAAATTGGGTCATGATTATGATTGTGCAATCGATCATTTGCTTAAGTTGACTCATTATTAGTCAAGGAAAAAATATTAGTCAATTACTAGCACATTTCTAAATTTGTTTATATATGATTAGGTGACTGGAGTCGATAGATCGTCCAGTCATCTTTGAAGTTCTTGCACACAGAACTTTTGAGTCATTAAATATTAATCATGAAAGTGTAGTTCCATACGTCTCTTGATCTTGAGCATCCAGCAGTCTCTCTCGCACATGGGGAATATTTATTCTTTAATCATGCCTTTAAGTTAATTATTTATTGGCTTAAGTACATATAATTGCGTACCTTGACTCGTAGCAGACTCAAAACAAATATCTATCGAGAATTAAAATTAGAGTTAGGGTCCCAAAGAAATATACATACACAGGAGCTATAAATAACCAACATTTATATATGTGTATGTTAATTGTTACACTGCTGTATGGCCAGTGGCGCCAGAAATTTAGGCAAATTCCCAATGGGGTGAAGCTAGCAATAAATAGCTAGCCTGGTCCCTGTAAAATTTCATGTAAGTCCCACTAGTTTTTAATTTGTTAAGAAATAATTTATACAAATTACGGCATTCTTCCATTGAATTTTTATTTGATATCGAAAAATATTAAGTGCATGTTTGGTATGGCTTATCTAATGGTGATAAGTACTTATTTAATCTCATAAGTTTTATCATAATATACGTTGTTGTTTGGTTATTTTTTTAGTAGAACTTTTAAAGCTTAAATAAGTTATTTTACTTATATTAGTAAAAGCTTAAATTTTGAGTTTTAAGAGTAGATGTTGAAATTTTTTTAAAAAAATATTAAAATATTTAAAATATTCTCTACTCATTTGACAATTTTATTTTATTCTTTTTATAATATAACTTTAAAGAACTTGCTTATTAAAATAATTTCATAAATTTTTAATCAAAACTCTTATTGACAACCAAACAAATAAATTTTTTAGCTAAAAACTCTATTTATAAAATATCTACTATAAAAAATTTTACTTAAATAAGCTCTATTTGAAATGCTGTACCAAACAGAGCCTGATTTTTTTTTTCATGTGATCCTTCCTCAACAATATAATTAATTAAAATTTTGTGGTTTAGCTCGATCTAATATATATTGAATTATAGCTTCGTCGCTGATTCCAATGCGATTCTAGTCCTGACAAAAGGATATTAGAGTGTAATTTGACATACTAAACAAACTCTAATTAATGATTTCGAATGAAATATTTATAAATATATGTCATCAAATTCGTTATTATGATACCTTTCTTCGTCTACTCCACTATGTATATATATCATGTTCCATTCATTTCATCACAAGTTCTAGAATTTCAATTACAATGACAACAATTGGATGGTATATTAAGATCATTTGAACATGACTATGAAAAATGAATCAATTAAGAATATGGTCACAAGTCTAGAATCTACGTAATCTTACAAATTGTAAGCTTTCTTGAACGACCATTAATTCTAATTTCTCACAAAAAGTCGCTTCTCTTTCTACAGACTATTTAACAGAAGAATCCGTGAGCAATATGTTGATTTTTATTCTTCTCACCTAACAAAACTCTTCGTTCAAAATTCCAAATAATTAAAGTTGACTAAAACCCAGGTATTTGAGTGGCCCAAATTGACCGAATTGCTGCCATTAACTTTTAGGCCACATCCTGAGTCAAGTATGCCCTAATCGATACGAAATTTGGATATTAAAAAAAAATTAAAAAGTATATTTCATTGTGCTTATTAGAAAAGAAAGATCCCCAACCCTCAGACGATATATCATGATCGCTGGACCAAATCACATTACCAAATAGATTGAATTAATAAAGAATAATCCTCTTCATTTGGTGGTCCAAATTTAAGCAATGCTTTTACATCATCACCTAATTGGCGTGCTTAAAGATTGAGAAAAAGAATCAAAGGTTGCATGGCTAGATCAAGCAAAAGATTTGAGAGAGATTGTAACTAGCAGCTAACTTATCACTTTGAGATATGCCACGTTGCGATTAACGTGCCTTAACTTTGTTTTTGTACTTCCATTTCTATTTTATCAATAAGCTAATATTACATTATATTTTAATTTTATTTAGAATCATATTTTCAAAGTGGGAAGGTGAAAAGAATATTATACATATGTTAAGGATTTGTATAATTTAACGAGTTTTGAAGCATGCAAACGGGTATTATTGGTCACGATATGATAATAAAATTGGCACAAAATCTTGTTGATGGGATCCTTCACGGTTCTAAGCTCTTCACATTTCATCAAGAATCATGAATTTTTTTCCCCTTATTACTGGGTCGAGATTTTTACTTGTTTAATTTAATTATTGTTTCTAAATGGAGACTTTTACTTTTGGACCCAAGGTGATTATGAGTGATGAAAGAAAAAAGTTTTGTTTTTCCTTCTTTTTCCCTTTTTATTCTTGTCATCGACAGGGGCATATTTTAATTTTATGTTTGAAAAAAAAAACTTTTTCATTGAGTATATATATTCGTTGTTATTGCTGAATTAATTAATTAGCTGGCCATCACAATTTCCCAACTCGAAGGAGCTAGGATTGATGCTTTAATTATTGAATTTTAAAAATATGATTAACTAAAATGATTTTTTTTCATTTTTGTTTCAATTAATCTTTTTGATAGAAATATTTTTGATCCGGAAAAGGAGCTATAATTTGTTTATAAGAAACACTCGAGTATTTCTCGTCAGTTTTAAAAGAAATTCTATCAAACGCTATAAATTTATTAAAACAAGTGTTTATTCCAATTGGCCATTTTTTGAGTGACCTCAAGAAAACCCGAGCTTTATTACCATAAAAATATGAATGTCTCAACATAAGTATTTCTTATTCAGTAATTAATATATTTTAAAATAGGAAGATAGTTGAAATGGGTCAAATGCATAAAAAAAAAAAATTGACCCAAAAGAGCAAACAAATGATGCTAAAAGAGAAATCACATCTTGGAAAGCAACTAGATAATTCTTGGGCGTCAATTTTAAATAGGATTTTGGGGTTATTTAAAGTCAGTAGATAATGTACATTTTGAACTACCACACTAAATCTCAAAAAGATTAAACTTTTTCCAAGTGTCATATGAATCTAACGGACACAATAATGTGTAGAAAATTCTATATCAAAAGACATTCGTAAAAAAGGTGGAAGAATTTGAAAAGATTTTAATTTGGTATATATATTGACATTCGACAAGAAAGACTAACTAGAGGATATTGAAAGTTTTATAATGTGGTGGGATTGCTTTAAAGAGCTGACGACCGTTGAAGAAGGAAACCTAACAAAGATTTATTGTCACACTCAAGAATTGAAAGAAACCAAAAGAATGACACATTAATGATTAATAAAGCTAGTGTTTAGGTAGGTCTACAAGCGTGAATATGCTCAATTAGTTTTAATTTAAAGTGAACTCATTTGAAGTTGATTAGAGTCATTTTCCTAGACCAAACCACAAATTTTATTTTATGATATTTAAGTTAAGATGATGAATAAGGCAAGATGAAAAATCCAAGTCATGCATCTAATTAAAGAGACTACTATCCTTTGTAAATAGTGATAAATATAAATATTATAGCTTGGAATTGTGATTCTAGCTTTTGTTCTAGTGTTTTATCAATCGACTAAGCAATTCCCATTAAATCTCGATTTAACTCAACCAATTATTCGCTCTTCTGGACACCGAAGATCGATGGTGTTAAGCAAAGAAGAAGGAAGATGGTTAAATAAAAGGAGAAAGGCCTCAAAGTCCATGCAATTTTGTGGGCCCGAGATAGGCTTTACATTTGGCACATTTCCTAACGAAAACTATTTTCTAATTGAAATAATTGAGGTGAATTAGGATCTCTCCTAATCTCAGCATTTCTGCTTTTAACGATCTTATATCCTGTGTCATATAGTAATAGTATACGGATAACATTTAATTTTTCTATATTTTAAATTTATTAACTACTAATTGACACATAAATTTTTACTCATGAAAAGTTCAGATCAAAAGAGAATCTTAATTTTTTTTTTTTTGTTTTTAGTATTGGCATGCAAGGTCAGGAGTTCATGATCTTTTATCTTTTGCTTATGGCGTCTGCATTAAAATTCATGAGGATGTCCACACTTACATGTGCTACTGTCTACTGTTCTAATCTAAAGAGTCTTAACTTAAGAAAAATGTTGCTATTTTTTCTTCATTCTGTAGCTCACTTTGGCATACACCCTTCTTCTTCGTATTGCTTCACTCAATTATTTATTTTTTTGAACAATTTTTAGTGTGTCAATCTTGGAGTTATTTTAGTCTATTTCATAATTTAATTTTTAGTTACAAAATTGAAAGTAGTACATTTTCATATGTAATACTTAAAAAGAAGAATGCATTTAAAGACAAGCATGAGGAGGTAAAAGCTTATTTAGTTCCTATATTTTGAGGTTAATACTCGTTTAATCTCTAATTTTTTTAAAAATACCTTGAAACACCCTTACTGTTCTATTATTGACACCCCTACCTTTATTTTTTTGTTCCTTTTGACCCTCTTAGAATAATGTTTATTGTTTTTGGACATAAATAAAAAGAAATATTAAATTATCAATTTAGTCCCAAAAATAAGATAGATACAAAAAGAATATATATTAATTTTTGTAGAATGCTTTCCTAAGGAGTTGGTATATTAATTTTTTCATTAATGTCCAAAAAAAGTTGGTAATTTAATTTTTTTACAATATTAATTTTTTCAGACATAGGTGAGCTTCTACGAAAATTAATATATATTCTTTTTAGTTTCATTTTTGAGGTTAAATTAGTAATTTAATTTTTTCTTTTTATTAATATTCTAAAAAAAGGAAATATTATTGTAAGAGGGTAATATTATAAAAGTAAGCTAAAAGAAACAAAAGATAATGGCAGGGGTGCAATAATTTAACGGCATGGATGTTTTAAAATATTTTTAAAAATACTTGAAATAGAAGGGTATTAATTTCAAAATATGGGGCCTAAACGAACTTCTACCCGGCTCTACGACGTGATGACAAGATCGAGATTATAATAACTTGAACGAGAAGATGGCCTGTGTTTATTAAACTTAAATAAATGGGGGCCATTTAATGTTGGTCTAATCTGAAAATAATCGGAAGGCCCATTTCAAATGAGTGGGCTGAACAAATAAGTAATGAAAAGAATAAAAATAGCTATGCAGTCCAATCCATTAATCATAACGTCATATTCCTTCTTGTTTCTACCGTCTCTTTATTTCTTTTGAAACATTTTTCTCCCAATTATATTTTCTTTTTTTCTGTCTCTGCATGGATTCAATTTGGTTTTCTTTGAATCACACCGAAAATTATTCAACCTTCGACGAAAAAGATAATGTGTGTTCAATTAAATCAACTTCATTTTTTGAAAGAGACAATGAACATTTTACACACAACACAAAAGTACACCGATAATTTTACCTTTAGCTATTAAATTTTCTTATCAGCTAAATTAGGTTAATTGCTTACATCATTAGTTGGCGATTTGTTGATGATACACAAGTTAATCACCCGAGCACTACTAATTTCCAAGTCAATGGGTTCATCACTTAAGTTAAAAGTTAAATGTGTTACGTCTCACGTTTAAATCAAATCAGAAAATTTCAACTTCTATTAACGTTTAAATCAAATCAGAAAATTTCAACTTCTATTAAAAAAAAAAGAGGGTAAATGCTCATTTAGTCTTTATATTTTGAGTTAAGTGTCAATTTGATCCTCATATTTGGAAAGATACCTAAAATCATCCCTTCTGTTAAATATGTTATGTTGTTATCTGTACTTTTTCTTTTCTTTTACAATAATATTCTTGCAACAATATTCTAGGAGATATTACTAAAAAATGATAATTTATCAAATTAACTTTAAAAGTAACATATAAATTTTACATAAACTTTTAAATTATTATTTTATATTAAAATTAATTTATTAAATTTATTTTTTTATAAAATAATCATTAGTAAGATTATTGTAAGAATATTAAACATTGTTTTAAGTTGGCCGATTTTAATTTAATTAGAAATAATATTAGTACGACTGTTACAGATAAATACACACTGAGACTTACAATATTACATTAACCTTTATGAATTGAGAGTCAAATGTTCAGATCTCTTTTTTTCAATACTGATTATAAATTTATAACTGCTATTACAGCAGACAAATACACACTGAGACTTACAATATTACATTAATCTTTATAAAATATTTGCCTAGACAAAATACCCCTCACAGAAGTACTCCACTTACATTTCGCAAGAAAAAAAAACTTACAAAGGCCCAAATAATAAATGTTCAGATCTCTAATATTATTATCGAGCAAAAACTTGTGATCATATCCTATAACATTGTGTGTCGATCTCTCTATATAACATTGTGTGTCGATCTCTCTATATAGATCCAAATGAACTAAAAGTAATTAACCATTCTCGAGTCATGTCTCGATCTCTCTACAACTCACATGAATTGAAAATCAAAATTATCCACATTTTACGCGAAGGGGTCCTACAAATTAAACTTTTGAGTCGGATTTCAACAAACTCACGTGTTTTCACCATTAATATGCCAAAATAACTTTACGCAAAATCTCTTTTCTTTTTCTCCATCACATGCATGATTGGGTTCCAAGTTCCAACTACCAACCACCAAGTACCAACTGTATAGTAAAGACAAATAGTAAGAAGTAGATTGAACATTTCAACTGACCATAACCATTAGTCTTACGGCGTGTGCATCACATGAAGCCCATCACACATTGTCTCTTTTATAAGTTAAAATTCAATGCGTGGATTCATTTCACTTTAAGGAACCAATTTTATGACATATTTCTGTTTGCGCAAGGCCTTAAAGTCGTATCTGTACAGTCATAGGGACAGATAATTATTTCTTTCGCCTGAGCTTAATTATTTCTTGAATTAGGGTTCAAAGCCACATCAACAAAACCTGTAAAGTACAATGGCCACCTTGGATTTTGATCACTTTAATTCTTTTTCCACCATTCATGGAATCCTTAATCTGAATCATTGCTTTTTCAAAAATTGCAAGTGTCGTATATCATCAATTCCCATCCACATTCACACAACTTTTGGACTCTTATTGGAGGATGCTTTTTGGACAAAATTTTAAGGTAACATAATGAATAAATAACTCATTGAAAATTTTGAAATCGCGTGATAATATATAATAAATGAAAAGAAAATAAAGAACAAAAGTATGAAAAAGATCAAAGAAAGAATGGTTATAAGAGACTGTGCCAAGCTTTAATTCGGAAGGATTCCTCATGGCCCAATGATGGCTTTCCACGCTCACTTTCTCCCTTTGGCAATGTGAACTCGTCTTTGTTTGCTTACAAGAAAGAATAAGAATATTTGATAACTCGATTTTTTAGCGAGCGGTGGTGGCCTCAAAATTCCTTATCTTAATTAGAATCTCAAGATAAGGCATACCTTGCCTTTATTATTATTATTTTTGTTTTCCTTCTTTTCGTCTAATAAAGCAATTCCACCCCTTCTTTGAATATGGATATAAATCATGCATATCAGTTAATTTCAGACAATTTCAGTGTAATAATCAAGATCGTGTGGATGTGTATATGGATTTTACAAAATGTAAATTACAAAAATACACATCTATTTTACAATAAAACAAAGAAATACAATGTTGTTTTATCGGAAAACATCAGAAAATTGCTCGAATTTACAGTTTGTAAAATACAACGTCCTGCTTGAGAATCTGTATCAGCATCTGCTAGCTAATGAAGTAAGCAATAACCATTGTTTTATGTGCTCCCAATGGATTTTTCATGGTGCCCATAAGATAAGATTTCTATAGATACCATGTAAAGTGATGGTGAAAATAACTCCTAGATGCTTCCATTTTAAAATAAATTGTTTTCATTTTCATTTTCATTTTTTGACCCTTTGTTAGACAGATTGGCCCACGGTTCTGTTTGATTGACGTTTTTGAATTGAAATCAAAGAAGCAACTTGTTAATTAATTGTTATTTTACTGTTGCAGCATATTTTTGTATAGTCCTTTAATTGGCTTTACTAGTAATTATTGTGATATGATATTTGGATTGATTATGGTAATGAATTAGGTTTTATCTTTTTACCTCTTTCAAGATTTGAAGACTCATGTGTCTAATTAAGTAAAATTATTTAAAAATCACTCAATCAAATCTTAATAGTATTTTTCATTATTCGATATATAAGAATGCATATACAAAATCAAGTTTAATCGTGCAACATTATCGACGCATACACGCAACAAAATCTTTAAAAGATTATGATTTATGTTAAGCTTTGCACTTTACTTTTCATAATATTGTGATTATTGGTTATTGGATAAAAAATAATAAGTGATTAAATCTTAACTGTACGCTTGTGTAATTGCTACATTAAAAAGATTTACAAAAAAATTTGCATTGGATCGAAAGTCAAAAGATTAGCCATGTATCCGATTATTAGGATTCTCTAGAGAGTGTGGTAAGATGAAACAATGTCACGCTTTTAGATGTTATGAAATGTTTTCCTGCCCATCGGTTGAAAGCAATTGATTTTTAATCACCAAATCTTTTGTCAACAAAAATTCTCGAAAGTTTTTGAATCGGTATAAATAAAAAAATAAAAAACTATATAATTAAATTTATAATTTTAATTTTTTTAAAGAAAAAGATATGGATAAGAATGAAAAATCACTTGCTAAACATTAATCTTTACCCTTCATTATTATTTGAGCTTATGCGATCACTGACACATAGCACATTCATGACCAACTGTACTAAAATTTTAATAAAATGATAAAATATGTTTTGATCATTAAAAAGTTTTCCAATGGATTAATTTTTCATGTTAAGTCAATTATCATTCTATAATACGTGTGCAAACAAACATGTATTGACATAGCAAAAAGTTACCTTGGACCACATTATTGTTTGAATGAGAATTGAGATATTGACCAATATTATTCACAAACTCATAATTGTACTCAAGAATTAGATAATCTAAAATTTTTTCTTTCTTTTTCCCTTCCTCATCAAAGAAAATTTCTTCATTTCACACTCGAAACAAATTAAATTGAAAGAGAAGGTTTATACAGTTTCTGAAGACTGTTTCAGATAAGCACTTTAACAGTGCAAGCGCTTTGAGAGCCACAGAAGTACATAACCGACAAAAGGATCCAACACAGTCACATGCTCACCACGTCCATGCTTTACACAGAAATATATATGATACATGAAATATATTCAAAAGCTGAAAGATGTTTACAAAATACAACCATAATAACTTCGATAAGAAGATCAAATTCTCCATAGTCAGAGCATGGAAGCAAAAACACCAGCCTGACCAATCCGGAGAGATTACATAGCACCTAGCTAGTAATAACATTACATATTAACATGACTCTTCTTGAACTTAAAACTCCTAAATTAAGACTTAGTAGCAACTCCGCAAATGTCAAAAATTTCATTGCAGATGCCACTCTTAGACTCTCTCTTTAAGGACAGAAAAAAAAATAAAAATTACAAGCCCACCTAGAAAATATAGCTAGACTAAATAATTAAAACTCAGATAATTTTCTAATAGCTTCCCAGTCGATTTCCACAGAAGGGTATTTCTCCAAGCCAAAAGTATCCATTTCAGTTTCCCACTTGGTGTCATTGAAGTCCAAGAAAGATATGTCAGATTCTGGGGATGATGAGCCAGCATCAGATAATGAATGATCTGGCGATGTTGATGATAATGAAGCTGCGGATGTGTTCTCAACCTTTATGTTAGCAGCAGTAGCTGGCAACAACACTGGCTTTGTTTCAGCCTCCTGCTGCTGTTGTTGTTGCTGCTGCTTCTGCTGCTGCTGCTTGGTTGTTTGTTTCTGCACGTTGTTGTTAAGAGCCAAGTTTTGGCAGATGGCTTGCAATTTTGCGTCAACAGAGGCATGAAGAGGCTTGTAATCACCAAATTCACCAGTGACATGAGCTCCTTGGTGCTTGAGGTGTGGGAAATTGAGTCTTGCAAACTCTCCTCTTAGCTTATAAGCAGCTTGGTCGTAGGCCAAAGCTGCTTCTTCAGCTGTGTCAAAAGTGCCAAGCCAAAGCCTGGTTCTGTTCTTGGGGAGTCTTATTTCAGCAACCCATTTGCCCCAGTGCCTCTGTCTCACACCCCTGTAAAGCTTTGTGGACTTGGCAACTTGAGTGTTGCTGACGTGCTTCATCGGGACTGCTTTTGGGCTGAGAAAGTTGCTTTTTGGACTTGAAATGGAAGCTCTAGAAGCTAGTGAAGCTACTTGCTGCTGCTGTTGTTGTTGGAAGTTGATTTGGGCTTGGATTTGGAAAATTTGAGAAGTCGTGAGAAGATTTAGCCCAAGAGAACTAATTGGTTGCTGCTCAAAACCCATCAACACTTGAGAAATCATAGGGGTGTCATATGATGGGGAGCAAAGGTTGTAACCATCAGGGTGGAAAAAGTTGGGTTCTGAAGAAGTGATTGGAGAGTAAGAGTAGAAGAGTAAGAAGAATAAGAAGAATAAGAAGAAGATGAGAAATCAGAAGAAGAAGTAGAAGAATCGGACGAAGCAATTTTCATAAAAGGTTCAAGTGCTTTCATCAACTCTTCCCTGAAAGGATCGGAGATGCTGCTGCTGCCGCTGCCGCTGCTGCTATTGTACATACCTATAGCTGCTGCCATAATTTTTCACAAGATTTTATAAAAACAAATCCTGTTTCTTTGAAACTTATGCACGTTAAGAAGAAAAGAAAAGAAAAGAAAAGAAGCAACTTTGAGGGAACAAAAATCAACCCTCTTAGTTGATAGAAAAACAAAACGCTAAAATTTATCCAACAAAAAAAAAAAAAAAAAGAGAACCTGGACCTCAATCTGGAATCACCTGGCTTTCAAAAACGACCCTCGCGGGCTTGTTTCGATTTCAAAAATGAACAATTTTTCACCTTCAAAACACAAACTTTAATTGAAAGACAGTTGACGACAGAAGGGGAATCAGAGAAGAGGGGCAATTACAGATGGGGGAAAAATTAAAGAGAAAATTTTTATCAAACACAGTTGCAAAAGCTTGAAGCTCAAAACACGCCTAATTTTTTTTTTTTAAATTTTTTGTGGTGACCTCACTTTGTGTTTTCACTCTATGCATTATTTGTTCACCTTATCCCTGTATATATAATCCCTCAAGCCTATGCTACGAACTTTTTTTCAAATTTTGATTTATTCTGGTTTGTTTAATTATTATCTTTTTCCCTCGTCAACTTCAAGATACCCCCTTTCTGATGTAGGATATCCAATGGACGAGTGCCACGTAAGAGAGGTGACTGGCAGCTGGCAGTGAGAAGCGGCGGCTTTACACGCGGTGGAGTGTGGTTGGTTGGCAGTTGGAGAGGCATTTGACTAATTCTATGGGTTTAGCTGATTTATGAGCTTTTGGAATTTAATGCCGTTTTTGTCCTTTCTGGTGCTGCTTGCGGCAGGCTGTGGCTTTGCCACCTCGACTTTTATCTTAAATGTTGCGGGCTTCCATTTCATGTTTTGAGGAGCACGATAGAGTTAATCACTAGCCCTCCGATGATAATTTTACATTCAGAGGAGTGAAGATCTAACGCTCCTACTCAAGGATGGACCTTTTCGGATTGATTTTTAAATATATTTTTTAAAAAAACTAATTACCCATATTCTTTCTTTCTTTCTTTCTTTTTTTTTTATTATCATGTATTTTTTTCATGAGAAAAAAAGACTGTAATTAACTCTCATAATAATATTTGTATGAAAGGTCGAGAAACTTTTATTTTGACATATTGTGAATGCAACCACTCTTGTACCAGATCAAAGACCCATTATTCAAATTCTGAAAGAGATGAAAACTAAAAATTAATTTCAACGTAACCATCCCCCTCATTTAAAAAGGAAAAAAAGGTATTATGACCCGAAGTCGTATTAAAATTGTTTACGAACCAACAATAGCCTTCATCTGTCTAGTTCGCGTAGAAGGCCCACTCAAGCTCACTGCACTCATATGAACCAAAGCTTTATACGAGTATAATTTAATTGGAAATTTGAATTAATTCCAAGAGTGGGAAACGAATCACGCTATGTAGCTCATATGATAATCTTGATATGGATGCAACACATCCTCATGAATGCATCATTCTTATCCAAACCAACCAAGTCCAATTCGAAAGCTAAAATATTTAATCAATTAGGTCATGATTATTGTTGAATCTACCACATTTCAACAGTTTAGGTTAGTGGATAATCAGTTAATTAATTACAAAACAGATGGGGCCCTTTCTTGGAAGGAAAAACGCAGTACATTCAATTTAATAATTTGGTGGGCTAAAGCTGAAAGTCTGTTGTGACTCCTGATCCAACCCAAAAAACAGATGTTAAAGGTTAAAGGAGAAAGAGTTGACCATGGTTAGGTTTATGGGGGAACCGTGGTTAGGGTTTAGGGGTGCGCAATCATGTGACTAGTGACGACAAAATTGCGAGATTCGGACAGGAAATCGTCAATTGCGGCGCCCAGGCTGCCAGAAAATGACAATACCCTTCTAGAGTTTCGGGAAGGTTTAGTTTTTTGATTCATCACGCAATTCTATGCACTATAGCCGACATTAAATATCTAGTTACTTAACCGTAGTTAATGTATGAGTTATGTTCAAGCTCCGACTCACGTATTTTAATTATACTTAATATTAAAATTAAGCAACCGTAGCTTTTAAGTTCCAGCGTTACAGCAGTTTATAAATATTTGTTCATGAAAATTTTATAATATTTTATTATTTTAAAAATTATATTTAATATATAATATCAATTTTATTTTATAATTATAATTTTTGTTAATATAAATACATGCACGTCGTAAAATTGTAAAAACCTTAGCACAGCTCAACTTGGCGCTAAATTCGAGCTTAAGACTCAATTCATGCTAACCACGTTCCGTGGTTGAGCATGTATTTTAGTCAAAAAAAAAAGAAAAAGAAAAGAAAAAACGTTGAGAAACGGGAGGTGGGAGGGAGCGACGTCCATTTTGCAAATTGCAAGAGTTGCGTCTGAACGAAGCGAGAGCATTAAATTATGAATCAGATGGGACCCAGCAAAATTTAAAGCCCGTGGGTCCTACAATGACGTGGGCATACGTCGTGTCCGACGTGGACATCACTTACAATCCACGCAAAGTACCTGATCCCCGGCCTTTTCGCACCTGCGGCTTGCGTGGCTGATTTTGGACTTTTCACTTTTTAGTTTAATGTAATTATTATTATTATTATTATTATTATTATTATTTATTTTCGAGAGGATTATCTATTTTTATTTTAAATTCATAAAAATAAAGAAAAATAAAATAAAATTCTAGTCTATTTTAGTGGGGTTGAGGTGTGACGTTTCCACGAAGGCTGACTCGACACTTTTAGGACTCTTTCCATGAACTTTCTCCTTTTTCTTTTTTAACTTAAGAAAAATTAAAAAAAAAATTAAAATTGTCTCGTATGCAATGGGAGAAAGCATTGTATTATCTTTAGTAGAAATCATATTTTAAATATGATTAACTTTTAATACAAAAATGTTAATATCAAACTCTCCTTGAAACAATTCATTCCAGATAAGAAACCCACTTGGGAGAAAGCATTTCTAGCCACAAAACTACACAAACGAGACAACATAAATAGCATAAGTTAATTGAATCATAAAATATAATTATAGCAATAATATAATCTAATCACATCAATAATTCCCTTTATCTCTTGAGATGTATCAACCGTGTGTAGCTCTTCGAGGTCTGACAAGCTATTTATTCATTTTATCAGAAGGGAAATAATAAATTAAATTAAAAAGTAAAAAATTTCTTGTCTGTTTTAAACCTGCCGATGAGAACGAGATGGAGAATTCAGGCGAAGAATTGGACAAGAAAAAGTCAGGTGCTTAATGCTTTTGTCATTTTGGCAGCTTCTAATTGGAACAAAATGGCTGAACAAACTAAATATTTAATTAATTTTAAGTGAGATTAGCCATTTGTGATCAGTGATTTGATTTCTCGGGCGCCTCAATAGCTATTTAATTTAATTTAATTTAATTTTCTTTTTTTTTTTTTATAGTTAATTAGTTTTGATGCTTAGTTTTGGGTTATTGAGAGGACAAGGCATGTGGGGTGTTTTGAAGTTTCATGTGACTCTTCATCTTTCTCTAGATTCTATTCAATAATTGTTTTCTAAAGCAATTTTTTTTTTAAAATTTTTGAGAAGTCATATGATTCAAGAACGGTTAATGTGTAGGAGCATGTTACACATTATGAATTTTAATAATATCATCAATAAGAGGGTTAACGATGTATCAAAATCGAAATCTTATATTCAAATGATTCCGCCTCATTTGTTTTGCAATCAAATTTTTCATAAATTTGTAATCCCACTCTTTTCAATTAATCATTTTGCACATTAAAGTCAAGCAAATTCATTACAAGTAACAATATTTTTTTATAGAGAAATCGTTAGACCCAAAAGCGGATTCAAGACACAATTGCTCTGAAATGGGTCGGGAAATCCAAATTGAAATTAAAGGTTTATTTTTCTCGTAGGCAACGTTCAGAATGAAACTTTCTGATATGATACCTCAAGTCTCTCTCTCTCTCTCAAAGCCTCAAGTGTTAATTACCATCCATAATGGTGGGAGAGAGCGAGAGTTGACCTTCTCTAAAGCCTTGTGTGGCTGAAAGTGGGTTTCTCTCTTTCTTTGATGATGCTTCACATGGAAGCCATTTCTTAGCCACTAATTCAGAAAATACATAAATAAATTTTAAAAAATAAATCTACTAGTTGACTTCAAGCACTGTCAACTCTTTTCCCTGTTTTGTTGTCAAAGATAATGGTTAAGATCACCAACCAACTCATGTATGAAGATACCAGCTGGCTTTCAACTGTATGTTTGTGGTGTTTACAAAGTGCGCAGGCTGACACTGTGACATTATTTTAAAAATCAAGCATCCTCGAGGTCAAGGCAGTGAGGATCATCATTGGCCTAGTAGCTAGCTGTTATGTGCGCGTTCAACAAAAACAAAGTGGCTCAGCTATCATCCAAAGAAATAATATAGAAAAGCCAACAATTGCATTAAGAGGGAGCAGAAGAGTCATTCAGAATCAACCAGGGAGATCATTATAATTCCTTGCCAGATTCCAATGCATAACCAAAGCTTCCAAGCAAATGCAAGAAACCCCTTAGATGAGCTCTATGGTACTGCTTGTAACAGTTTATGAAGTAGATGAGGCATTAGTTTATGCACAGCCGATCAAACTTCATCTGCTAGTTTGAAAAATATGGGGACATTCCTAATGTATTTTACAAAATCTATAAGCCTATGGTGATTTTCAAGATATTTACAAGATTTGTGATAAATTTCAGAACTAGAAAGAACTGTTTGTATCCCAATCAAAGCTTATAAAGCTTTGCCTCTCATTACCAGTCCCACTTGACCACTACCATTCTATGCAATGATGGGGAAAAAAAAAACAAAACGAAAAAACCAAAACATATCAATATCATTTCGTAACTGGACTGGATACCATAAAATGTGAGATGGCATAGACATCTACAACTGGATTCCCTAGTCTAAGAAAAACAGCAACTTCATCCCAATAGGCAATGGCTGCCTGCTAAAGATTTCATAAGCAATTAGCTTAGAAATGGTAAAGATAGAATTGGTGATGCAATGAGGTTCTACGTAAGAACGCTCTGCAGTGAAATTGATGTATCAGAAGGATAAAAGATTTAGGGTGATGGATAAATACCGATATTTTGAATACTTCGTTGAGTCTTGAGAAAACCAAAATAAAGAAAGAAACTAAATTCACATTGATTCATACCCGTTGATTGCACAAGAATATTGAGAAATAACAAGAATAGAACTCAAACCTAGAGTTTATTCTAAGAAATAATCAATAACAAATAACCAAAGCCTGGCACTTGTTTATACTAACTACAACTTATCCTAATGTGACTAGAAAACCTACTTTGATAAGTTTCATACCTAAACTATGAATACAACTCAAATAAGCAATGCCTAAATAATAAAACTTTAAATGGGCAACTAAATTAAACTAGAATAAAAATTAATTAAAATATTCCTCAATTTAGCTAGGATTTCCTCATTTTCTTAGTCGTCATCAATCAGTTTAGTCTATGAAAGACTAGATGCCTGAATTTCTACTCCCAACAATTGTATATTCAATGCTCAAAGTCAAAGGCTTGTGTAGCTTCATTGTTTCAGACAAATTCTAGCAATATAGATGAGAACACAGTAACTAGAATGGAATATCTCCATTACGTCAACTTTACCCTGACCATCAACTCATTTCGTTACTGTATCACATCACCTTTCCACCACAAAACTGTGCATCCATACCCATTATCTTTCTAAATTTTATGGCTGGATCGTACACAACACAAAAATTCAAAGATTAAATCTTGGAAATACTCAAACCTTATACAATGTATTGAGCCAACAGTGAAGGATATGTCAAACAAATGCAGGATGAAAAAGCACCTAAGCACCCATCCCATACACATAGCTTTTGTTGATAACTTTTCTACATCAGTTCAGATCTACAAAAAATGAAAGTTATTACTCTCAGAGTTGGGTGGGATATTATACAAGTAATGTATAGGTGCAAAAACTTCTAGAAATCGTTTGAAAGTAGTCTCGATGGTTGATTTACCAACATAATGCACAATCCTAGTGTTGGTTGAGCAATATACCAGGCTTACATGCCTACAGAAAGGGATCCCCACTTCAGTTACCATTTTTCACATATTTTTCATATCTTAACTTGTTGGGGTGAAAAACTTCTCACTAGGCTCATGTCTCTAACTGCTTACAATGAGGATCAATCATCTTCCAAAAGGAAAGTCAATGAGAAGATAATGACAAAGATTTTAGATAGCATACTGCAATCTCAATACAATAGGCACCATACACTTCACATTCTTCATAATATGAAGAACTATATATGAGAACTTTATCAATAAATACCGACTTAAGTCAAAATCACAATTGAATTGATAAGGAAAGAAATTTAGATTTTTATGATTACTTTATAGAATAATTTATTAAACAAGCTTTAGTCCTCCTAAGTACAAAGGGTAAGGCATTATAAATTTATAGGCAAGAGGATGTAAAGTGGGAAGGGGCCTTCAAGTACTTATGATCATGTAGGAAAATAGAGAAGAAAAAGCTATTTCACAACTTGTTAAGCTACTGAAAATTTGATGCAAATGGTGCATAAGCTCAATTTAGTGGAGACATTTTAATAGGAAAAGGAAGATCCATACAGCACAATAGGAGATGTATGAAAACAGTGAAAAGTAGATTTGCGCTATAGGGAAATTTGAGCACATGGGTGGGAGTAGCAAGAACAAATTAGTAATAGTGCACACAGTTTACAGTTTTATGACTATGTGAAAACTTCGAGCAGTCTTCTGGGCAAAAACTGAGGATCAAACTTGGTGTCACGTACTCACTACTTATACACATACAGTAACTATGATTAGAAAGACAAGTCAAATCTTACAAAATCCAAAAGCATACTAATGATTGTCTGAAGGCATCCCGATAGTCCTCTCCTAGATCCATCTTGCAATTCTCTCTCAAGTCTTTCAGGGAGACATAACCAGCTTGCTGCCACACAGATTTGAGAGTATTTATCTTATTTCAGATTAAAAAAGAATAATATAAGCATCTTTGTAAATTATGGGGTGACCAAACAAAGCAAAAAAATTAAGGATCGAGGAGTCACAGGATCAGTGATTTAATCACAGTCTTAAATCTAGCAACGGGATTCGAGACCTGTTATTTGAAACTCCTGAGCTCTTTATATCAGTCATAGATTGAGCATATGATTTTCCAAATGGAAACTGGAATTTTAAAGCATACAACTCCTAAATAAAAGAAAAGTTTACAAAAACTGAAATTAATTCAGAGAAACAAAAGGAACACTCACAAGTTCATTGCTTTCATGACCAAATATGCCTTCCATGTGAAGAAAGAGTGATCTCCACTTACTCATGAGGTCAGATTCTAGTTTTGATGATTTGTTAGAGTTACCATGGCCAGGAATTTCAGTTTCCTTTGCCCTGCCCCATTTTTGAACCAAGAAACTTGCATCTCTCTGACTCTTCTTTAGCACTAGGATAATAAAGGGAAAGGAAAAAAAACAAATCAAATTATTGGTAAACAAGGATTTATATCAAAATGATCAAAATAACATAATCAGCGGCACAAATAGAACTGCTAAAGTAGTAGTCTCAGAAAAATTGACAGAACATACCAGCTAATCGACCCTTGATGTCCTGATAATGGAGATCAGCCCAGATATAAGCAGCTAATTAATCAAATTAGACAGAAGTGTGCCAATTAGAAATCATATATTACAAATGAACTCCAACAATTGCAAGAAATGAAGAAAATAACAATATGTATCTGATGTTCTTAAACTTTTAATTACCTTTCGAGCAAAAAGAACAAGAGCAATCTTTGAGCAAGTCAGAACCCCCACTGAAATTCGCACAACCATCATCCTTGAGCACTGAGCATCTCTCCAACTGAAACGATCGAGAACCCTGAGACTTTGGCAACCTCGACCACTCAATAGACCCAAATTTGCTTGAGACCAATCTCCCAGCACCAACATCTTTATCATTGCAAACCTGGTTAGCTACCAGTTCTTCATCACCAACATCATCGCCTGTAGCAACTGAACCAGCCCTCTCGCCATCAATATCTTTCTTAGAGCACATTGGTATTGAAACACTAGACAAACAATTATCCCTTAATGCCTCACCATGTTCCATAAAATTATGAGCTATTGTAACACCCAAATCAGGCATCCTATTACTTTTATCCTTAGCCTTAGACACGATGGACTCAACATTTTTGCAACCACTAGAAGGCAAAGCACCGTGACACTCTTTATTTTTCCACAAAGACGCAATCTTTTCGCTGCCATCAACTTCAGATTTGCCCTTGCTACTCATTTCCTTCACCAAATTTTCAACTTGCAAGCAAACTTTCTTGGCAAACGCCGAATTCCCACTCTCATTTTCCTTATTCTTAGCATACCCATCGCCTGAAATTGATGAAAACCCTCGTTTACTAGGCAGGTTTGTCATGTCACCCAAAACGGGTCGGGTCTTTTTAGACCCGTCTGTGAAATTGTCTTCAGCCATTATCAATTTCACTGCAAAGAAACCCCAAGGGGAAAAAAATTAAAAAAAAAAAAAACCAGTTCAAAAATATGCAATAAAAAGTGGTAAGTGAAACATAAACCCTACAATTAGATCTAAAACTAGAAACAGAAAATTTACCTGTTAAATATAAATAACATAATAGCAAAACCCTAGAAGCTTGAAATGAATGTGAAAAATTTTTTAGTGGGTCTTAGAAGATACTGATTACTGACCTTGACGGTTTCGAGAAAATCGTGAATCGTTTTCAAATTCTTTGCAATCGGTGCTCGTGGTTGATCTTTGTACCTTGGTGTCTTCTCTTTATTTTTGTTTTTCCTTCGTTTTGATTTTGTGAAGGCGGGAATCCGATAAAAATTCGGAGCCTGACCCGCATTTTTAATTATTTTGGCTTTGGGCGCGACGCGTGCTTATTTGCCGATGCCAAACACGTGATATTGATAATATTAGCTTTTAATATTTAGGAAAAAATGACACAATGGCGCTAAAGTTTGAAAAAATGATCAAATATATATTAAAGTTTTTAATAAAAAAATATTAATTTTTTTTAATTACAACATTCTCAGGCTCTATTAACTCAAAAAATTTAATTCTAATACTTTAAATAAATAAGAATATGATATTAAAATAAATATAACGATTCCCACATTTTAAAATAATTTCAATATTTAAGAAATACTTTAAACTTTACAATCTTATATTGTAATTTGTATTAAACTAATTTTATAATGAAGAAAATACTTGATATTAAAATAAATGTATAAAATTTTAAATTATTTTCAATATTATACAAATAATTTTTAATATTATTAATACATGAAATATATTTTATTAATTGTGAAATCTATTTAACCCAAAGATTTTGTATTTATTAAAAAATTCTAAAGTCAAAAGAATCTTGGTGTCCCGACAGCTTGAGGGTGTATACGATTATTTCTCCAAATATTTAGAGTATAGATATCTTTTTTCCCTAATATTTATGATAATGAAATGATATTGTATTTTGTGTATATAAATATAAATGAAAAAATTTGCACCATAATATAAAAATTGACACATTGGAAGGGTGGGGCCGAGAAGGAAATCAGGAAAGTAGGGATTGGTTAAACGGTCCAAAGACTATAATTTTAATAAAATAAAAGAAAAATGATTAAAAAAAAATTGAAGACTTACACAGCATCATCAAATCCATAACTAATTGAATTGAATATGAATTCGTTTACAAAAGTATAATGAATTAAAAAATATATAATATAATATAAAAAACCATAAATTTAATATCTTACAAAATAGAAATTTATTATCGTTTACAATTACTATATTAGCCTTCAACTTTTAAAATTTTTCATACATATTTAAAGATAAGTAACCAATAATTAAACGAATAATAAACGAAATTTAAATGAATTGATTGTATTCGATTCGTTTATAATCTATTTATGAAACGATCATAAACGAATATACAAATTAATATACTCAAATCCGAATTCGATTCGCTAATTTATTTAATTAGTGAATCGAATTGAATTAATCCACTTTATTAAACGAATTAATTTTTTTAAATTTAAATCAAAATTAAATAAACGAATCCTGACTCAAATTACCATCCTTACTATTCAACAGAATAATGATACACACGGCCTAGTAGATCGTGCTTGTATAAATAAAAATTATTTTGGCTGCTTTGCCGACCCTTCATGCTTTGGCAATTAAATAAAAGTACAACAATTGCAAAAATATCTTTTTTTTTTAATTATTATAATCACGAAGCCTAGAGACATCAAATATATCATTATCACTTCCCATGCAATTTCGTGCGTGCCATGCCTTGTTGTTGCACAATTTTTTTTTTCCTGTTACGACAACAGACCGTCAAGTATTTGACATATTCGTATTCTGTGTTCTTATTGGTTTTTAAAAAAGAATATTGATACAGCAAATACGTTAACCTTGTATTTTTCTAAATATAGAAATATATTTAGTAAAATATTACCGTAATTATTTTCTTAGATTTCACAAATCCATAGCATTCTCATCTCATGCACGTTTTGATTATTTTTGTTGCCATATCCGTATGTCTATTACCCATTAATTGCTTTTCTCTTGAATACTTAACTTGTTTAGTTTATGATTGATGTTCATCATGAGGTTCAATAAGCATGGGTTGAGAATGATACTAATAAAAAAGATGAGGTTTATTATACCCTAATTTAACTGGACCCGACACGTCAGCGAATGACTTAAACCGGGTCAGCTATCTATGCGATTATAAGACAAAATTAAGTAGAACAACAATTATAAAACTCAACTCGAAGGAGAAATTGTCCTCGTCCTCAAATTCCATGTGGCACATCATCGAACGCTCCAAATATGAAATAGACTCCGTAAGCCACTTCTACTTATGGGTTCTTACTCATAAGATACAATATTCTGATTTTCAAGCATTATGTACATTAGAGCTCTTCCTCTCTCTTTACTCTCTTTCTTTTCGGTTGTTATTGTCAAGGCTCCTAATTTTTTACTTAAGTATTAAAGGATCTCTACCAGTAATAATCCTGTCACTTTTCACTGTTTTCTTGTCTTGCAAGTCATATCTTAAATTTCCGTACTAAGGAATTACTAGCCTGTTCCCTAAGTAAATACAATCTTATTGTTCAACTAAATTTGTGGTATTGACAAGTCATATATATGTGTGTGTCTGTGAGCACAGACACACATATGTAGAGAGGCACACACACAAATATGTAGAGAGAAAGAGAGACAGAGAGATGTTACTGCTACTCGAACCAACACGTAATTATCTTGTACTAACAATGAAGATCAAGCAGAGTTAAGAACAGCAAATCTTTTTATGATAAATGTTGAAGTGTGAACTGAAAATTAGCATGTGAAAACATGTGTGACCTGTTGTTTCCTTAGTTGAACAAGATTTGACATGTCGGTTCAACATGTTTATTGTTGCAGTATGATATCTTATCAGAGTCGGCTAAAAGAATAAGTAATGCACGTGATATCGCACGTGTATCACTTATGGAAAACGGCATCATTAGACGCCGTTTATATCCTCAAATTGAATGAAAGTTCAACATGTGGCTTCATACGCCTTTGACTTACCATTATGATTGTTGCAAAGCAGGAAAAATTATGGGCTTATTGATAACAAACCCAGAACCCTATGTGATAACATGGAAGGGGCTAATTTTTAGAGTTTTCATCTTTGTATAAAAAACTCTGATAATCGGGGGCTCTGTGTGGTGAAAGTCAGTGTGTCAAATTCTCTTTGTAATCTTGTATTCTTGAACTTTGAGACTTAGTGAAAGCTTCCCATTTTTTTCAAAGTGGATGTAGGTTGATTAACAGTCGACCCACTATAATCTTTTTGGTGTCCTTTATTTTCTTGTTTCTATTCTCATTTTCATCTAATCTGCAATTCTGTTAATATGATATGATTTTACAAACATCAGGTTATTAAATCTTTAGGTCATATTCTTGTAAATTGGAAGCTTAAGATTGGATCTTGTAAATTGGAAGCTTAAGATTGGATCTTAGGGATGAATTAATCTGCTCATTACAGTTTGATTCTCAACAATAAACATATACATTTTACAAGTTTGTTATCATGGGAAGTTTCTACAAAGGATTGGACTAATGATGTATACAATACTTAAATTTTTATGAATAATGTATACAATACTTAAATTTTTTTGAAAGCCTTTCGCTTCTCTTTGAGGGAAAGTATCATATTTTTTTACCTAATTCTTCTTCTATGATCGATTAAACCTTTGATAAAAAAGACATACCTTGGCTATATTTCACCTCTCCAACAAGTTTAGTAAGAAGCATAACGCACTTATTGTTCCACTAGAAAGAAGAACTTATAATTAACTTTATATATATATATATATATATATATATATAATAGTTTCTAATTAGGGATCTCTGACCATATTAAAATCAAAAACAAAGTAAAAGACAAAAAAATACAAACTTTAATATAATATATTTTGTCATGTAGTATATTAAAATATTTATTTTTTGTCTTTTATTTTATCCTTAACTTTAATATAGTGAAGGATTTCTTATTTGAAACTCTCTCTCTGTGTATATATATACACAGAGAGAGAGAGAGAGAGAGAGAAATTCTCCTGTGCAAAGCCCTTATTTTGTTTAATGCAGATACGTTATTAAGCCTTGTGGTTTAATAGAGTGTTATTAAATCATATGGTTTAATAGCGTGTCTGTATTAAAAAAAAAAGAAAATATCCACACGGAAGAATGATTATATATAAAAATATTTCAGTCTAAAATCTTGAACTTTATTAAAGTTCTAAAAAATAGTAAATAGCCAATTTAAAAAATAATTTGACATTTGAAAAATTATTAAATTATATAATTTAATAGTGTAGTACTATTTTATTATTGAATCATATGGTTTAATATATATATATATATATATATATATATATGACTTCAATAAAATTCACACTTCCACGCCAGATCCGTATTATACATATAAATTGCATAGTCAAATAAAATATCAAACGGCCAAACTGCCAACTCATAATCATTCATCAATCTGATCCAAAACGAAATAAACGAATCGTTCCGTCAATCAATATCCAATTGACGTTGAGAGGCGCGCCAAAAAGTGAGTTAACTGCCAAGCATCCGGCCCACTCACCTTCCTCCACGTATACAAAAACGACCATCACGCCACGTAGCCTCCCATTCACTATAACAAAATTAGATGACAAACCAATACCATCATCATCTCTTCTTCAATTCATCACCAAAAATGAACCCATCAAATCAGACACCCAATCAGACGGCCGAGGATGAATCTCAGGCGGCCATCACACGCCGCATCCAACGTCTGAGCTTACACCTGATGGCCCCATCGGCTCAAAATTATGATCTTTGTATAGTTTCTTGCAGCACCAAGGGAAAGTTTGAGGTTGACAAGGCGCAGTTATCTCGTTGTATGAGAGGGAAGCACAGGGAGATACAAGAGAGAGTGTTCGAGTACTTTAACTCGAGGCCTGATTTGCAAACCCCAGTTGAGATTTTGAAGGATGATTACAGAGAGCTTTGTTGGAGACAGCTTCTTGGGCTCGTCAGGGAGGCTGGCATTAGGCCTTTTAAGTATGTTGTTGAAGATCCTGCTCAGTATTTTGCCATAGCTGAGGCTGTGGGGAGTGTTGACATGTCTTTAGGTATCAAGATGGGAGTGCAATACAGGTCCTTTCCTTTTTTTTTTCTATTTTTTTTAATTACTACTCAATTTTCATCATACCAAATTTTTTGGTGAACACTTTGAATTTGTTTATGTTACGTTCGTTGATAGCTAATGATTCCACCTGCTTTTAATTACTTGACAATTATTGATTCTGTTTCGTAGTAGCTGTAGATTAAACTGCCCTGTAATTTGGTTATCTAGCAACTTAAACGGAAGAATTGCAATGATATTAAGTACCTTTGAGTTGTTTTGTCCTATCGTTTTTCATTCCCAAACTCTTCATTAGAATTTCATCCGTGCTAAAGCTTTTTGTCTCTTACGATCTTATTCAAATAAGTTACTTATAGCTCAGAACAGCTATCCTTTGCTTATGTGTGGTTCCTGGATCAGTTGGCATGAGTATCAGAACATTCATAAGTGAAAACCTAACAAATGGTTTCTACTTTCTAGTTGCATGTTAAATGAACTTTAAATGACATTGACATAATAATGTTAACACAGTCTTTGGGGAGGCTCTGTGATCAACCTAGGAACCAAAAAGCACAGAGACAAGTATTATGATGGTATTGACAATTTGGACTATCCGGGTTGTTTTGCTATGACAGAACTCCACCACGGTAAGCTTCTGTAAATCTTTCAGTTATTTGCTGATTATCTTTTACTTGTACTTTGCTGTGATAACATAACAAATACTTCTGTAGCGTAAATATCTCCAAATGTTATTCTGTATAAGTGCTTCTTACTTAATGTGGCCAGATCTAGATTTTGCTTCTCAAAGCTTTAACAGCAAACGACTTCTTTTTCATCTCAAGAACAGCCAAAGTCGTGAATTTATTTAACTCTGTGTGAAGTGTGTCATTTTATCTCTGAGGGAAAGTTTTTGGAATGTTAATTATGTGCTCTCTAATCTGTACCCTTTATTTTCTGTCAAATCAATACTTGATGTGGCTATTGGTTGATTATAGTGATATGTCATTTGCATTGACTGAAAATCCTACTTTATTCATGTTTTATTGTTTTTACTTTGTCAGAGATCTTATGAAATGCTAATATCTTTATTCGGTCTGTTCTTTCAATTGTCTAGCACTGTACTGGCATGCATATCTTAAATGAACTGTCATTTCTTTTAGGCTCCAATGTTCAAGGCCTTCAAACAGTTGCAACATTTGATCCCATCAAAGATGAATTCATAATCAACACACCCAATGATGGAGCCATTAAATGGTGGATTGGTAATGCTGCGGTTCATGGCAAGTTTGCCACTGTTTTTGCCAAGTTGCTGTTGCCAACTCATGACTCAAAAGGATATTCTGATATGGGTGTCCATGCCTTCATCGTTCCAATTAGAGATATGAAGACCCACCAGACACTTCCAGGAATTGAAGTACATGATTGTGGCCACAAGGTTGGTCTAAATGGAGTAGACAATGGAGCTTTGAGATTCTGTTCTGTAAGAATTCCTAGAGATAATCTTCTTAATCGATTTGGAGATGTTTCAAGGGATGGAAAATACACAAGCAGCCTTCCAACCATAAATAAACGATTTGCTGCTACTCTAGGAGAACTTGTTGGTGGGAGAGTTGGCCTTGCATATTCATCAGTTGGTGTCCTGAAGATTGCTGCAACAATTGCCATTCGATATTCTTTATTGCGCCAACAATTTGGTCCTCCCAAGAAGCCTGAAGTCAGCATTCTTGATTATCAGTCTCAGCAGCACAAGCTTATGCCAATGCTAGCTTCAACTTATGCATTCCATTTTGCCACTGCTCATTTGGTAGAGAAATATTCTGAGATGAAAAAAACTCATGACGAGCAATTGGTTGGGGATGTCCATGCTTTATCAGCAGGCCTCAAGTCTTATGTGACTTCTTATACCGCAAAGTCATTGAGTGTTTGCAGGGAAGCTTGCGGAGGTCATGGGTATGCTGCTGTCAACAGATTTGGTAGCCTGAGGAATGATCATGATATTTTTCAGACTTTTGAGGGTGACAACACAGTTCTTTTACAGCAGGTTATAAACAAAATTGTGTTTTATTACATCCTTGCTTGAATTTTAATGTTACAAACTGCTTGTTTTTTATTGCCTTTATTTCTCGTCTAGATTGATTCAGAAAAATAAAATCCAAAATGATCCCAATCCCCAAGCTTGATCATTCTACTTGTTTTCCATTTTAAGGGTTCTAAGGCTCTGAGCTTCCACTGAATTCATGGGTGATATTTATCAAAGCTTTGCATATTGCAATAGGAAGAAATATATTTCTGCTGGTTTATTTTGCATGGACTTGTCTTGGGGCAATTTGAAATTAATTGTGTGTGATGGTCATTAGTGGCGACTTGATAGAAAAACCAAGTAAGTGCTTGGTTTTTCCTAAGAATTCCATATGAAAGTTTGGTCAGACATAATCATTCTCGTGGATAGCTTCAATCTTCCCAAAAGATTTCACTTGTGTGCAATGTGTAATAAACTTTTTGACTTTCATAAATACATAATTGGTACGCCGTTGTTTCTCTTTGGGATGCTAGCTAGAATTGACATTTTTGCTTGGATGCAGGTGGCGGGTGATCTTTTGAAACAGTACAAGGAGAAGTTTCAAGGTGGGCCACTAACTGTTACATGGAATTACTTGAGAGAATCCATGAATGCCTATCTTTCGCAGCCAAATCCTGTAACTGCTCGTTGGGAAGGTGAAGAGCACTTACGAGATCCTAAGTTCCAATTGGATGCCTTTAGAGTGAGTGCTAACTCCTTTTGCTTTTGAAAAATCTTGGTCGTGGTATATACATTAAAATTTCAGGTTTTGGAATTTATACATTTTTCTTATTTCAGTACCGAACATCTCGATTACTTCAAAGTGTTGCAGTCCGTTTGCGCAAGCACTCTAAAACCCTTGGAAGTTTTGGTGCTTGGAATAGATGCTTAAACCATCTTCTCACGCTAGCAGAATCCCATATAGAATCTGTCATCCTTGCAAAGTTTATTGAAGCTGTGCAGAAGTACTTCCTAGTCTCATGGTCATAAGTTCTTTTCTTTTGCTTTATGATTCTGATTTTCTAATGTAGCCATCATAAATTCTCCAGCTGCCCTGATTCTAGCTCTCAAGCTGCTCTGAAACTGGTCTGTGATCTTTATGCCTTGAACCGAATCTGGAATGACATTGGAACATACCGTAATGTTGACTATGTGGCCCCTAACAAAGCTAAGGTATTCATAAATTTAAAAATCTTAGTATTGTTTTTCCTGGGAAAATACAATGGCTTTTGTTGATATATTGCATCTTTTTGTTCTGCAGGCAATTCACAAGTTAACTAGAATACTTGAGTTTCCAAGTGAGGAATATTGCCGGTGAACTTATAGATGCATTTGATCTTCCAGATTATGCCACAAGGGCACCAATTGCCAGGCAATCGGATGCTTATGCTCATTACACACAGATTGTTGGATTCTGATATTCCTAGAGAAAGCAAAATGCAGTGATTTGGATACTTTTGAAAACAACTGCGGATGCAAAAACAGGGAGAATTTTTCTTTTTCTTTATTTTACCCAAAGAAAATCTGATTTCACAGTCGTTGCTAAAGTCCAATCTTTGCATACATGAATAAGTTGTGAAAATTGAGGAAACCTTTAAAATTTTTTTTAGCAATACTGATTGATCCATCATCACTTTGTTAATAAGAGAAACTACATAGTGCTTGAAAGTTTTCATTTACATTCATCCAAGTAGTTTTCTTGTTCGGTTGTTGCTTGTCAGAACAAGTCCTAATATTCTGAGTCCTCATGAAAACTGGATGTTGTAAGCACATTTAAATTTGCAGAAATGCTCATATCATAGAAAACCTGTCAATCGGCCAGCACCCCCAGATTCAATTTTAATATCATCTCCATACTTCTAAAAGTTCCCCGTTTTGAATATTTTACAAATATCTGCTTCCAACTATGAACTTGAAGATGTTTATGTAGATAAATTACATAACCGTTAAACACCAGGTAGCTTGCATTTTGCATATGCGACTCGAGCTGCCTCACTTTTCTGTTTAACATCCTCGTACATTTTCACTGAAGCCTCAGAAAATTTGTTCAGTCGATCAAGAACTTTTGTCAAACTGGATTGTATGCAGCTCAAGTTTGATGAGACATCGTCATTTTTCTCATCATTTCTGTCCTCTGGTTCTGCGTTGTTTGCATCAGTGAGTTTTGGTTTCACCAGTTGCTGTTCTGCTTGTTGCTCCATCAAATGGTGCAGATCAGATAAGAAACTTCTGATGTCATTACTAAGTTCCACAGAAGGCAAAGCTTTGATCCCAACTGACCAATCACGGCATAACACGAATATAGGTGGGGCCACAACTCGACGAGGGGAAAATGGCCTCCTGTTCTTGTAACGCTCTCGTGGTTGCAGAATGCAATTTTGCAGCCACGCGTTAATAGATTCTACGTAAGATGCGAGGCTGTTGACCCAGTCTGCAAAGCTCAAGCCAAAGCATTCAGTCTCCTCCAGTAGCTGAGCCAAAATTTCCTTGCGTGTATTCCCCTGAGGAGTTCCTGTTGAGCTCCTTGAATGATATGCCAATGAGATGGTGATGTATTGTGCATGGTGGCATTCAAGCATGGCCTTCCACATTCTTGTCATCCTGCATGATGTTTATGGGTCATAATTTTTTTTTTAAATGATTTAACAAGACGGCAATCTCAGCGGCCAAAAAATGAAAAGGGCAATTTACCCCTGAAGCAGCTCTACAAGTTGTGGATGCAACTCTTCATCTCTCATTCTCTCAATTCGCCTGGATATGGAATCAACAGAGCGAAGTCCGACTCTGATCTGTGAATGTAGGTCCTTAACAATTGCCCTGGTTTTGTCAATTACCTGAGAACTATGATCCTTCGCAAACTGGTGCCTAAGCTGGTTACACTTCCGATCATACTCCTTCCTGAGAGATTCACAGGCCTATAGAACCAAATTATGAGCAAGGATGGCAGTAAGAAAATTATACGAGTATGTTACTAGGCAGGGTGTAGAATCTTCAAATAAATGTTTAAATGTCAACTTGCACATCAAATGGACAACAATTTCGCAATACAGATTTGGTTCCAGATAGAAAGGCCATGACTCACATCAAAAGAGGCACAAAAATTCAAATCCAAATGATAGAATAATTTGAATGGTATCTATTTTGATCTTCTAGTGATCAAGGGCAGCATAGTTAGTGACAGGATACGAGGGGACATAACATGGATGGATGCACAAGGTATACAAGGGGACATAACATGGATGGATGCCCAAGGTAACAGCAGTAAAGCATTGCATAAAATACTTCCTTTACCTACAACATCCATAAATGAAAAATATAATGCATTGCCTTCAAACTTCACATCAAACCCCTTTTGATGTCCAACAGTTGTTGACAAACAGAAATACGGTGAAGGAATGAAGCTTGAAATGAATGAAGATAATTTATTAAATACAACAGCCGATTACCAAGCAAAAGATTTCTCCAAAGGTTTAAGACTATTGATCAACAAGGTTGACAAGACATCAATCCAGCATTTCAGTCATCACACATTTCAGTTCTTACTATTCTCAGAGGTCCTCTCCGTTAGCAGCATTATGCCAACAACTAACATTCATTTTTATTGCCATTTCTATTGGAGGGATGGCAAAATTACTTTTGTCGATGGAAAACCCCAAATATCATTTAATTATGTGTTTGTGGATGCTTGTGTGGATTTGCCCTGACTTATCTAACCACAACAATCATGAATGCACTTGAAGCCAGTTAATTATGGATGAAACCTAGACAACATGCAACATTTTAATCAAGATGAAATTTAACCCTTGAATCCAAGAAATGGTTTTGAAAACATACCTTTACTTCATCATAAAGTTTTCTTTCCCATGCAAATAGTCTTTCCAGGGTGGACAAATGGCTTCCAGCAATCATACAGAATTCTTCAACCAAATCACTTCCACTGTCACTAACATCATCTCTTGCTGCTCCTGCCAGTGGATTCCTTGATGATGATGACCTAGAAGATGTTGTTCGCTTCCAAGTAATGACCTTTGTAACATGCCGTACGGGCTCTAAACAAACAATAGAAACTTATGTTAAAGCAATAAAAGCTAGAGAAAAGTTGTGCCAAAAGAGCCCAAAAGGGTTTCTCCAAAAAATAGAAAAAAAAGAGAGCCCAAAAGGGAAGGAAACCATCTATAAAAAACTACTGCCAATTAATTAAAAGACACCATTCCCGCATTTGTAAGTTTTGTAGATGGTACTCTAAAATGATGCGAAACAATCATCAACTGATCTAATATAATCTGAAATTCAAAGAAAATCATTTTCCTGAATCTTTAATCCATCCACAAAAAGTGGTCTAAAAATTAAATAATGTATACCTTACATAGGAGTGTAAAAGTATATAAAGGAACTCAGCATAGTTCAAGCAACTACTGAAATAAAGGAAAAAACATATTCATGCCAACAGCCTAATGAGTAACTGTTGATTTAATTGTAGAATGGTTGATTATTTGGGTCCCAAGAAAAACTAATGCTTACCATGAGAAACTGGTGCGCCTCTTCCTCTGCAGCAAACAAGTTGGAAAGCTGCCAAAATATCTGAAGCAGATGAACTCCCTAGAAGAAAGGAAGGAGAAAAAAAAAGGCGCAAGGTAAGTCAATAAGACAAATTATGCAAAAGAATCCATATCCACTCTACCCAAACAAGCGGTAATACGATTAGCTTAACAAAAACTGTTACCTTTTATCTCAGAAAATCCGACCCTGATTTTGTTTGACTCAAGCATCCGGGATACTTCCCTGCCAGATTCCGATGCTCGGAAGAAACGATGCTCTATATCCTTAATGCTCGAAAGAAAATCCTTAGCTCTATGAGTAATGAACTCCGAAGGGTCTTCTCTTTCCGCACACACATCTTTCTCCCCCGCCGACTTCTCCCTCTTCGAACTTGACTGTTCAAGTGCAACATTGGCATTTTGCTCCCTATGCCCCGGCCTCACTTCAACTCCTCCTGACCTAATGGGATTTCCATTTCTAACACTACACTCCACGGTTCGATCACTAGCATCTTGTTGAGCCACTGAACTTTTAGCCATTTCAAAATCTTCTAGCCCTAATCCAGGCCTTACAGATCCTTCACCATATTCACCGGTACTATCTGAACCAACCTTTACCCATTTCCCCTTTCTCTCTATCACATTATCACTAACCCCTCCATTTTTTGACCGTAGCACTTCCTCAGACTCCAATTGGAACCCATCATTCATACCCACAAACCTAAAGCTATCACATTGGTCACTAGTATCAAAATAATCCCAAGTACCAGACTCAAAATAAGGCGGCGGCGGCGGCGGCGGCGGCATAGCCGTCTCCAAAGCCTCATCCTCAACATAACTACTAACACCATCATTTGTATTCACCCTTATAGTCACAGCCTCAGTCTTTGCAGTTCTCATATAACTAAAACTCATGTCACTATTCTTAGGACTAGAGCTTTCCTCATTGTGCAATGGTGAATCAGATACTTCATTAACATGTGAAAGTGATGGTGATGGATATGATGAATGTGATGGTGTTTTCTCAAGCTCAGTAGCTGAGGTTGTTGATAAAGATGACTCTATCGAAACCTCAGCTTCAGCATATCTCCTTAGAGCAATGCCAATATTTTTAAGAGACTGAATGTAAGATACATGAGCAGCTGCAAGTCCATACCTTGAATCCATTGCTTGTTTGATAAATCTCCTCCTAGCCTTGCACAAACGCAAAGCTTCATTTTTGTCACATTTTGAGCTTGCTAATCCCATTTCCACGAGAAATTTGCCAACTTTATCAGGTTCGTGAAACCAAGTTCATTTTTTCCCTTTTCAGAAACCCGTTTCAGAATCTAAAAAGATAATCCTTTTAAAAACAGAAAATCTAACAAAACAAGAAAATGAAGAAAAGCTTAAACCTGGAAAATACCCTAAACCTTAAGAGTTCAAAACAGAGGAGACATAAAAATGCAAACTTTTTCAAAGATGGTCAGTTAATTCTACAAGAAAATTAAACCCACTAGAAACAAGCTTTAGTTATGAAGACTGAGACGAAAATGTCAAAAAGAAATCAGCTTTCTTTGGCTGCAGCTTCTGCTAATACACACTAAAACAGAGCAAAAGAAATAGAGTATAGGCTAATCGTTTTCAAAAGAGAGAAAAGAGGGCTACTTAACAAAAATAAGCAAAAGAAGGAAGCAGCTGTTCGGTAAGTCATGAATTTAAAGCGGCCATTAATGAAGCAGCCTGAAAGAGGCAGGAGACTGGGAGCAAAAGAAAGTGAAGCATGAAATGTGATATATCAGAGAGGCTGAAACAGAGACAGGGACTAAAATGCAAGGTTTTGAAGAAATTGTTTGAGTGATGGAGTGAGAGAAAGGCGAGAGAGGAATCTGTGTGACAGAGTGATGCAGAGAGACGGAGGCCACCTCGTTATTTGTGCGAGCGTCTGTGTGTCCAGTGCAATGTGACTTCTCACTGTGGATTGTTCAGTTCACCAAAGCAAATCTTGGGTTAAAAACAAGAATATGATTTTATGAAACAAAATGCCCAACCATTAAGGGAAAATGCAAATTAATTTTTGTAATTAGGTTGCAATAAGTGTTTGTTGGTTTAACTTACAAAATTTCTTAAGGCTCGACGGCTCCAATCTATTTACATGAACGAGTACATTTATAGATTAATATTTAATAGGACATTGTTATGAACTAAACTCATTAATTGGCTTCACGTCATAAGTTCATGACAATGTCATAGAATAATATTTTAAAATTTAATTGGAATTTCATTCTGTTTTATTATATAAATCGTCATTTATATTATAAAAATTTAAAATTATCTTTATTCAATTAAGAAATAAAATTATTAGATTTAGAGAAATTATCATTATTTATAAAATAAAAATAAAATTAATGAAATAAAAAATTATTAAATATTTAATTAATTTTTTTCACAGTTGATTATTTTTACAGCACAAGGAGTTACATTTATGTACCATTAATGTCAATATTAGCATATTTGGGGATATGAAAGAAATAAATGATTAATCCTTTTACTATAGGCATATTATTGGCTAACAATAATTATTTTAAAAACTACAATATTATTAAATTAGCCCTAAGCCCGCCTCTTATAATCGATTTACAATTAATAAATTCTATAAAATAGTATTAATGTGATGTTGTTATAATTGGTCTTAGTATTTAATTGGAAGGATTGTTAGTTGATTTACAATTCATAAGATCTCTCAGTGGTTAGAGAGCTTTTCGGATTTAGATCCAGAGGATGGAGAGAAACTTGTTTTGATTTATGTAGTTCCCTAACAAGGAAATATATATATATATATATATATATATATATATATATTCAGTCAGGAATTTCTGATTTATAAAATAGATATATATAGTAGATATATATAGGATATATAGATATATATATAGATCTTTTGAAATCCGAAAATAACTCGGTGGTATTTGAAACTAACTTACGGTAGATTTTCTTCAAAAAAAATTACAATAATATTGTTTAAATTTTTCTATTTAAAATTAAGTGATAATATACTTACCAAATAATACAACATTTACATCTCAAATAATCGTTGCACATGACTGCGCTCGGACAACAAAAGGTATCATATTATCAATGATTTTTTTTAATTATATATCTTTTTGTTGTTATTTTAATTTTTTTATCATTGATATTACCAATTCAAACCTTCATAAATATTCTTATTAATAAATAATGTTGAGGTCCTAAATATAGGACCCATTAATGGATCACATACTACAGAATAAAAGTTGGGCACTAAAATGCGCTCAGTGAAAAATAATGTTCGTATTGGGAATCGTGAAGTATTACAAAGACGAGATTGCCCCTATTGTTCCCGCTTAGACTTCACCGTAACGGCTCCATAAAATCTGGGCTTTTTGGGGAATTGGGTTCTCAATATCTTTTTCTTTTCCAATGAAATAACATTCTTTTTTTTTTAAAAAAAAAAAGAAGAAAATTAATAAAATATGCAATGCCTTTTTATTTTGAAAGGAATTCAATTATGGGTGCTTTTGCCTAATTTTGCGATTCGGCATGAACCCACTAGGTGAATATTCGTTTTCCTTTGTTTAAAGTTGAGCTTATGGATTGAATATTCAATAAAACTAAATTATATTTATATAAAGTAGTCTCTTAATTGATCATAATCAAGTGTAAATATAACCAAGAACTTAAAAAGATTCACCGATCAGTTAAAATAATCCAAGTTTTGTTTCTGGGTTTGTGGTATGGCTTGATAATTATTTATTTATTTATTATTTCTATTTTTAATGGGAACAGAATCTTGGTTAGCTAGAATGTGGGATAGGGTTTGTTGATGGGGAATGTTATTAATTAAATCTTATTTAATGGATAGCTCTTGTGATTCCTTTAATTATTAATGTCAACTTAGATTAGTGGTATCATTTTTTTAGCAGACAGGTTAGAAAGAAGAGATGCAATAATGTTACTTTAGTAGATAAGCCAAAGAGCTAAAAGGAAAATTCTGAAACAATTAGATCTATAGGTAAAGATAAGAATTTGTCAAAAATGAATGGTGAAAAAAATGCTTTGTACATGGCAAGCTGAGAATTGCAGAAGTAAAAAGAGAAGCTGGTAGCTGTAATTTTCATGCGCTTTTTTTCCCAGCTAAGCCCTAATTTTTCTCTAGAGATTTCTGTATTCCAGCTTATGACTGTTCAGGAAGTGCTTTTAAATATTGGGAATTTGGTAGTTTTATCTTTACGATATGGGCCGCACAAGAAGGTATGGAAGCCAGGATAGCTATTTAGTTTTTTCCTTTTAAAAAAAAAAAATTATGATAACTAATTCTTAAATTAGCAGAAGTGGTTCACAGTGTGGGTGCATTTGTTAGCCTCCGTATATTACTATATTAATTGTCTCCTGAATTTCAGGGCATGACTATAATATTGAGTCATATTGATGCAAGCCGTACGTTAAAGTTGATTCGAAAATTTTCAGGCCAGATTTGTGGCTTGGCTTTGTTTTTGCTTATAGTTTTTGAGTGTGAGTCACATATTTTCTAAAATAATTAGTGATATATATTATATATATATTATCATATATATCTAATATATATTATAAAATATGATCTTATTAATATACTACTCTACTCTATCACATTTTTAGAAATGTCACTCCACTCAAAACTAAGCAAAAGCCACAAATCTGGCCTGAAAATTTTCGAAGGGTGTATAATCAACAGTTTGGCTCTAAGGTTGCATACACAGTACCAGATCTGGAATCCCAGAAATGGTGCTCTGAGGAAGGAGGGAGAGAGAAGATTTACAACTGTGGGGAGAGATCCGGTCTCTATGCCACAGAGGATTTGTAACAGTTTATATGGCAGATCTGATACAGATCAGTCTGCTTATCATGCATATAACAGATCTAAGAAATATAAATCATACACCCTTAGATCTATGCTTTAAAATAAAATTATTACAACTTTGGATCGTGTGAGTGGAGTAGACCTATTTCCTCCTGGTATCAAAGCCAAGGGGACGATAGTGTGATATTTGATAAAGCGTTTATAATTTTGATATTTGCTGTATACTGAACGTCTGTTTGTGTGGTGAGTGTTTTTGCCTAGGTAGTATTTGGTCGTAAGTCCCGACAGAGTTTAGGGCAGTTAACCCATTTCTTAGCCTTGGATTGTAGCCACATAGATAGATCTAGGTCTACAGTAGATCTAGAAATTATGAGTTCTTTATTAAATAGAACATCGTCCTTTTCTAGCTCTTCCTCTGGGAAGACTAGTGATTCAAAGAATGTTGTGAACTCGGAAGAGTTTATAATTGAGGATTTTAATAAAGCAATTGATTGTTGGGAATTACCCAAAGTTTCCAAAGATTTGATTTACAAAACCAAAAAACTTGATTTTCTGAAAAATGATTATGTTATAAAGACTGAAGAACGAGATATTACTCTTTCAAAGCCTTTTGAAACTATTCAACTGTTTTCAGAACAGTCTTTGAAACAATTAAAGGACAAAAAGTACAATTACATCCACATCGGTTTGATCCAAGTAGGAATTAAGCCGTTGACCAAAGAAGGTCTAGATACCTCCATCTTAGCAGTCCTTAGAGATGCGAGATTCGTCAACTTTGATGATTCTCTGCTAAGTAGTGTCGAATCTAGCTTATGTAAAGGTCCCATATCATTTAGCTGTTATCCAAACATAACAGTTTCCCTTAAAGATAGGAACATCCTGAAAAGCATGATTCTCCAGATCAAGACCCATTATTATCAAATGATAGAAGGGTCAATACCTGTAGCGATTATTTTTAGGATTTCTTACAAAGCCATGATTTCTGCTTTTGCTAATTCGCAGCATAGGTATCAGTCAAAGAAGGAAAAAACTCTTCTTTTGCAGACTGATTTATCTAGAGCCAATACGGTCATTTCTAGAGCCATCCAATGGAAAGATGTCAACCTTCCAGAAGACTGGATCTTAGAAGGAGCCACTGAGCCCACAATACCAAAGCAACATGAACCAAATACAGAGTTACAAAATGTGACTCAGTATCCAGATGGTAGAGTCAAGTTATCCTTTAGAAGGTCAACCTCGTCTAGGTTCTCCGATAGGGATTCTTCCACCTCTAGCATCCCTCCACTAGAAAGAAAATTCACAAGGATACCTTCTCTTGTGAATGTTCCTGTTCCCTCCTTGCAAAGCCAACCTAGGTTTTCCACCTCGGATTTACCTAGTTCCTCCATACGCTCCGTAGATTATACCACTAGTGTACCACACCCAATCTACACTAGCTGTAACCAAGGTCAACAGAGTCAAAGCCAGGAAGAGAAAGAACCTTCTCCTCCGACTTCTCCTACGTTTTCTGCAGTTACAGAAAACATTTTAAATGTTTTGGAGAAAGAGTTTGTATTAGACAAAACTCTACTCCAGAAAGACTTCTATTCCAAAGCCAATAGTGAAAAAAGCCTCTGGTTTTTCAAACATTTCCTTAACAAAAGAAATGAAATCCAAGAAGAGTATTATGGGTTTGTCAATACTCACAAAGTCCATATACTATTCTTTGATTGGTTTGAAATGTATGCAAATGATAATCACATAGATTATCCATTTAAAGAGTCAAACCCTGTCAGTAGAAAGACTGTCCATACCTGGACCCTCACAGATGGTAGGACCATAGAATCTGAACATCCTCCTCACAGAGGAATCACCATTGGAGTCGGTGAACCTCCTGTTCAGATTAAAGCCTCTCCTTATAAAATAGTAAAGCCAGATAACAATTTAGAGACGAACATAGATAGCATTATTCAGCAGAATAATTTCTGCAATGCCAATTTAGAAACTTTAGGAAATCAGTTGACTAGGATAGAGAGTCAAATCCAACAGTCAACCATTACTATTTATTCAACTCCAAAGTCAATTGAAAAGGCTAGTACTGAGAAGAAGGTTAAGGAACCTATCTTTAAACCTTTTCAGGTTTCTAGAACTAGTCAAAAGGCTGTTCAAGAGTCAAAGTCTGACTTTGCCAAAGCCATCAAAGATCAACTTGATAGGATAGAAGCCACTTCTTCCTCTAGTAAAATCCAAATAGCCCATGATACTCAATCCAGTAAGATAGGAGTATTAGATATAGACTATGACCAATCTTCTATAGCCACTTCAGAAGCAGATGCCTTTAGAGAAGAACCTATAGAAGAACCTAGAGTCAATAAAGTCCATTGGGAGTTAGCCCTGCCTGTAACTAGAACTCCTCCTGATCTTACCATAGACAATAGGCCTAGTGCATTAAACCAATCTAGGTATAATGCATCCTCTGTCCATGAATGGAATATAGACGGGATGTCTGAGTACAACATCCTAGGTTTGTTACAACAAATGACCATGGCAGCCAATGCCTATAAAACCCAATCAGGAACCTCTGACCAAGCCATAGCAGAGATCCTTATAGCTGGATTTACGGGCCAGCTTAAAGGTTGGTGGGATCATCTCCTCACCAAACAACAACAATTAGATATCTTAAATGCAGTCCAGACAAATGAGGATAAGATTCCAATTTTGGATGAATACGGTAACCCTATTCAGGATGCTGTAGCTACCCTCATTCTTACCATATTCCTACATTTCATAGGTGACCCTTCTCACCTTAGAGACAAGAATGCCGAGCTTCTCCACAACCTTAGGTGTAGGAAGCTTAGTGATTTCCAAGCCTACAAAACCACATTCTTCACACGACTCTTTTTAATGGATGATGCACACCACATCACTTGGAAAGAGAAATTCTTAGCCGGTTTACCTACCCTATTAGGTGAAAAGGTTAGAAATTCCATTAAAGCCCTCCATGACAATAGAATTCCTTATGATGAACTCACCTACGGTGAATTAGTTAGCTTTGTCAATAAGGAAGGATTAAAGATTTGTCAGGATATAAAGTTACAGAAACGACTCAAGTGGGAACTTAGGAAGTCTAAGCAAGAGTTAGGTGGTTTCTGTAAACAATTCAACTATGATCCTTTTAAAGCCTCCACCTCGAAAGATTGTGATGGTAGGTGCCCTTCAAAGTCCTACAAAAAACATCATAAGTCAAAGAGGTATAGGAAACCTTATCCAGTTTCTAGAGAACCCTACTATAGGAAGTCTTCAAAGCCCTATAGGAAGAAACACTTCTCTAAGAAGAAGGATTTTAAAGCCAAATCCTCTGATGTCAAAGCCAAGTCTTCCTTCAATTACAAGGAAGCAACCTGTTATAGATGTGGCATGAAGGGCCACACTTCAAAGTATTGTAGGATGAGCAAGAAGCTCAACCAGCTAGGGTTAGATGAGGAAGTCCTCTCCAAAATCTCAGCCCTACTTATAGATTCCTCTGATTCAGAGTCTTCCATGACTGGAGACTCAGAAGCTTTACAGGTTGATGAGTTAATTGACTATGATACCTCTTCATATAGTGATTCGGATTCGGAATCTGAATCTTATCTAAAGAAAGTCAATGTATTGACTAAAGACCAAGAGGTCTACCTAGAATTAGTCAAACATATTACTGACCCTACCTTACAAAAGGATTACTTAGATAGACTCCTGAAAACCCTAGAGCATAGGGATAAAGCCGAGTCATCCTCTAAGGTTCCCATAGTCAAAAAGTCTGCCTATGATCTTACCGAGATACTAGGAAAGAAAAAGTCCAAAAGGTCAACCCCTTCTATTCAGGATCTCCAAAAAGAGATCAATGATGTCAAAGCCAAGATTAGGACCCTTAAAGAAAACCAAAAGGCCAGTTCTGATACTATCCAGTTACTCTTACAGAAGCAATTGGATGACCACTCGGTCAAAGCATCAGAATCAGAACCTGACATAGATCCTAAAGAAGAAGATGACCAGAAAATAGATAGCTTAGAATCTCTCCCTGAGAATTTCTTAGCCATCCTAAAGCAGATCACGATTAGAAAATATTTGATTAAAGCCAAAATTGCATTTTCAAAAGATTTTGAAATTGACACTGTAGCATTATTTGATACAGGAGCCGATTTGAATTGCATTAAAGAAAATTTTGTACCCAAAAGATTTCGACAAAAGACAAAAGAAAAGCTTTCAGCAGCCAATAATTCAAAGCTAGATATTTCTTCTAAAGTTTATGCATCTATAAAGAATGATGATTTTGAATTTAGAACTACTTTTGTTGTGACTGATGACATTCATCATGTAGTCATATTAGGAACTCCATTCATCAACATCATTACTCAATACACTGTAAATTATAATAGCATATCTTTTAAAGCAAATGGCAAAAGACTTGTTTTCCCTTTCATAGAAAAACCAAAAACAAGGAATTTAAATTTGATAAAAGCAAATTCTATTCATAAAAATCATGTTAGTGTTTTAATTAAAACCAAACAAGATGATTTGATTGATTTAAAGAAAACTATTCATATGCATCGCATTGAAAATCAACTCGATGACAAATTTGTTCAAAGAAAGATTTCTGATTTTAAAGCTCTTATTGAAAAAGAAATTTGTGCTAATCTGCCTTCTGCTTTCTGGAATAGGAAACACCATATGGTAGATTTACCTTATGAAGTTGGGTTTGATGACAGACAAATCCCAACAAAAGCCCGCCCAATTCAAATGAACCTTGAATTGGAGCAACATTGTAGAGCAGAAATTAAAGACTTAGAATCTAAGGGCCTTATAGTCAAATCTAGGTCTCCTTGGTCGTGTGCCGTTTTCTATGTGAACAAAAATTCAGAAATAGAAAGAGGAACCCCTAGATTGGTTATCAACTACAAGCCCCTCAACAAAGCCCTTAAGTGGATTAGGTATCCAATTCCCAATAAAAAAGATCTTCTCCAAAAACTCCATTCTGCCTTTGTATTTTCCAAGTTCGATATGAAATCAGGATTTTGGCAAATACAGATCCATCCTAAAGATAGGTACAAAACTGCTTTTACTGTTCCATTCGGACAGTATGAGTGGACCGTTATGCCATTTGGCTTAAAAAACGCGCCATCAGAATTTCAAAGAGTTATGAATGACATTTATAACCCTTATTCTGATTTTTGTATAGTTTACATAGATGATGTGTTGGTCTTTTCCAATTCGGTTGACCAACATTTCAAACATTTAAAGACTTTCTATTTTGCTACTAGGAAAGCTGGTTTAGCCGTCTCTAGCTCTAAAGTCTCTTTGTTCCAAACAAAGATTAGGTTCTTAGGACACTATATTTCCAGAGGAACCATTACCCCTATCGAAAGATCCCTTGCATTTGCTGACAAGTTTCCTGATAAGATACTTGATAAGACGCAATTGCAAAGATTCCTAGGAAGTTTAAATTATGTACTTGAATTTTGTCCAAACATTAATAGAATTTCAAAACCTTTGCATGATAGGTTAAAGAAAAAACCTGTTGAATGGACTGATGAGCATACTAAAGTTGTTAGATTAATTAAAGAAAGTGTAAAGAGCATTCCATGTTTATATCTTGCAAATCCTGCATTACCTAAGGTAGTTGAAACAGATGCATCTGACTTAGGTTATGGTGGTATTTTAAAGCAAGTAGAACATGATAAAGAACAAATAGTTCAATATGTTTCAGCTCACTAGAATGATTGTCAAAGAAATTATAGTACTATTAAAAAGGAAATCTTGAGCATTGTTTTATGCATTTCAAAATTTCAAAGCGATTTATTAAATCAAAAATTTTTACTCAGAATTGATTGCAAAGGTGCAAAACATGTTTTGGAAAAAGATGTTCAAAATGTTGCATCAAAACAGATTTTTGCAAGATGGCAAGCAATTTTAAGTGTTTTTGATTTTGATATTGAATTTATCAAAGGTAAAGACAACTCTGTGCCGGATTTCCTGACTAGAGAATTCCTTCAAAACAGATAATGGCTCCAAAGAAAAAAGATAAAGGCAAAGGGAAGCTCATTGACCCAATGCCTCAACCACTTCCTAAAGACCAATCCCCAAAAGAACCTACAGAAAAGTTGTTGTCCTCGGCAATGCCTGTAAAGTCCTGGGTTGACATAATGCAGGAAGATGAAGCAAAAGTCAAGGCCTTTGCCTCCCAAGATCAGGTAAAGGAATGGATTTCATCCCTTTCCCAATCCCCTGAGCTTTTATTAGCTCTTCAAAGTTTTTCACAAAGCAAAACTCTTTCTCAGAAATCTGAGGAAGATGAAATTATTTCCAAAGAAATTCCAAAGATTCATTTGTCTAAAAAGGCAAGTTCTTCTAAAGAAATCATCCCTAGTGAAGGTTCTTCCCAAATTGTGATTTCTCAAACTAGACCTTCACAAAGAGCGGTTTGGTATGATAAAATCCATTATCAAAATATTATTTCTGCAGAAGATGGATTTTACCATTCTGATCCTTTTATTGCACTTTCAAAGACTTTCCCAAAGGGTTGGTTTTTCAAACCTTGGGATTTATCAAAACCCCAACCCTATTATCAAAGCATTTTGGAAATTATCGAATCGGTAAAATTCAAACATTTTTTCCTTGGTGAAAACCATGCATCTCCGGCATACTCTACAGCAACCATCTTTAGAGTTATAAGCCCAAATCAATGGGGTGAACCCCTCCATAAAGCCAAAAATTTCCCTGTCTCTTTCAAAGCCCAATTAAACCATTCTCTGGCCTTTTTCTATTGGGATTACCAACAGGCCTGGTTTAATACCTTTTTTATCCAAAACCCAAAGCATTCCCATTCATGGTTATTTTTCTTTCATTCGAAAATAACCGTACAAAGCCTCCCAAATTGGTTTCACCAATGGTGGAACTATTTCGGCCCATGCACCAAAATCCTTACAAAGAATGCCCAAGTCTGTGTAGAAATTTTCAAAGCCCATTATCAACCCTCAGATTCAGAGAAAAGATTCTCACCTTTTCTTTGTTTCTGTTCTAATTTCTTCTTACCATGTGTATGGATGTGGAACCTTCGGTACCAAACCCAAGAAGCCCAAACAATCCTCCAAAGAACATTTAAAGTCAAGTGGTGGTCTAAGTTCGATGAACAGTCAAAATTGACTGAGCCCATTGTCCTCAAATGGCTTTCGTCCCATGGCCATATGACTCCCACTATTGAAGAATCCAAAGCCCATTCTACCTTCTTAAGTCAGAAGTCGATGGCCCAATCAAAATTGGCCTCTGCAAAGACCGACGAAGAATATTTTAAAATCATGCAACAGCTCCTTTCTTCCAGAACTGAGTCTGCATCCTCTGCTGCCAAGTCTTCAGATGATGATGAAGAAGCTGTATCTCTGGGTGATGATAATGAAGACGATTGCTTCGGTATCCTCACCCCCATAAAGCACTGTAAATAGATTTTATTTCTGTATTATTTAAAACCCTGTACAGTGTAATAGTAAAAAAAAAAAAAAAGTATTTATTTTCGTATTTGTACATTTTATTTGTACAAAGATACTTGTCTTCCTTCACTCACTACCCTTTACGGGAAAAGCTGTGAAGACAAATATTTTTGTCTTTTTGTAAAGACGTTAAAGATGTTGGGGTCCCACATACGTGAAGCCTCATCAATTAAAGCACCAATTTTCAAAGATGCTCTCTCCACTTGCGGAAATTGCGGATCTGGTCTCCTCCACCTGTCTCCCCACGTGAAGATAGCAATAATTTATTTCGTTGTACAGGATCTGAGGTATATAGTTCCTCTTAACCTTCAGTTGAAGGGATCCGAAAATTTTGAGCACTATCTTCTTTCTCTCTCTAAAGCAACTCTCTCGTTTGTAGAACAAAGAACATCAAGGAAACATTTCCTGTTCTTAGTTCAAGGATCAAACAACTAAAGCTTTCTCTTTTATTATTTTCTTACAAAGAATTCGGATCTTAAAGAAGTTTGCAATTCAAAGCATCATATGTAAGCATTTAATTTTATTTAGAGTTTCTAATTTTCCAAAGTTGTAATAATTTTATTTTAAAGCATAGATCTAAGGGTGTATGATTTATATTTCTTAGATCTGTTATATGCATGATAAGCAGACTGATCTGTATCAGATCTGCCATATAAACTGTTACAAATCCTCTGTGGCATAGAGACCGGATCTCTCCCCACAGTTGTAAATCTTCTCTCTCCCTCCTTCCTCAGAGCACCATTTCTGGGATTCCAGATCTGGTACTGTGTATGCAAACCTTAGAGCCAAATTGTTGCTAGGCTTGCAATAAATTGATAAAGAACTTAAATTTAAACAAAAATCGGTATATCGGCTGGACACCCGAACGTGCAAGATTAGATCTGTTCTAAGTCAGATCTAGTCCCAAAGTGCAGTTAAATCTGCAGCGGTCTGGTATAACAACGCCACGTACCATAAAGTAAAATTGGATAAGCCGAATAATCAATTTGACTTATTAAAATCTTGACTTGTATGCCTGACTGAGAACACTACCTTCCTCCGATCCTATTTCCTCCTTATATATATATATTAAAAAAAGTATTCTTTATTTAATTTTGTCAAATCAAATATTCTCTTTGAGCGATAAAAACATCATACGTAGTGGATTTTTTGGATATTTTTTAATATCTTAATTCTGTCATGACGCATCTCACGTACCAACTCAATTAGCAGGTGTACCTGGTATATGTAAGTAACCCATTGGTGACAAAATCGGTGCTTCATTATTAATCTTCTATTTCTTCCCCCAAACAACAAATATGAAGCTAGATAATGCTGTCTATATTCAACAGAACGTAAATTGCAACTAAATAAATGGTGTAATTAATTAATCTCAAATAATTCATATTCTAAAATGTAAGGATGATGTCTTCATTAAAGAACTGCTAAATATGTAATATTTATGTATTTATATGAACCATTATAGATATGTATTATATTTATGTATGTATTAATGTATTTATGTGTGTGTATCTTAGCACAATGGATCTTTAGGCCATGAAAGATGACCAACCGGTTTGATATTTTGAAAAAAGAAGGGGATTTTCTGTGAATTCTAGCAAAGATACAGTGAAGCAAGTACTCAGCAGATCGATCAACTTGGTGGAATTCTATTTTAGTCCCTCAAAGTCTCCTCTGGAGTTGAACATTTTTGTGCGGAGAGCATTATCTAAGCTTCTTCTATTGCTGAAAAATTACAAGAAAAGAAGACGATAGGGCTACAAATTAGACATATTAATAGAAGGGTTGAAATCCTCTTCTGATTTGAGTTCTCATGAACTTTTAAATATTTTTTGTCATGTGTCTTTAATTGATAGTGTATGGGTAAAATTTAATTTTTTTATTTTTTTTATTTATTAATTACCAATCATCCACATGTATTTTTACTTATGAGAAGATCAGATCATGAAAAAATCATGATCCATTAATGGAGACAACAAAGAAGATATAATTAATGGCTTCGCTAATTTGAGAAGCTACGAGCTTTTATTAATGAAATTACTTTTGAAAAAAAAAAAATCTTTTGCCGATAAAAGAACACTTTGCCAAAAGGATAAAATGAAAAGCAAAAAGAATATACACTAATCAAAACCATAGCAAAGCTAAAGGAATTCTCTAATTACTTTAGGAACAAACTTTTGATTTTTCTTTAACTTTTATTTCTAATCCTTACCCTTTATAGCTTTGTTCTCTTCCTTTTACAATTCTTAATATTTTACAAGTGTTTGTGCTTTTCAATCTAAAGTAACTCTAAATTTGGGATACATTGATAATATATTGCTTATCTTATAAGTTAATAGACATAAAAAAGTTAACCAAACTATTCCAAAAAAAAAAAAGAAAAATTTAATATTACGTGTCATTGGATTCTTAAAAGATTAGAAAAAATCAGATTGGAAGAACATTTGGATTCTTGAGGACTCCTCTCCCCGAACTTTAGGTTTTAGGTTGAAAATAATAAACATTTCAACTGTTTTTCAACCGTTCTTACATATGTCATGTTATCTCATCAATGATCTTTTGTCATGAAATATTTAAATCTATTACACTTAATTATAAAATGGCTCAAAGTCCACAAAAAAAAGCCCCCAAAAAGACTTTTTACATAAAATGACCTAAATATATCTTCTACAAGAATGACCTACGTACTTAGAAAGTATTCTATATAAGTTGTCAAAAGGCAAAAATTGATAACACGCCTAAGGTCCTGATTTCACATAAATAACCTATATTTATTCTCTATAAGAATGACCAAAGTACTTAGAAAGTATTCCAAGTAAATTGCCTAAGGGTAAGAATTGATAAAATGCCAAAGTGTATGATTCTACAAAAATACCTAGGTCAACTCTCTATAAGAATGTTCTAGAAAATACTTTATGTAAAAAGCCTACAGGCAAACATAATTTCTACAGAATAAAACTACGGTCAACAAACATTCTACGGAATGTGCCTATGGACAAACAATCATTCTCCAGAATTCGCTTACGACACACGCATGCATTCTACAAAATAAGCCTATGGGAAAACATACATTCTACGAAATAAGTTTACGAGACAATAAACATTCTGTGAAATGTGACTATAGGCAAACAAATATTTTACGGAATGAGCCTATAGCCCAAAAATACATTCTGTTGAATGCACCTATAGTGAAACATATATTCTACAGAATATAAACATATATTATACGGAATAGCTTGTGAGAAAATAAATATTATGTGGAATGAGCCTATGGTTAAAAAAAAAAAAACTTTGCATAAAGCACCTACGAACAAATATTCTAAAGAAAGTATCTATGAGTAAAATTTTACAAATATGCATGCGTGCAGATCTTGCTAAAAAAATGCCCTATGGTCATTCTCTACAAGAATGGATTTAGGTCAATTACTTAGAAAATATTCTAAGTGCATATGGGCAAAGACTTTACAAAAATTCACTTATGGGCGATGTGCCGCTAAACCAATCCTCTCAATGACGAACTAATATAGGGGTTAAAGTCAAGCCTAAGCCCATTAAAAAAAGTCAAAAACTTACGATAAATGTCTAAATAACACTTGTCATGAACAAGTATTAACACGTATTGATAAGGATCATTTATGTTTGGGCTTTATGGACCTTGTCACAATAGCAATGCAACATGTCATGATAACTTCTTACCGCAATGCTTTAAATTATCTATATAAAGGTTTTAAGTTATTTACATGGAGGTAAGACATAAAATGAGTACAAAAATACTTTCCTTTAAACTCTCTCTCTCTTTAAAAAATTGAGTACAAATGGCTAACTTCAGCATCTCAGATTTATTGCCAATAACCTCTACACCCTTTAGCAATTGTTTCTTTTGCAAAACAATTAATTACAAGAAGACACGTGATCGTAGACTTTCATTTCAAGAGAAAGATGGATCACAAACCTTGATATAAAAGAAATTCTGGAACAAAAATCAGTAGCTGTTATTGGAAACGAAGTATGCGGTAAAATAAGTAACCTTTGAAGTTCCGTAGCTGAATTGGATTCGTGTTGTCAAATTTGTAGCCACAGCTTTGCTCGGTTATTAAATTATTATATTAAAATTATTTGAGAACAAGCATGCAAACAAGAAGAGTATTTATGCATGCAACGTGAATTACGTAAGCTGCTGCCTCGTGTCCATGGCTCCTGCAAATTCATCAATTTCCAGCACTTATGGCCAACACCTCAAGTTTCTCTAGTTTCCATATGCCTCATAAAACACAGCTGACCCTTCTAATCTCTTCACCATCCCTTCACATCGTGAATAGTCATTTTGTCTTCAAGCCTTCACATTCACACCGCCATTGTCCCAAATTTACTTCTCTAGTGTAAATATGTCTGAAATTTATGCAAATTCATCGTATAAAGAACTCTAAAAATTTAAAATTATCAACTTCTATGCATTGCATGACCAATAAGAGTTTTTATCTGGGGTTTAGAAAATTGACTTTTGCAAGAGATATTAAGGACTCCTGGTATGTAATATTTGGGCGGGAGCATTTGATCGTAACTGAAGACAAAAAACTTTCCACTCCGATGCATTGATAATTAATGCAACCAATTGGTTTTTGATATCTTGATTTGAAAAAATAGAGTACTGACGTCTGCAGAAGATAAGGACTTTCTATAATAGAGTACTAATTTGTTTTTGATATCTTGATTTGATATCTTGATTGGAAAAAATAGAGTACTAATTTGTTCATAAATTAGAACACCTGGGCGATAATCAGCTTCTTTATAAGTAAGAAAGCTATATACCTCCGTTAGAACGCGAAGAAGAAGAAGAAGAAGATGATGATGATAATGATGGAAGTGAAGACATAAGCTATGATGAGCTAAAAAAACGTATGTGGAGGGATCGAAAGCGCATGCGAAAACTTGAAGAGAGGTGTGGTAACCATGAGGAAGGTGAGTCATCGGCAAGACAAGAAGCATCTCGCCGCAAGAAGATGTCAAGAGCTCAAGATTCAATCCTCAAGTACATGGCGAAGATCATGGAAGTTTGCAAGGGACAAGGGTTTGTTTATGGGATTGTTCCTGAAAGAGGCAAGCCTGTTACAGGATCATCCGATAGCTTGCGCGAGTGGTGGAAAGATAATGTCCGTTTTGATAAAAAAAGCCCCTCTTGCTATAGCACAGTACATGGATCCACTTTTTGAACAGCATACTGGTGAGCTAATTGATAATCCAGGTTCACAAATGCATTGTCTTCATGAATTGCAGGATACTACTCTAGGGTCCCTTCTTTCTGCTCTTATGCAGCACTGCGTGCCGCCGCAGAGGAAGTTTCCACTGGAGAGAGGCCTAGCTCCGCCGTGGTGGCCGACCGGAAATGAAGTTTGGTGGGGTGAGCAAGGGGCTTCTAACGAACATGGCCCTCCTCCTTATAGGAAGCCTCATGATCTTAAGAAGGCTTGGAAGGTTAGTGTTTTGGCAGCTGTTATCAAACACATGTCACCAAATTTGAACAAAATGAGAAGGCTTGTGAAACAATCAAAATGCTTGCAACATAAGATGACAGCTAAAGAGACTCAGACTTGGTCTAAAGTTGTTAATCAAGAAGAATCACTCTTGCAATTAACGGAAAAGTGTCTCAAAATTTCATCAAATGAAGATCAGAATGAGGAAGAGGCACCGAGTGTTGGTAAAGGGAAACATGTTAATGTGCCTAGCTGTTACAAATTGGATGTGGGTGAGAAAAGGAAGTGTGTGTTTGAAAGAGAGATTGTGAATGACACACAATATGCTTGTCAAAATTCAAAGTGTCCACAGAGTGAATTAGGGTTCGGTTTTGTGGACAAAAACTCAAGGAGTGATCATGAGTCTCATTGTGCTTATAGGACAGAGGAAGGTGAATCAAACGATGGAAATAATGAGCTGGCCAGGGTGGGCGAGTTAACTGATTCATCGGCAAATACTTTCTCTATTGATTACATTAAACGGACAATCATTACCGAAATGTTACAGCAGCCCGGAGGAAGTGTGGATGATGCAAGGATCAATTTAACTCTAGCGGATTGGATAAATATGGAGCTACAAAAGGCTGATAGGCACCTCAACGAGGTTGCCGGAGGAGGATCGGGCAGCTCAGGTGAAGATTATGAAAGCTTTTGGGATGGTGGAATCGATGACCTTGCCCTGGATGGTGCCTTTGATATTCAAAGACGACATAGCTTGCACCCAAGCTTGAGTAGTGAAGAGCACATAGCTGCTGATGATCAACATCATGGAGCAACTTCAATTTGGGATTTGGGATATGAGAATCATAAGGATTATGAAGATTACGAGGAACACAAAGCCTGATTATGTTTGTAATTTTGTTCGTTTAATTTGCTCTTTAGTTTGGAACATTACTAAATATGATCTACTTATTTATTATGTAACATATACATTTGACAGACAAAGTGCATGCACTTAAAATCCTAGCTACCAATACATATGTTGAAGAATAAAATGTCACAACTAGTTCAAATCTAAAAATTTCTGTGATCTTAATGAAATGTACAATTTCTCTCTAAGCTTTAGTTTATTTTTATTTTTCAATTAGAACTCGTAGAAGCTATGCCTCTGAGGTATGCAATCTTCAAATTCCAGTCTTGTATCTGCACTAGAGAAACCTTTTCTCAATCTGTTGCTTGATTTGGTTCTGACATCCCTCTCCACCTCCACTGAAAACACAGCGCAAACCGGTCGGTGATCGGAAAATCTCGATTCGCCGCGAATATACGATAACTGCTCGATGCCGTTTCCTCGCCATAATATCCGGTCACACCTGAAATTCAAGTTCAAAATTGTTGTTCAAGGTTTGGATGGGGACACCGTTCATTGCCCTTATAATTACTCGAATTTGGATGATACTGGGCATAAAGTGCATTTACGGCGGTCAACTGAGCTATGCCCAATAACTGAAATTCATTATTCTAAGTATTCAATGTGCATAGAAAGTATGATTTTTTTTTTTAAAGAAATAGAATGAAAATGTATACCATGCCGGCGTTCGTCGCTTTTTCTTAGATTTGATAGTTTCTCCGGCGTAGCAGTCTGAATTGTGAGAGTATTTGTAGGTGGGAGCAAAAAAAATTCGTCCCTCTTTGAATCCATTAAATGCTCTTCCTGATTCCCTCTCTATATTCAACTGCATTTAATACATGAAGGCCAGTCAAGCAAAGTGGGAAAAGAAAACGCATGAAATACTGGCAACTCTTCACAACATTACACACACATGCATACACACACATACACGCGCACATAAAATATGATCCATTATGCACACATGCATACACACACATACACGCACACATAAAATATGATCCACTATGTATGTATGTGTGTGTAAACACACATGCATACACACAGATACACGCACACAAAGTATTTGTGACGACCCTTTGGAGTTAGTGATAAGTGTAACATTATCAGCATTTGTTGAGGATTGATTCACCGATCACATGACTTCAGCAACATTATCCAAAGAACAAATGCTTTAATTAATTAATAACTTTGGGACTCTAAGAGTATTTTATTTATTAGATTTGTAGGCATAACGTAAACAATAAACCTGATCTTTTTCAAGCAGGGAGTCCCAATCATTATCCTCCAGAAGAAGCCTTGTTTTCTCGTAGCTCAAAGCCACCCTATAATTTAGATCTCCAAGCCAGATCACTCGGCTGCAAATACACACATTTCCAAACAAAATCAAAATAAATAAGAAAAATTAAATTATTAAATGGAAGCTCAATTCCTGTAATACTGAAAAGTTTAACACACACATATATGTATATATACGTACTCGTGATCAATAATTCTTTCTGGGGCGGCACGAGGATTTGGAACCTTACAAATTTTGGGAAATTGTGTGCTCTTGAGAATCTCAGCAACATCAGCATTTCTTTTGAGCTCATCACCTTCTTTCTCACCAGAAGCCAAGTGACTGCACACGAAGCAAAAGCTTGTGTTGTACACCGACATGCTTATTGATGTACATCCCTACAACATAATTTAAAATCCCTTATACGAATTAGGTGAAAAATTAAGGTGAATTAAGATAATGAGGGGATTTAGTTTAACCTTTTAAGTCACATTTAGATAACTACCAACATAATATATACTTTGTTAAATTGAGAATGCCACAAATAGACAAAAAAACACAGTTATCAAAATATTAATATCTATGTTTTTTTATATTTTAATAAGATAAAGTAAAGATATTCTTATTAAAGAAGGAGTATATATATATGTGTGTATATATGTTTGAAAATTTTCAAATACGAATATCAACACTTTACATAATAAGGATTAAGCAACGCACCGGTAAAACTTTTAATTTAAAAGTGCATGCGTTTGGAGGACTACTGAAGAACAATGATATATGTATGTCCGGTTTGTGTTAATGGAGTAAATTACAGATTGGTCAATATGCACGTCACATACCTTGTTGCCTAGGCAACCCATTACTCCTCTTCCTACCGAAGAAAACCTGAGATGGCCAATGTGTGGCACCAAGTCGTTTCTCACCCAAACTGATAGAAAAATTCCAACCATTTGCTTGCTTGCTATAAGCCTGTAACTCCTCCGGCCATGTGAACAAGACGATGCGGGAATCTCCGGTATCGAAAATAATTCTTCAACAGCGCTACTTCTATCTCTTTGTGATAGGAGAGATTCATGGTTGCACTCTAGTTTGCTAGTTCTATCACTAAGCTTTCTTATTCTCCGGCGCTCACGGCCTGGAGACTCTATCGGGCAGTTGCAGGCCTTGAGAAGGGTGCTATCAGCTCTTAGATTTCTGCTCAAAACTTTGAGAGATGGTTTTTGGAACAAATTGAGACTGCTTGGAGATTTTGCATCCTTTGAGTTGTTGTTATTGTTGTTGCTGTTGGTTTGTTTTGTGTGAGAATTTGATTCTGAAGTAGAGTAAATGGAATCGTTTTTTGGTCCGTTTAGTGCTTGGTTTATTAGGGCTAGCCATTTTGCTGCTGGTTCATTGTCTTCAATTACTAAAACATTTCCCGCACTTAATTTAACTATTTCCTGAAACCTGAAGAAAGAAAATGAAAACATTAGAATTTAGGCACATGGAATTGTTTTCTGGGTCTGAACATTCAGGTTTCGCCAAAATGTTATAGTAGTGCTGTTACTTATAATGGAATTTACAACCATATTGTACATTATAATGTGAAATGTATGAGCTGTGATTCGATCCTAAAATCGATTATATTAGAACCAAGGCTCACCCATCATTGGGTTGCTTCAGTTTCAACATATGTTAGAATTGTAAAGTTCGAATAATACATACCCACAAACATAAATGTCAGCAGAGCACTCAACTTCCAAGAAATCTTCAAGATTAAGGCTATTGCTTGGAGTCTTGCCTCCAACATTCCATGTTGCAACATAAATCCTACAAGCTCAACCATCACATCCCTATTGTAAGATATAACATGAGCCTAATCAAAAGGCTAAAAAAGATTAAAAAAAAAAATCATCAATTTATCTAGTAAATTAATGCATATTAGGTATAAATAATTCATACCTTAATCTTTGAATTTCTGTCGCTGACGCCATCGACGGCTCGAAACTCGATAAATTTAGACTTTCGATCTCTGAACTTGTATGTCTTTCTGAAAGTATATAAAAAGTTTAGCACCATATTGTTTCAATTTTTCAAAGAAAAAAGGGTCTAAAATTAACATTTTATTTCTTTTCAAAAATCGGTAAGATAAATATCTTGCTTGTAATCAAATTAGGTGAACTACCAAAAAGTACACACAAGATAAGGAGAAAATAGTGTCCATTTTAGAATAACGTGGCTTGTACACGTAACACTAAGTTTCAAATATAATGACCCACACCAAATAGACATACGAAAATTACAATAAGATCTTAGTGCAATGTTGAAACTTTATATTATACTATTAAATTACCCAGATCTTAAGGCAACAAAAATTTGTCTTGTTTCACCTAATGCAAATATGTACCTGAAGTGCTTTTCCTCATTATTGAAGCCGCCTCCATGAACGCTTTTCTCCTTTCTGCCAATCTTTTCTCAATATCTACCAAACCAAATCCAAAACAAATTATAAAATACAATAAGATTAAAATAAACTAATAAATATAAAAGAAAAAATCATCAAAAGAGAAAAATTCAGAAGAATTATGGATTTACCACAACAATTTCCATCAGCATCTGATTTGAACAAATCATCATCTGAGCCTCTCCCATTTCTCTTTGAACTAAAAATCTTTGGAATAATGGACTTTTTTTTTTTAAGAATTTATATGATCCAAAAAGCAAAAAAAATTGTCAGTATTAATTTTATTCCCTATGATCAATAATTAACATAAACACAATTTTTTTTTTAATATCAATTACTCAGAAGAAGAGAAAGATTACAAGAAACCAATGAAAATAAACAAAATACCTTCTTTTTCTTATCATGCTTCACGTAATTTTCTTCTTGGGGCGATGCGGGGCTGCTCGTTGCGATGGCATTATCATCGGCCTTTGTCATTTCTGAGTTGGTATCAGATTTTAGACTCATCAATTTCTTAAATCATTCAAACAAAATTTGATTTTAAAAAGAAAAATTGTTTGAGGGAGTAAAAAAAATAAAATAAAATAAAATAAAATTATATATATATATATATATATATTTCGCTTCGTTGTGCGTATGAATTTGTGTGATTTTTCATTTTTTTTTGGGGGGGAGGGGGTGGTTTGTGTTAGTTTTGTTTTCCATTTTTCGTTAATAATGCAAAGTTATTATTATTATTATTATTATTTTGTGATTTTGTTTTTAATGATCATATTTTGGCGCCAATGTTTCCGGAGAGATTAAGATGGTAAGATAATAAACCGTTAGATCACAGTTCATGATTTGCTGCCCAAGTCAACTCAATTAATTACTTTACAATGTAACACGTCATCATTGATAATCATAAGCAAGAAGCGAAAGGTTAAAAAATAGAAGATAAAATTTTTTTAAGAGACATTACAAGCTGTAAACACGTGGGAAGTTACAATACTGCTTGTAATTCAGTTTGATCCATTTTAATTGACTAATTTTGGTCGAGTTCTTGATAAGTTGACTGATAATACGAAACGTAACATACACTGATTATAATTTGACTATAAATGAAAGACTTAAAAACAAGCATGCATAAAAAAAAATGTACACACATTGATGGATCCTTCAAAGGATTAGATGATAATTTGGTATGATTTAATCAACGAAATCCAATTACAAACCGAAATTTAGCATTATTAAATTTCATATGATAAGATCATTATTTTCCCTTTTTCATCAAACCAATTGTAAGTATTTTGCAAGAGTATATGATTACTCAAAAGTTCTCACAGAAGCACTTGCAATGTAATGAGCAAATAATGGTTTTTAGCATACGGGTACTGCAATATCAACCGCATAGCTTTCTTGTATTCCTTAACCATGGTCTAAATATTATCACTAAATTCGCAAACCTTAACCGATACAATGTGTTTGCTTTTTTCTCTTTAACTATTACACTGTAGCGTCTATATGTTTTACAATACAAAAATATTCTCAAATTAGCCACACTGCAGTCCTACTAAAATTTAGCCACTGCATATGTGTACCTAGCTAACGCTGCGACATCTTGATCTTTTTCTACCTGAAAAGGTCAGAAGCTGACTAAATTATGGAAACGAACTTGCTTTCAACAAAAGTTTAATGCTGCGGAATAACCAGTTAAATCTGGCAACAAGAATGAATGGGTTGCCGCCTGCAAAGCAGGATGATATTCATGAGCTAGATATGAAAAATAGATATTATTTGGACCGGATAAATGGTTCAATCAAATATCAGATTGAATATGCTGTACACAAGGAATAAATGAGTACCTGTTTTTAAGATGTTCGCTGCGACATCTCATCCAATTCTTGCCTGTAAAGAGCTAGAGTCTGCAAATAGAAAATGAAGCAAAAACCAAAATGCCCTTTAAATTTTATTATCGATGAATAGGAAAGAAGAAAATTTGGCCAAGAAGAATAGTGATATAATCTCGAAGACATTGGAACAGACAATAATGTTAACGATGATTAGTAGCACAGTACTTCAGCACCACACTTCTCCAAATTGAAGTTTTTGAAAATTATATCTGGTGATGAGAAAGAAACTTGGCCAGAGTGGTTGCAAAACTTCTTTTCTATTATGGAGATAGAAATTTGGTCATGCCCAAATTCTTTACTGGCATTATCAACTTGGCAAGGTATTAGACCTCTCATTTCTTGAGAATTTGCTTATTAGAAATTATGAAGCCTCATTTTATTTTAACCATAGAAATAAACATCTTTCTTGCTGTAACAGTAAATGAACAGAAGCATAAAACAATGACCTCGTTTGTCTTCAAAGTATGAAGACGCATCCAATGCATGACAGCCTAGTTGGTAAAAAAGGAAACAATACATGTTATTATGAGCATCTACCAGTCACTGTGGGACTATCGTTACAGCAAGAATGAAGGGGTCTCAGTGATCACATAGCTGATAAGTGCACTCAGGGAGAGCAAATCAGTCTAAAAGCTCAAGCTATTGCCCTACCCTCCTTGATAGCATTTTAAGGCAACTGAATGATGTTGTGAATAAAGGTTTCCAGACACTCAAACGACTATTACGCAACACAACCCAAAATATGGAGCAGAACAAGAGTCAGAATTCATACTTCAGTATAAGCATAAACACCAGCTTCTGTAGGTCCTACAGGACTTCCTCTCTTCATAAAACTCCCCTCTTTATATATGTACAACAACGGAATCCCAGTTGATAATTCCAAGTTAATAACCTGCACACCAGACACAAAAGCAAATTTGTCCATTGCAAAGAACATAAATCATATCATAGATGGATAGCAAGGCTAAGAAATTAGTTGCTACCTCCTGAGAAGTTAATTTGTCAAGATACATGATGATAGACCTCAGAGAATTACCATGGGCAGCAACCATCACGTGCTTCCCGGATTGAAGCTGGGGTTCAATCTGCAATATATTTGTTCTTACGTACAGACCGAGATAAATTAAAGGAAATCATTAATATGTTTTCAGCCATTCATAAGCAAAATATTCATGTTTCATGTGCTTACGCGTTCTCTAAAATACCGAACAGCTCGTTTGGAACACATTTCCAAGCTCTCACCACTGGGGGGAGGAATATCATAGCTTCGACGCCATCCATGCACAAGCTCCTTTCCATATCTTTCAGCAGTCTCCTGCTTATTAAGACCCTGTAACTCTCCATACCTGTGTACAGAAATTGTTTATATCCATCCTGCTCAAATTATTGAAGCAAGACTATGTTTAAGCCAAAAAAATAAAGCAAAGATAAGAAATATATTACATTCTTTCATTCAATTGCCAAGCTGGTGTTACTGGAATGGATTGCTTGTTGGTTTCTTCGCTATAAATTTGACTCCATAGTTTTGCTTGTTCATTCTCATTGTGCGTAATGATAGGTACCTGAAAAACACAAATGGACAAGCATACATAACTTATCTTTCATGTACATTTAATTATTTAAACAAATAGATTACGGATGCATTGGAATTCTCTCCTGATCTACGCTTACATCTAAGCAAAATGCAAGCTTGTAATTGGTAATTAATACAAGGGAATATAACAAAGAAAAATCTAACCACACATGAAACATCTGCATAATGTATTGGATGTGTTCTTAAGAATCTACTCTCGCACGAACTAATAACTGCATCATATCATTACATTGTCCAATGCAGAAAACATGAAACTATCTGTTCAATAAGAGTCATTAATAGGTAATTTCGGGTCTTTGTGTCCAACCACCCAGAGCACAATAATGTCAAAAAAAACCATCAAGATAAATCTTGTTATTGGTTCTTTGAAGGCAAACTGCACTTCAAGTACTTGGAACATCAATTCTCTTGCACTCTCACCCCCACTCCGGCTTCGTGAACTGGTTACTTAAGTAAAGCATAACAAACCTTACATGAACTTTGGCCCATAAATTGAACTACACACTGATGCAGAATGAGAAATATTGATTAAGAATTTTATGATTTTAATCCAAATATAGGTTTCCTATTCCAGTTTTCTTATTTGAGTAGGTTTTTTGTGTTCCCCCTCTATTTCTATCAAATTTATCTCCTTTCTCTTTGAATTTCTCCCATTTCTTCCTCTGTTATTTTATTGAACAGTCTGTCCTACATCACAATATTCCATTAAAGTTAAAAAGGAATCAAACTGAAAATAGTTCATGAGCCCAAGACAAGATTACAAACTACGATGAGATGCCGCAAGAGTATGAATTGCAGAAAGAAAGCTAGTCAACCATATGACCATAGATCACCATCACCAAATGTACATTAAAAGGCATATACTTTGGGAAAGCAAGGTCAAGAATACCACATCGTCAAAGGGCCTAAATTACGCATGCTAATCCTTGCTAATGTACCCAGAAAGATCTAATGAAGCTAGAGAACATGTAAAATAACTTCTGTCCAGAGTTCTGAGAATTAAAGCCAATGGTTCTCTCATTTACAGTGACTCCTTTCTAGTTCATCAAATGACGGGCAGCTCTGTTGAGAAACACTAGATGTAGGGTTCCAATCCCCAACGTATCCCTTAGTATTTTTCTATGCCTAAACAAATGCTAACTGAAGAGTCAATTTTTCATTTAAATAAACAATCTCTAGTTTATCAAAATCAACAAGTCTAAAGCATCTCAATGCATAGTTTGAAAATGATCTGGGTACCTTCTTGTGGCGGTGTTGAGTCATGGCAAGCATAGCCGTCATTTGTGCACGAATCAATGTGGATGTATAAATCACATCTATAGGTATGTTGCAAATTCTGACACCAGCTTGAAGTGCTTCCTCTATGCCTTTCTTGGTTAAAGGCACATCAACACATCCTGTGAACAAATTCTTCTCATTCCACAAGGACTCACCATGTCGAATCAATATCAATGCAGATTCAACTGAAACCAAAATCAGGGAACTAATGATAAATAGTGGCACAAAGAGAAACCTCAAACTCTAGAACATTCCAAATAAACAATACAATAAGAGGCACTACACATCTTATGTAAATGAATAAACTTTGCTTATGATCAACTAGACTCACTTAATGGCTTCCCCTTGCTGTCAATGCCACTGTCTGAGCTAGATAAAACTCGATCCATTGTAAGAGCACGAGAATTTGATGCATGAACTACATGCAATTTACATTGGCTAGAGCTACAAATTCCTTTTCCTAACAATCTAACATCAGTTGGGAAACCGTTTGAGATAGACCTTGATGAAGATTTCCCAAAACAAAAGCCAGAGCTGTTGGCACAGCCACGAACATGAATTGTCCCCACAGATTGGCTGAAAACAGCAGCAGCAGCAGCCATTCTGGCAATCCAATAAGAATAAAATTACCAGAGTCAAATTGATGCAGCTAAACAAATCAAAAGAATCTCACTATTTCAATTTCGCAACAGTAACCAAAAAAAAAAAAAAGAAAAGAAAAGATAAGAGCTGACATTGTTGAGAAAAAAAAATTACACTCAAAATTAACTAAAAAGAAATTTAGATGAATCAATAACTTTTATTTAAATTATACGGACAATAAAGAGTTCATTAACATAGCAAACAAAGTAAATTTCTGTGTTTTTTCTTCATTAAAAGGCAAAACCCATAATCAAACTTTAAAAAAAAATGACTCGTTAGCTAAAATTAAAAATGAAAAATAAAAAATACCCATTTGATAAATATAAAAACTTCATCAAACAAACATAACAGTAATATAATCAAACACACAAGAAAAGTATAGTAATAATAACAATAAATAAGTAAAAGATAAAAACTATTTCACAGAGACCACAAAGACAAGCGTAGCTCACACATAAAACTGAAAAGTGAATAAGAGAATGTGAAGCTCACAGTGATTTGATCAGCGAAAATTTGACAAAGAAGTAGATGGCTCGCAAGTGTTTATTTTCTTTTTTTTGGTGGATTTAAAGTTAAGAATTAACACAAAAAATATATTTTGCAGATCAAAAGTTTGTTCTTTTTTGTTCTTTGTTTTTTTTTCTTAAATTTTGGTTTAAAGGGCAAAATACAAAATAAATTGAAGGACTAGAGATGGCTGCGGTTTATTTTTTTTGTAGCAAATTTAGCGGGGAAAGACGTGATCTGCCAAGGCGAACCTTTACATCACAGTAGTCGACGACGCCGTTTTGTTCTCAAGGCACGACGTCGCTTTCGTGACACAGTCTGTAAACTAGTTTAACAATTAGACCGAAAGAGATGCATATATGATTGATTAAAATAAAATCAATTAGATTACATTGAAAAAAAAATTAAATAAATCAAATGACTTATGATTGTCTCAAGTAATAGAAAATTCAAAACAAAGTTACAAACACTATATAATTTTTCAATTAGGTGATATTATAGACCAAATTTTATTGCTTCGCTACAAATTTATTAAACCGTGAGGATTCTAATTCTTGCTCTCATATTAATTACTTGAACTCAGGCAGCTACAAGGGCAAAGCGCATCATTCACTGCCAATAAATCTACACTCGAGAGTTAAAGATTGGCTAAAATGAGATTGTTACTTTATTTAAATTAAATTTATGTTAACTAATGGGCGTGATGGTTAAATTTCAAGTATGATACGTTTGAGATTTTATCGACAATTTGGTTTAATACATTAAGAGGGAAAAATAATTCTCACTAGTTTCCGAAATTCAAGTCGTGACAATATTATAATTAAGCCACAATTAGTGACCAAACTACATGTAATTAATTAAACAAACCACAGTGCTCATTAATACATCAATTGTCCCAAAAGATACGTACAGAACCAAGCATCAAGAAAATGATAGGTAATAATTAAACACAGAGCACGATTACCATGAAATAAAACCTAATTAATTAATATAATAAGCCAAGCAAAACAGAATACATCAATCTTCTGCTTCATCATCTTCTTAATTATTCTAAATAAATTTTATTTCATTTTGAGGCAGGTACTTCTTAAGCAACTCAGGGGCAGAAAGCCAGCGGGCGGTCCTTCACGAAACCTAAGGCGTTGGCGAAATGGAGATTTGAAATGGCAGCCATTGGAACGTGTGAGGACGACTTGTGAACGTGCACGCCACGGATCCGCTGTTTTGCAGTGAGCCAACGGGCTGCCGATGAGCTTTACATAGCAAATCTGATCTTGGTGATCATCATCTACGTGAATGTTGTATGTTCCTGTTGAGTCTGTCTCGCCGTCGATGGAGTACTTCAGATTTAAGCTTCTCCTGTCTTTGCATTCGATTCTCACACGAGCACCTGAGAGACACACAATATATTGTTAGAGTTGAGTACATAATATAGGGGATTCTAGGGTTTTAAGAGAACTATTGAAATGCTGCATATTTTAATTTTGTAAAGATGCACGGTCAAATTTAATTAAACCGGTCAAATTAAGTATTATTACTCATACATGACTTGTAAGCTACACGACTAGGTTATAAATTTAGCAAATAATAATGGAGATTAATTTGTGCATATGTGTCTACACACACACACCTTGTATATAAGTGGTGGCTGAAGTCTCAAAGCCGCAACGGCAAGTGTCACAGTAGACGCGGCCGCGGATATGGAAAGGGTCGCCGGCATTAACGAGCACCGCCGGCAGCAGAGCCACCAGTGCAAACAATACCAATAATCTAGCCATGGCTGCCATGGAGTAGAAAGCAAATTGAAAAAATTAGTGGAAATGAAACTTGAGAAGCCGAAGAAAGTGTGGTGTATAATATATGCACGAGGCTGGGGGAGTGTATGACTAAAATAAGGTGGCATTTATTATAAGACGTGTTTGGGGAACATGCACAGATTTGAAAAATAAAAAGCACTTCTTGCGGCAGTTCTTTCTCCATGTGTTGATTGATCATTAATCAGATCTGAAAAATGGTAAATTATATGATAAACCGAAATGAATTAATCATATAGCAAGTTGGCCATTTTGCAATTTTGTGCTGCTAATTTAGGAAGGTACGTGAATTCAAGTTTGAGATGTAAATTATTATCTATAATCAAATTAATAAGTGATATTGTAGATTAAGAGTGATTTTGGAGGGAATCTTGCAAACCGATTCTGAATTTTTTTTTTCTTTATGAAGAACATTAAAGCATTTTAAACTCCATTTATACATCATTTTTTTAATTCAAAGGTTTTCTTTCTCTCTCTCTCTCTCTTTTTTTTTTTTTTTTTTTGAATATCTCTACTAATATTTAGTACAAAATATCTACAAAAAGAAAAAAAAAAACCTCCTAAATCAACATCATAATGTCATACAACACAAGGTTTAAGAAACCATGGTCTTACTTAAAGTTTTGATCTTCAAGTAATTGTATTATGATCGAGGTAACTTATATTAAATAATTTATTTATTAACTACTAATACTGACTGTTATTTATGTCCTAGACGAGGTTCGCGAGTTTTAGAATTTTAATTTTGGTCATGAAGTGCTTGTTATTGACTGCATGTGTAGAAGCTAACTTCACGGAAGAGAAAGCTTGGAGAAATTACTTTATTTTTTATTTTGTAACTTTTCTGAAACAGAGATGCAAGGACGGCAGAAATAGAGGTTGATTTTTGCCAAAGCTATGCTATAGGTAATTGAAGAGATTTTAATATATATATTTTTTATTACATGAGATTATTACTCAAATTATAACTCATATTATTTGAGACTATAACTGATATTTATAAATCAGACTATTACTAGGATTAGACATCAATTTTTATGAAGTACTGTCTAATATTCAAGGGTCGTCTACTCCACTCACACTTGGATAAAGGAAAGGGTCGTCTACTCCACTCGCACTTGGGTAAGGGAAATTATTACTAGGATTAGACATCAATTCTTATGAAGCACTGCCTAATATTCGAGGGTCGTTTGCTCCACTCACACTTGGATAGACTATTACTAGGACTAGACATCAATTCTTATAAAATACTATCCAGATTTTTAACCATTTCTAATATTCGAGGGTCGTCTACTCCACTCACACTTGGGAAAGGGAAATGGTCGTCTACTCCACTTACACTTAGATAAGGGAAAAATATCGTCAACTCCACTCACACTTGGATAAGAAAAAAACATGTCTTCACTTAATTATTAATTAAAAAAAAAATTACCTCACAATACATTTGTGGAGATTCGGACTGTTGTCCTCTAAATTGGAGGACAGCAACCCTGACGAGAGGCCGAGTGGCTGAACAGATTTTAATATTATATGTACTGTTATGAATCTTGATGAACAAAGGCCTCGTATCTAGCGTTGTCTATCAATTGCTTAATTAAAATTAATTGATTTGCCTTATATTGTGGATGGTTAAGCAATGCACGTGCAATTCATAAAGTCAAAATTCGATCAATTTGTTTTAATTTTAATTAGGCCTTTTCACTAAAAAATACATTCTCACATGAAGCCTCTGAAAGGATTTATTGGACTCGAATGAGAAGTTTTCTTGGGCTTACTCTATAAAAGAATCTCTTGCAAATCATTAGGCCTACTTTTGATTTGGCCCAACACTCCTCCCTGCGTACATATTTACAATATTTACCAGATATAATGCACAGCTAGTTAAAATTTCCTTCTGAAAAAAAATAAAAAAAAAAAAAAGAGTTGGATTCGCAAAATAATATCAATGAAGATTGGCAAAAGTAGCACACAAAAAAAGGAAAAAAAAAAAAAAAAACGAAACAGAAAATCTTATCAAAGCCGTATAAAGTGATGACAAAGTAGCCGTATGATGTGATGCATCACGCGTGCATGCGACAAGATCAGGTGATTGATCGTCGAAACAACCTTTCAATAATTCAACATCATCCCCTGGATGCATGTGTAGTGCACATTTTACGAATAAGTGAGATTCTAGATTTTTTCTACTCAAATTAATAATAAGAGAATAAATAATACATATTCATTTTATAGTATTATTTTAATTTTCAAAAATATTGTTTATTTATTTTTTTACTAATTAAATAAATTTTATTAGAATAAATGATTTAAATACCAACAATAAGAAATATAAGTTTTGGTGTAAATGACACCATTTCCCTAGTAATAATAATATAATAATAATAACGTTCCACAGCAAGAAACAGTTGTATTAATCATTAATCAGTAAAAAAAAAAAAAAAAGAGAGAGAGAGGGGAGAGTAAAAACTCTAATAACTGCTGACAATTATTACTACCCAACAACTCCACTACTTCTAGTCTCCTACTACTACTCTAATTAATTTGAAAGTAAATAATTTTCAGTCATCATTTTCTGATTTTCTTTGAAGATGCTGAAGATTTCTTTCGAGGAATGCATTTCACTTTCATTGCATAATTGCTTCTTTTCTCTTCCTCCACTTCAATTATTGCCTCTCCCATTCCATTGTTCCACCTCCTGAGCATACAAATAGTAATATAAAACAAAAACCGCAATGTGATTGACCAATCAATTTATGACAAATATTTTTGGAAAATAAAATAAACAAATCTTGAATAAACGTATAGTATATGTATGTATGTATATGTATGTATGTATGTATGTATGTATGTGTGTGTGTGTTTTAATTTTTAAATATGAAAGAGTCATATATATATATATATATATATATATGAGATCGATGGGCACACATTGTTAAAGAATTAAACTACTACAATATAAGAATATATTATAATATAATTATAACAAAAAAATGTTAGTTAAACATTCATCTGTAATATGAAAAAAAATAAATGCAAAAAGTGTATTTAGTTATAAATAATTTTCATTTCACACAATTTGCATTCTTGTAACAATATTGTATGGCAGCAGAATGTTTAATTGGCAGCTAGCAAGGTGAAAACACAAAACATAATATGTACCCTAAGGTTAAAACAAACAAAAGAGAAGTTAAAGATGAACGTGATTATATACATATATGTATGCAAAATTGTCCTAGACTAGTCGATCAATGATAAAAGTAGCCATAAAGTAAAAAATGGGAAAAGAAACTAACCTTTCTTCATTATACGAATTTGATTTCTTCAAAACAGGCTGAATCTCAGCTTGGTCTTTACTGGCAGATTCAACAATGCTCCCACTAAAGTACTCTTTCTCTTCAGACTGAAAGTTTCCAAATCTTGGGTTTTCGGACATGTAATTGATGATCATATTATCTTCTTCTTCAGCAACCTTTATTGCACTTTTACAAAGAACCCCTTTATGCAAATTATCATTAATACCTCTCTTCTTCACCACCACCACATTTTTATTTTTGTCACTATTATTCACTGCAGCAGATGGTTGCTTGAAACTGGGCATGCTCTTGGCTTTTGCAACCGCTAGGTTCCCACAAGAAATGAGCTGAAGAAGCAGCGATGAGTTGCGGTTCGGCACCAAAGGCTCGCTGCCAACTGGGTCACCATCTTCAAATCTTTTTGATGCATTGTTGTTGATGTTGTTGTTGCTGCTGCTTTGGTTATTAGGGTTAGGGAGTTTGTTATTATTGTGATGAGGGTCTTGGTCCTCAAGTTCGTCAGTTGAAACGCCTCTAGAGCAACGAGAGCGGGGTGTTGTTGAGCTTGTGTAGCTTGTTTTCTCTTCATCTTCTTCATTGTAATCATCTTCTTGATGATCCTCTCGATACTCTTGGTGTTGATTTGGAGTGCAAGCTTTGGTCTTTGAATGGAGATTATAGCTTGTTGGTTCTTGAATCAGTTGCTGCCGGTTGCTTACATGAAGCTGTTGAAATTGTTCTGCAACCGGCAAGAAAATGCATGGTGAATGGTTAGTTAAATAGCAATGAACAAACTAAGTGTCATCAGTTCGTTCAACAGGTTCGAATCTCGCTAACGTACATAAGTTTAATTTAATTTACAATTATGTAGTATGTAAAAATTAAAGGAACACATAAATTGAAAAGAAATGTAGATGAAGAAGATGTGGAACTAATATTAGTTAATTACCAGAGCAACCTTCAAGCAACTCAGACCCTTTGAGTACATATTCAGCTCCATCAGATGGATAAACAACATCATTTTCTGCTAAGTCATTCCAAACATAGCCATTTTTGTAGCTCCTGTGAAAACAAAATTAAACATAATAATTAGCAAAGAGGGAAATTCAACTCAAACCTTAGAGTAATCTTTTTTCACCTTTTGCATGACCAAGAATATAATGATGGCATGCCTTTGCCTCTAAGAAGTGTCAGTCGATCCATTACATCTGTGCACACACAAAACGATAAATGGAATAATTAAGTGCTCAAAATAGTGAGAATTATCAACAATCTGCCATGACATAATTTTTTTTTTTAATTACCTTTCAAACGAAGAGGTTGATTGGGCAAATGGGTAACTTCCATATAATGAGGATGCTCAAGCTGGCCATTTCTGGTGAGATAATAAACAACTTGAACTTTTTTAATGGGTTTAATCCTTGGCTGCATGCCAGTTTTGGCCCTGTTAGGGCTGCTGCTCTCTCTGCCTCTTCTTGATCGAACCTCCATGATTCTGTAATTTTAGTTCCTTGGCCTTTCAACGGATGAAACTTGAAAGATACATAGTAGTACCACCTTTTATATATATAAGAGATAATGCAATATAGTAAAAAGTGGCAAAAGGGAATGTGATTAATTGAAAATCAATTTAATGTTTGGAGAAAACGACTTTGGATTCTTTTGGAGTCAATTTGTGGTTAAATTAGATGTGTAGAGGGAGAGATAAGAGATAAGAGATAAAGAGAGAATGTGTTTGGTGTTGGGTCAATATCAAGTTTTGAAGACTAATTAATTTGACTTTTTGGCTAACTATGTTAAGCGCTGATCCCCAACTGAGGCAAAAAAGATGATTTGAGGATTGGCTATGCAAACTATCTATGTGTTGCAGCTAGCTCCACATTCTAGGCATTGATTTGATTCCTTTCCCTATCAAATCGTCACATGATTCTACAGCTAATAGACTTGGCCTCATGCAGCGACTGGTTAAGAAAGGGAAGCTCTAGGGCCTAGAGGAAGCTAAATGGAGGATAAATTTTAAAGGACTTTTAGTTTTGTTTTATATATGAAAATTATCGTGTAGGCATGCATATTTAACGTTATACACAGTTATTTAGGAGCTATTTTGCTATAAACATGCATGTTTACAAATTAAGTCCTCCAACATCTTTACTTGGCCAAAACGTTTATAATCCTCGAGACATCCCCTCCGTCTTTCTATCTTACTTCAAGCCAAATCAAAACATACATTTATAATCCTCGAAATCCTTCAACTTTTGTATGAGGATAGTTTTCTTCATAGATCTATATTAATAGTGATTTTTGTTCACCCACATTTATAGGTGTATTTATCTTTATATATGTTCGTGTTGCACTCTTCTTGTATTTCCGATGATAGATATAGAAGATTTCAAGTGACAGATGATTGATTTTTGTTAAAAAAAAAAAAAAAAAGAGGTTGTCACAGTAAAAGTTAGAGAAGCCAAATATGACAATGGAGGACGAAGAGAAAGAGCTAAGGAACGATGTGTTTCTTGTGAAGCTCATCTCATTTATGTGGACGTTACTTATTAAGGAAAAAATTTATAATTTAATTGTCTTTTAATAACTGAAAGTTAAACATACTACGATCATAGATAAACAAATTTGATCAAAAGAATGAAATGATCAATTTCTTACCTAATTCACTAAGGGAGTCAACGGTCGATTAGATAGGGAACAAAATTAATTCAAATCTAAATCATCCATCTCGCCCTCATCATTATCTTATTCTCACTCTAATAAAATTTAACAATTTAACCACCAACTTCCCAGTTGATGAAATAATTGCACACTCAGACACCAACCGGTCGTTAGTTTTCTTAGTCTAATTGAAACCAAATTCTCTTTTTTCCTCGTGGGGTTCAAATTTAAGGACTTTCTTTTTATCACCTAAATAGACTTTACTGCTTAGTCAAACTAGCACACAATCACTACTAAGATTTCATTAATTAGTCGAATCATGAATGATTTATAAATAGTTTCTCTATTGTTTGGGGATTTTAAAATTCAATTTAATGTTACACCGCATTATCTAGCAATGATACAACGTTAAACTATTGTTAAATAGGGTAGTCTACCCTCAAATTTGTAATTTTTTTAGAATATATGTACTAGAAATAGCATAAAATTTAGTATAAAAGACATAAAAGATAAAAAATAAAAAAAAATTATCTTGTAGTGATTTTTTTTTCAAACCAGTAGTTAAATTTTTTCATTTTTAATGATGGTGTGCTAATTTTTATATATATTAGGATATATCATTGGTATTTCTTTCCAAGTAAGTGTACTCTAAATAAATCACATTAATTATATCCTTGTTAAGTATCCTCGTTAAAGTTGCAAGCCGTAGGCCCATAGAAATAGTGATTCAATGCATGCAAATATGCAAGATAAAAAAACTCAGAAAATTTATAAAAATAACCTCAAAACTTTTATAAATTTTGAAATTAACCACCCAAATAAATTCCTATCATAACTAGCCAAAACTTACATTTTGATCCCAAACTACCCTCAATATTTCTCCACTCCAAACCATCACTTAACTCCACCCACAACTTATCATCTTTAACAGCGAACGGCATTCGGCAACCGGCGACGGCAACAGCAACAGCAACATTAACGGCGACGACAAAGGCTCGGTGACTTAATATCCAACCGGATCCACCATAATCTAGAGGAACCGGAAACGAATCCAAGATTTTGAAAAGAGTTCAAACCCTAGGTAACAAAATTCAACCTTTTATAATGATTTGCGTTAAATTGATTGGTGTTTTAGATATCTATAAGTTGTTGGAGTGTTATGATGAAGCGAAATTTAATTAGAATGATGAGTTATAAGTAGTGCATATAAGGTGTTTGATAAAATTTCTCTTAGATAATTTATGTTTAGTTTTAATAAAATCAATGTTTGATGAGGGGATTGTTGAGTTGTATGTATTGTTTTGAGTATATGAAGTGCATTTAGTGATGGATAAAACAATGCAAGGCTGGATAACACACCGGTAGACAGTCACAATGTGGCACGCACCGCGCGCGAGCCCGCGAGCGCGCGCGCTGTGCGTGCCACAGGGCCTGTCGCCCAGTCGCACCAAGAGCCAGGGGCTCTTCGTGCGACGGGGCGAGCGTGCGCCTGTGTCACGCGGGCGATGCATGCGACGGGCGCCTGTCGCCCCCACGCGCGCCTGCCTTGGCCCGTCGCACCAAGGGCCCTTGGCTCTTGGTGCGACAGGGGCCCTGTTGCACCAAAAACCAGAATTTTTTTTTTTTTTTTTTGCTGTTGTTGTTAATGTTGGGGATTTTTAAAATGTAATTATGTCATATAACAATTTTATTTTGTAACTTGTTTCAGATAAATGGAGAAATTAAAAATTATGAAGCATAATCCACCCAGACCAATGAAAGAACCGGGGATTCTGAAGGTACCTTATGCCGATCACTTTTCCGGGCGTATCACAAGTATGTATAAATTAGATACAGTGGTCAACGCCATTCGAGAGAAATTAACAAAACGACATTGAAACTATTCAAGGATAACATATTTGGGCACTTTATTGACTGCCGAAGCTTTCCATTCAGTGGTGTAATTATGCATAATGTGTTGCTTAGGCAAGTGACACATGGAGAAAGTAAGAACAATAATCAGTTATGGTTTCAGATTGGTGACGAATTGATACGGTTATCTATTGGAGAGTGGTGCCTAGTTACGGGACTTTGCTTTGGTCAATATGTCGTGCTGAGGGAGCATAAAACAATGCACAAGTTACTTAACAAGTATTTTGATAGATTGTTTCACAAAATGAATCTTGCCGAGTTCGAGTCAAGATTTATGGAGTTAGACTTCAAAACTATGGATGACAATGATACGCTAAAGATCGCGCTGTGAGTATTGAATGGAAGAAAAGATCATTGTCAAATCAATTTCTCGCTGCTTAACTATGTAGATGATATAGATCACTTTCAAAGTCGTTCATGGGGTCGTTTGTCATGGGAAATGATATACGAAAGTCTTGACAATGCATTGAACGGGAAAGCCAAGAAATTTAAGGACGCTTGCACCGAAAAACGCAAGCATAAAATTGAAAAATACAATATTTATGGCTTTACGTCTTGAGTGCACATGTCCCACTTCCTGTCGCACTATGTTTGCTGCATTTCAGTGGGACAGGTGCCTGTCTCACTAGGTGCATGTTTGACAGGTAGTGGGACAGGCCCTTCTCACTGCCTGTCCCACATGCACTTAGTGAGACAGGCACCTGTCCCACTAAAATACAATCCAACATAGTGCGACAGGCAGTGGGACAGGTGCCTGTCGCACATAATCTGAACCTATATTTAGTGAGACAAGCACCTATCCCACTGCCCGTCTCACTAAATCTGGGTTCATTTTTTTTTCGAATTTCTGACCTTTTTTTTTTCTCGATTTCTCTACTTAAACTAAGTTTCTCTACTCCAAGTAAGCACATTTACAAATTATATTATTTTATGAATGAAAAATAACAACATTTATAACACAACCATATCAATTTCGCATTAAGGTTTGTATTGTGCAAAAATAGAAACTAACCTCAAGAAGCTTCTCAATTATTAATTGATGATTATATTTTCAATTATACAACACTTGTTTGATGAGATTTGATGATTTGTAGAGAATATTGGTAGTGTTTTTTTGAGAGTGTTGAGAGTGTAGAGAGTGTAGACAGTGTAGAGAGTGTGGAGAGTGTATGTGTGGCATTAATTTGTAAATTTGTTTAAATTGGCGAGGATAATTTGATCTAAAAAACTAGCAATTAGCTAGTTATGATAGAAAAAAATTTGGGGGCTAAATTTAAAAATTAAAAAAGTTTTGAGGTTATTTTTATAAAATTCCCAAAAAACTCATATGAAACATGCAAAATTGAATTAAAAAGTTGATGACAAGTGAACGTGCGCAACAGTAGAAGAGAAAAGGGCAAGAGAAAAGTTAAAAAGCAATAAATGAGCAGAGAGAAATTAATACAAGTGATGAGGTTGCTTGAGAATGAGACCTCGTATTCGTTCGTATTGGAGCTTTGGGGATCGTGTTTTGGATTCTTTTGTTGTCTCGTCAAAGTCGTGTCGCCGAGAGAAGACACCGCCAGGGATGCCTTTTGTTCGTGTATATCACTAGAAAAAATCATCAGTGTATATCACTAGAAAAAATCATCAGTGACAAAGTAAATAATATTCAAGGGCTAAATAAAATTAAAATAGGCCATGTTGAGCAAAAGTTACATTAGTAATTTTTTTAATGGAAAGTTTATTGCCAAAATCATGGCATTAATTGGTATTATTATTATTATTATTATTTTAATCTTCTATTACATAAAATTAGTTTCAGCTTTACTTTCCTCTATATATTAATGGTGTTCGGAATAAGTTGAAATTGAAATAGATATGAATTAGAATGAGTTCGAATGGAATAGAGAATGGAAATTAGAATAAGTTGTTTAATTAAATTATAGGAATTAGAATTAGAATGAGCTCTGTTGCCATTGATATGTTTACTTTATCTTGGAATCAGAATCAAAATGAGTTAGATTTACAAATTATTAAAAGTCCTTAACTAAATATAACATCATTATTATTTTATGTTTAATTTTGTGATTATTTATTCAAAAATTATTATTATTATTGATAATTATTGTTAATAATATAATATTATTATTTACATTATTGTCAATATGTTAATTAATTATGATACTTTTTGTAGTAGTAGTAATAATAATAACAAAATTGGAATCACAAATCATCATCATTGTCAACAACACCACCGGAATTGGAATAAAAAATCATCATCATCAACAGTATAGAAATTAAAATCGGAATCATCATCAACAACAACATCAGCAACTACAAATCATCATCGTCGACATCAGCACCATCATCAGAGCAGAACAATGGCTATTGGAGATGAAACTGAGACGGAGAAAACATAGATGAAATTGAGATGGAGGCGGCCCAAACAAAGACGAAATTGGCAACAGCTAAGGCTCCATAGCCGGCGAACCAATTACAATTGTGACTGTGCTTGATTTTGGCAGCAACGGTAAGGTTTGGCTGCGATGGTGATCAGCTGGAGCTCAATCGAGGAGCTAGGGATTTGCTACTGCTTCTTTTTCTTTTTATTTTATTCCATTTATGTTTTTTATTTAAAGGAAAAATATTTTGGAATTTTTAATTTTTAAATGGGGTAGAATTAGAACTCCTAGGAATGGGAAACTGATTCCCAACCCCCGGAAATCAATCTCCCATTCCACATTCCCAAATTGGTGTGGGTCCTGCGATTTCAATCCCGACTCTTGCCTCCATTTTACGAAATAAACGTTATCAATAATTTTGATTTCGGATTCAAATTCTCTAATTTGGAAAGTAAACGCACCATGAGTTTTTTTAAGTCCCTCATTTCCATCTTTTAAGGAGTGCAATTTTGTCCAAATACTTGATTTGTTGGTTCAGTAATCGTTGATTTATTAAATTAGTTTTTCCTTGCTTAAAATTAATACGTATGGTACTTGATAAAAATTTAGTAATGCGGTAATTATTTCCATTTCCACAAATGTGAAAAAACGTTCAAATTTTCCGTTTGAGTCATCTGTAAGAGAAGATTTTGTCATGGTAAGTCTTTTATGCAGCTTTATATTTCAAAAAATCCTACTTCTAAAAGTTTAATTTATTATATTTTCCAAAGAAAATTGGCATTTGTAAAATAGAAATATTAGATGGTAATGTTCTTTCAAAATTTGATTAAATTAAATTGCACTGCCCAAATATATATTGATTGAAAGATGTGTCATGCAGAGATTCAGTATCGAGTTTTTTCTTTTTTTTGGTTGAGCACTGAATTAATGATTTTTTTATATATACAAATTTAATAGTCGTTAGGCAAAAGAAATGAAAAAAATAAATCTTAATCATTGAATCAATACTCAATAAAAAAATCAATTTAACACTGAATCTTACCTCATATCATTGCTAATCTATATCTCTAAAGAAAGAATAATGGTTTTGTTGCCCACGCTTACAGGAATTTCCTAGAAAAAATTTATTGAGCTATCCTCTTACATTGGCCATATCCATTCCCATTCAAACTAAACCCAATTTTTTTAAAGTAAAGAACACCTAGCATTTCAAGTCCATGCATGGGCATTGACCATCACATGTAAATACACATGATTTAATTTAATCTACTTACCCACCTATAATCCCAGTAGCCTCTTATCAAAAAACCAAAAACAAGAACTCAATACCCTAACAATTATTTTGCCACTAATCGATTGATTAGCTGAGCTATGGCCATGACATATATATTACATCCTTAGCCACAAGGGGTAGCCCGAGCATGACTACTCGTTACAGTTGGGGCTCATAGGTCCCTCTAATAGGGGCAATCATAAAAGCCCGAGTTATGATGTGACCTAAAGCTGTATGCTCTTTCTGGACTCTGACTCAAAAAGCGTTTTTAAAAAAGCTTCATTTTACCTTTTTCACCGTTTTTACTGTACAATTATATCGCCATTATTAATGTTCTATTTATCTTCAACTTGATCTTTTTGCAGTAACAGACTGGATTGCTTTGCTTTCTGTCAAAAGTGCTTTTCTGTGTTCGTATTGTACGTAGGATAATGTAGTGGTGTTACCGAGATCATACAGAATTGCTTGTGCTTTGTAGTGGATGCAAAAGCTTGGGAAAAAAAATTACCTGTGTGAAAAGGGTTCTTCCTGAGTCCGTGTAACAGCAGAGAAAGCGCTGCAGTGAAAGCTGCTTCGCTGTGAAGTCAACTCATGTGTGCATATTTTCACCCATGCTGTTTTAGTCGTGTAAAATTTACAGCCATATTTAAGATTCGGAGATAATGTTTTGATAACTTATTGGGGAGATTGGTGCTCAAAATCCTAAGTTGTAATTACTAAAAAGAGATCTAAATCAGAATAAAAGAATGAGAATGATTTGGGTTACTTACATTTTAAAAATTACTTTAAACACTCAATTACTTTGTATAACTCATATATACTAAGTTCAAAAAAATCCTCACTCAAACTATTTAAATTAATTAACTTTATTTACTTAAAACACCAAGAATGCTATTTAATACACAATTTCAAGAGATTTAATAAATTTTCATAACAATATAATCAAGTTGTAAACAAATTATTTAATGAAAATATGGTCATTAATTTTTTTGTCTTTTTATGTTCAACATTGGATTTTGTACCCCCAAAAGAAATTGCAGTGAGAAAATAATAATAACAAATATTCCATAAATAATGAGTGCAAAAATAAAAATAAAAATATTAATTTCATTATTATTTATCTAAGTATTGATTAAGATACTAAAAATAAAAGTTAAAGCATGAGAATTATACAAATTAAATATTGAGTATGCTATGGGTGTTCAAAATATTATGTAATATTAACTTATAATAAATTGTCCTTAATAGTAATTCATGTGATGAGTATTTTTGTAATAAATTTTTTTTTTATTAAAATTAGAGTGTTTAGAGTAACTTTTAGAGTGCAAATAGCCTCAGTTATGTGTTTACTTACTTTAATGAGAGGTGGAATTAGAATCAAAGTGGTGGGCCTCACCTAAAATTGAAAATAATTATTAGAATTTTCATTCTCATGGGAGAGGTGGGAATGAGAATTCTATTCCCTGAAGTGACCAATAACCCCTACTCAAATTTTAAAATTCTCATTTTGTTCTATTTTATATATAACAACAACAACAAATAATAATAATAATCAACTAAGCGTAGTTTAGTATTAAGCTTAGTTTAGTAACTTACAATAATTCATTTTGATTCCAAAATAAAGTAAACACATTAATCGCAATATAGTTTATTTTGATTTCGATTCTTACAGTTAAAGTAAATAATTTATTCTAATTTCTATTTCATATTCCAATTCCTCATTTTGATTCCAACCCATTCTAATTATTGATTAAATGCACCACCAATGTTTCTTCTTTTTTATCATGTAGATTCCTCTTTGTTTTTTTTAAAAAGGAAAATATTTATTTTAAGTCAAACACTAAAATGGTAACGAAGAATATATATAATACCTTCGGTGTCATTAACATGTAAAACATTTGTTAAAATACATGAAAGATTTTGTATATTACGGTTACATTCATCCTTTAACAACAAAGTTTGAATGTTAAAATCATAACGTCGAGAATTTATGGGTAATTGAAACAAATTTGGGACGTAAGTGAAAAATATAATAGACTGAAGTGTCGTTCTCCTGAATTATTTATTAGACAACATTTTGCTAAGAAAAAAATTGAAAATGGATTTTTTTATTTTCAAGACTTAAGATCATATGTATTATAAAATTTTAACAACAAAAAATAGAAATGGAACCTTCGATCATCTTAGCATTGCTGGATCTTGCACCACATATACATTATTAGTCACATATAATTCTGATGTATTCTTCTTTTGTTTTTAATTTTATTAACCAACAATTACATTAATGTATTATTATTATTATTATTACTATCATTATTATTTGAAATGACATCAGTGTATTTATTAAGTTAAGATGAGTTGATGATTATGGTCCAACAAAAATCTCTCAAAATTTATACATTATACATAAAAACTTCAATAATTCAAGTAGTTGCTAGTTGTTTTTGGACTATCATGTCGGATTTTTATTAACATCAACTTTATATTTGTGACGAAACATGTACTTATTAAGAGTTTGGATTAGAGAAAATCCTCAATCAATGTCAATGTAATGTTGTGGCTATTTACTCTGTGCAAGGAGATAATGAACTGTGGGGTCGTGAAGATCAAATGGACCATAAAGGAATAAAGTGAAGGTGAAAGTAGGCCTTTGTAACTTTACTCGAGGCCCAGTCCGATCTTGACACCAGCCCTGCATTAGTCTGACTCAGTATATTTTGTTTCTCCGTTAAATTAAATTGGCATAAATTGTTGGGGGAGGGTGGGTGTTGGAATTGTTTCTATATGAAACGAATAATTTTGCACATGTGTTACGTTAGAGAAAAGAAAAAATCGATAGTATTTGATCATTCAAGTTGCTACGGCTGCCAATGTTTGTATACAGATTTTTTTCATTGATAAGTATATGTTTGTATATAGATTTAGTTTAAGACTAATGGTGTCTCTATGTCTGACATAATTGATCATATCTGGTGTCAACTGTTTCTTTTAAAACAGTGATTGTTTCCTCATGTCCCATGATGAGATGAGCAGCACCGAAGTCCATCAGCAGCCGAAATAACCTAAATCACTTTCAAAATCTTCCAAGATCTCCAAAATCTCCAAAATCAATTATTGAAATTCACAAACTTAGGTGAGTTATTGCTTCTTTCTTGCTTTGTGTTACGGTTTTGTGTTGTTGTTATTGGGTGGTGGTGTTGTTGTTGTTGTGTTGTGCTGGTGGTGGTGATGGTGGATTGAGTTTTTGTGGATGTTGTTGGTGGTGGCTAGGGAGGTTGAAGCAGTAGGTGGGGCGATGGATAGCCATCGTCCCAAACTCACACGAGGAGCTGCTAATCGCTACAAAAATACAGAACTAGTGCGTTAGTGCCCGGCTTGTGCGACAGGTAGCCCGTCACATAAAAACACAGAACATGTGTGTTAGTGCTAGGCTCAACACACACTGTATCTTTGTGCGAGGGGCTACTTGTCACACAAAAACACAGTGTGAATTTTGTGCGATGGGGGACCCACAAGAAAATATAGTCTGTGTTTTTGTGCGACTGGCAGCCCATTGCACACGAATACATGCGACACGCTGCCTGTCGCACAAGAACACAGTGTGTGTTTTGTGCGACTGGAGCACGGCATCGAGGAAGGATCTGTAATTCGCCCGCACCGAGGAAGGATCCCGGCGTGATGAAGTTAGCTTTGATGATAATTTTTCATGCTATATTACACAGACATCAAATTTTAAAGTAGTCGTTGAAGCCATCCGGAGTAAATTAACGCAAACAAATGTGGTTACACATTACAAAAAATGATAGAGTGAATATACAATATATTTTACATGGGTGCCACACAAACGGTCATAACAGGTGCTTGTCACAATTAAATTAAGGTAAATTTTTTATTTAACTATGGGGGAGATCGGCGAAAAAGATCGTGAATTTCATTCATCTCGTCGCAGCTTCGAAATGGTATATTATACGCAAAAAATAGACACATGTAGCTTAAGTTATGACCTCCAAAAAGTAGCATGTCGCACGTACTGTAATTTTGTGTGACAGGTGTCTGTCGTACAAAAATACAATGATATTTATGTGCGACAGGCACTTGTCGCCCAGCCTGTCCTACAAAATCTGGTTTTGTTTCTAACTCAAGTTTCTACTGTTTTGAATGATTTTTTTTTTTTTATTTCTGAACTCAAATCTAAGTACTTTAAATAAATTACATTACTTTATAAATGAAAAATAACAACATTTACAACAGAATCTACATCAAATTTGAACTTAAACCCTACACTTAATACATTAAAAATTCATATTGTGTAAGAATAAAAACTAACATTTAAGATGCTCTCCAATTGATGATTTTATACTTCTACTATATTAAGTGTGTTGAAATTTATTGAGAGTTTTGAAAATGTTAAGGGTTTTTTAGGGTTTTGAGGGTGTTGAGTGTCTTAAACTTTGTTTTTCTGTTTTGAGTATTACAAGAGTGGCATTTTAAAAGAGTGGCATTGTTTGAAAATTTGAAGAAAGTGATGAGGGTAATTTCATCTAAAAATTAATCTTTGGCTAGTTATGATAGAAAAAAGTTCGAGGGGTTAATTTAAAAAATACTAAAGTATTATGGTTATTTCTGTAAATGTTTCAGAATTAATTGGGAAAACGACTTTGGATTCTTTTGGAGTTAATTTGTGGTTAAATTAAATGTGTAGATGGAGAGATAAAGGATAAAGAGAGAATGCGTTTGGTGTTGGGTCATAACAGGTGCTTGTTACACTTAAATTAAGGTAAATTTTTTATTTGACTATGGGGAAGATTGGCGCAAAAGGTCGTGGATTTCATTTGCCTCATCGCAAGTTTCGAAATGGTATATTATACGCCAAAAATAGACACATGTAGCTTAAGTTATGACCTCCAAAATGTAGCCTATCTCACGTACTGTAATTTTGTGCGACAAGTTGAGTAACAAGTGTCTGTCGCATAAAATCTAATTTTGTTTTTAACTCGAGTTTCTACTGTTTTCAATGATTTTTTTTTTTCTAAACTCAAATATAAGTACTTTAAACAAATTACATTATTTTATAAATGAAAAATAACAACATTTACAACAAAATCTACATCAAAATTTGAACTTAAATCCTACACTTAATACATTAAAAATTTATATTATGTAAAACAAAACTAACTTTGAAGATGCTCTCCAATTGATAATTTTATACTTCTGCCGTATTGAGAGTATTGAGATTTATTGAGAGTTTTGAGGGTGTTGAGTGTCTTAAGTTTTGTTTTTCCGTTTTGAGTACTACATGAGTACATTTTAAAAGAGTGACATTGTTTGAAAATTTGAAGAAAATGATGGGGGTGATTTTGTCCTCTTTGGCCAGTTATTATAAAAAAAATTTGAAGAATTAAATTTAAAAAATATAAAAGTATTATGGTTATTTCTGTAAATTTTCCGTTTTATAAGAAAATTATCGAGTAGGCTTGCATATTTAACGTTAGACACAGTTATTTGGTAACTATTGTGATTGTGCTATAAACATGCATGTTTACAAACTAGGTCCTTCATCATCTTTATTTGGCCAAAAACATTTATAATCCTCGAAACATCCCCATCCCTCTTTCTCTCTCACTTCAAGCCAAATCAAAACATACATTTATAATCCTCAAATTCTTTCTAATTTTTGTATGAGGATAATAATTATCTTCATAGATCTATATTTATAGTGATTCTTGTGCCCCCAAATTTATAGGTATATTATCTTTATACATGTTCATGTCGCGCTCTTCTTCTAGTTTTCAATTTCGCCAACTGTTTCCTCCTCTCATGAGCTACTGTGATAAGCTGTTGTGGTCGGCTGAGGCTGTCATGGTAAGGCTGTCGTAGTGCGGCTGATTTGAGAGAGGAGAGATGAGGGCGGTTGTTGCGGTCGCGCATAGTTGGAATGGCGTGGCGGCGGCCGGCTGCTTCACTCTTCAGATTCGAGAGAGGAAAAGAGATTGAGTTAGGGTTCGTGTCTTGTGGCTTTGGGAAATTAGGATCGGATCGATTGGTTTTATGAGTTTAAACTGTTCGGTTTTTAGGCCTAACCCAAACCGAACCGAAAACCGAACAACATTCGGGTTCGGTTCGGTTCGGATGACCGTTAACGGTACAAAGTATTTTTCCTCCAATAAAATGTCCAGCATTTATTCAATCTCATTCACTTCGATCACCATCATTATCATCGTCCTCTCTGCATTATCCCCGTTAAAAGTATTTAGAATCTTTTTGTCCTTTCTGCATTATCATCGTTTTGAAAATCTAATATTATGGATCGTCGATGGTATCCTTCTCGGATACCCCCTCTACCTCGCAAGGGCCTTGCTGCCAAATGAAATTTTTGAGCCAGTAAAGCCTAATGGGATAGGCTGATGGGACGCATATCTCCTCCAACACCACCAATGGTGGGTATGATTTAGTTGAAATTGATTTTTTTTTTTCAATTTTCATTCAAAGCGACCTTCTCATTTCTTGATTTAGGCGCAGCCCTCTGATACGAACACTCCTGGACCTTCTTCCATCCCTTCAGTAAATCTTTCAATTCAGATTGTGAGGGTGTTGAGTGTCTTAAATTTTGTTTTTCCGTTTTGAGTATTTCAAGAGTGGCATTGTTTGAAAATTTGAATAAAATAATGAGGGCAATTTCGTCCAAAAATTAATCTTCGGCTAGTTGTGATATAACAAGTGAAAATCATATTCATATGCAATTTGTATTGATTTTTTTCCTATTCTTCTCATACTAGAACAAGTGAACCTCAGTGCACCATTTAAAAGTGTTATAACAAGTGCATATTAGTGCACCATTCAAAGGTGTTATAACAACATAGTGACAAAATAAGTCAAAGGTTTACATGAGAGTACTTATTGGTAAAACTTTTCTTTCTGATACTTATTTTTGTTTTTATTTCTATCAGTTTTTTAATCAGCTGGGAAGAAAATACTTTTTTGTACGCTTAATATAATTATTGCTTTTAAGTTTTCATTTTGGTAGAGTTGACGTGTACATTCATTTTGGTAGGTTTGACATGCATAGTGTATGCAATTAACAGAAGGCTGCAGGGCGATAGCATAAATATAAATACGAATCTAATAGTCATACTTTTTAAATCCCTATTCCCCTCACTAACCATGAAAACGTTGAAGTTGTTCAGTTTTTTCTCCGACTGCAATGCTTTGTTTTCAATTTGCTTTCTTGAGATCGACAATTAGAATCATCAACTAAACAAAAGATCTTCTCTGACCTTGATTTCTCTGCTCAGCAAATAACCCGGCAAGTACTATATAATATCATCTGATTATCTAATAATTTGTAGGTTACTTATGATGATATGCAATTTGCATTGACTTTTTTCCTATTCTACACATACTGGAACACGTGAACATCAGTGCACTATTTAAAGGAACCAGAACAAGTGAACATCAGTGCACTATTTAAAGGTACTAGAGCAAATGAACATTATATGTAATTTGCATTAACTTTTTTCATATAAAGTGTTAATGGATTGAGCTCCTAGATAGGGCAAACTCTAGGGACCCCCTAGCCACCTTCAACGCTTGTTTGGTTGTCAAGGGGAGCAGTTGTTATGTAGTGAAATTGACGGCATTGAGTGCATGTGAGGCTCACTAATGTACTTTATAACCATCGGAATACCCATACTCGAAGTGACTCTTCATTTTTATTATTATTAAATCCAAGAATTAAATTTGTATGGTTGCACATTTCATATTTACATTTATGCTATCACCCTGCAGCCTTCTATTAATTGGATACACTGTGCATGTCAAACCTATCAAAATAAATATTCACGTCCAACCTACCAAAATGTAAAATCAAAAGCAGTAATTATATTATGCATAAATAGAGGTATTTTCTTCCCAGTTAATTAAAATAATGACAGAAGTAAAAACAGTAATAAGTATTAGAAAGAAAAGTTTTACCAATAAGTACTCCTCATATATATTCCAGAAATAAAAATTTTTATCGAATAATTGCACATTCACAAAGTGTGGTCATGGAGCCCATAATTCATATAAAAGAAGAGCGCAATGGAATGATAGTGTAAAGGGAAATTGTCAATTTTCCCCTCTACTGAAATTAATATATACTACTTATCTCATATTGTTTTTGTAATATCCAAAAGCCCTAGAGCACCAAAAAATTTAAAGGAAAAAGGGGTAAATGTGCAATTTGTGTGATAATTTATCTTGAAAACATAAAGTATATATTTATTATGAGAAAAATATTTTAAAAATTACAAAAAGTACAAGAAAAATATCTTATTACTAATTTTTTATTCACACCGAAATATATATTTCTTATTTTTACTACTAAAATTTTTTTATCTTAATTTTCATTTATATAATTTATTTAATTTGTAGTAAACGTGAATAAAAGTGTACTTAAAAAATAATATGATATTCAGAGCGATAGAACTGCTTAACACATCTGGTTTGCATGTGTTTAAGCTCGATATTCTGAAGGATGTAGAAGATACTGCGTTTGGTAATGGAGTCTGGAACCATGATGAGAATGAATAGCAGGTTGATAATTTTGAGGATGAGGTGCTATTTTGTGGCAATGGTTGTTCATTCTTTGTCTCAGCTAATGAGTTTTGGAGGCTTAAAAAGAATTGGAGAATTATGATGGTGGGGACCCCTCACAAATTTCAAGCTATGCTAAAGATTTTTCGGCCGCCACCAACTTGGCTGAAGAAGAGAATTTCGGCTTGATTCTACGCTGAATGTAGTTAGCTAAAGTTATCACTTTTTCTTTTTTTCTAGTCTTTAAATTTCGAATGAATCATATGTGAGTTTCAGTTTTGGTTTTAGTGCAGCCTTTGTTGGATATTGTGGTTTTTATATTTTTTCTTTACTCTTTGATGTGTATTTGTCAGATTTTTCTTCACTCTAAATTTAAGTATTACCTCCTTGACTAGTGTTTTTTCAGTTAAGTGAATACTCTCTTACCATTGAGGTTTACTAAAAGAGGAGAAAGAAAAAATGAAGCACGGAACATCTTTTTCGAATTGAATTGCCCCAATGTCAATGTAAGAGTACCTCGATGGATGACACCAAGGTTATGAATTATGAGAACTGTACTGAATTTACTTAGGGTTGTATCATTAATACTCTCCCAAAATAACGTCAAGAAAAATTTTATCACTCGATATTTTTTCAATAAAATGGAAATTAAGTGCATAAAGCCAGATTTGGTCAATGATCGGTCATAATTAATAACGTATGGTCAACCCATAATTAGAACCTTTTAATAATTAATTCCTAATTGAGGGAGGAAAAAATTAAATCAGGCAATTCACACCCCAATAGGATTCTTTCGTTTAAAATAGAACATGAATTTCCTATTGTTTCTTTAATTTAATTTAGTTTCCTACAGTCTACTTAATTCACTGAAAAATTCGACAATTAAAAAATTTTCTCGCCCAATTGACCATCATTTTGTTACCTTGTTTCCTAAGTTAGGTTTAGCCATGGATCGCGACTGGAGCAGTCTGCCGAAAGACATCATGAACGAAATCTCAAAACGCATGCCCATCATCTCACGAACCGGCGACTCCCTTCGTCTACGGCCGTTTGTCGAACATTCCGGCAAGTATTTCCACTTCCTGCAAAACTTAGACTTAAGCTTCCTCTTCCATCCGAGGCCCACCCTAGCCTCCTTCACGGTGACGGCCATCTTTTGCTCAAACAACCAACCCTCTGTTATTTACGTCATCGAACCCCTTCACAAAACCACCAAACGGCACAACAAAACCACAAATACATGGTTAGTTAAAGTAGAAAATTTAAGCTGTGGCAAAGTGCGAGTCAGGAATGTACTTAATGGACATCCTTATTATGAAGCGTAATCGTCCTCCAAGAAGTGGCTGCCCAAGTTTTTGAACTTATTGGATTATCGGATTAAAGAATTAGCTCTAGCCTATGGACTCGAGCACGTTCAGCGTAATGCTGCTCATGAAGCAGGCTCTCGTGTTATGAGTACCGTTTCTTTTAAAGAATTTATTGTTTTTTCGTGTCTTGACGAAATTGATGATGATGGGTTTGTGGCTATGGCTATTAGTGATGGAGGCACTCTGCTGGCTTGGAGAAAAGAAGATGAGAAGTGGAGAAACATTCAATTTGAAGATGAGACCTCAATCTTTGTAGATATTGTTTATCATAATGAAAAATTATATGCTTTGAGCGCTGGCGGTCTCATTCTCTCCGTGGATCCTAAAACTTGGGACGTCACTAAAGTTGCCAGTTTTGCACTTCTCGGTAGATGTGGTGCGTGTATGTACTTGGTGGAGTCGCGTAAGAAACTGTTTTTAATTTATTTGGAAGATTACTTAAAAAAGGGCGATGGTGGAGATGACATTGAGAAGGACAAAAATGAATTCCCATTTCGTTTGTTTGTGTTGAAGGTTGATATTGAGAAGGATCTTGATTGGAAGGATTATGATCAGTACGATTGTTGGATAATTGCTCGTATGGTGCAAAATTTGGAGGATGAGGTGTGGTTTTGTTGCAATGCCTCTTCATTCTTAGTCTCAGCTAATGAGTTTTTGGGACTAAAACATAATTGTATTTATTTTGATGATGATCAAATTTTTCAAATGAAGAATTCTTATGGTGGGGACCTACCACTATTTCCAGGCTACGCTAAAATTCTCTGGCCACCACCAACTTGGCTAAAGAAGAGTTCTGGCTTGACTCTTTGTTAAATGTAATTAGTGTTTTCTTTTTCTTTAATTTCGATTAAATTCACTATTAATGATTTTCATAATGTACTTTTAGTTCTTCTGAATATTGTTAACTTGATAAAGCTGCTGATGACTGAAATTAAGAGCTTAATTTATTTCTTTTATTTAATTCCTTACTCATCATTACTAAAACAGAGTCCATTTGTCTCAGATTTTCTCTTTTAAATCTCTCTAAATGAAAACATTTTACGAGGCTTCTCAAATAAAAGATCGCAGGTTAAGAATAATTCACAGATGAGCCAAAATTTATCAGATCATGACAGTGAGCAACACTACCTCGACACGATTTACAAAAAGTAAACATAAACTTTTTACAACACAATATAAGCCCTGGCATTGTGAACGGCGTTAGATACGTCTTGTTATCAAATAAGATTATATGCGTTCTCCAAATCACATGAACAACACCGCTGCAAGAAATTGTTGACCAATGCAGGCTATGTTGTTTCACTTTGGCCGTGCAATTGCTTTGGTTCTAAAGCTGTTGTATTTTCAGTATTCAACAATAACAAAGAGAAACCATGCGCATAGGAAAGCCTGTTTTTTTGGCTCTGCTGGATCACATGTATTCTCAATGCAGAAATGTCTTGATTTTTGTTTATTTTCTTTGGACTGCTTATTATGCCAGAATTTATATCTTCTATGTTGAGTTAATACTAAATTATAGTTGCTCTTTCTTCTCTTGATTACCTTCATTGGTCTCTAAAGTTCGCTATCAACAGTGAAAAAGGCTAAAGATTGCAAACAAAATAAAAGTGAAGGATATGCTTTTCAAATGTAACTATCAATCAGCATAGAATTTCACTCTCGGTACAGGGTTTTTATATGCAATGGATATAATGAGACGTCTCCTGAGAGTCATTTAGAAGGCATTTGATCAATTGCATTGCAGCTGTCTTCAATCCCACCACGGCTGATTCATTGAGTCATTTCATCGAGCACCTTCGCACTTCCATAGAACAACTTCGCACTTGCATCGAACACCTTCGTATTTAACCACAACAAATATATACTTTTTTAAAAAATAGAAATTACTAGCTTCTTTGCCTAGATGCTTTCAGTTCAAATTTTTTTGGGATGCAAAAAGAAATGAATTTGTTTCGGTAACAGAATTTTTAAAACGAAGATTCACGGTGGTGGGGATCTCTCAGAATTTCTTGTCAATACTACTCTTTGCTGGATTCAAGTGCTATCTCACTGACGAAACGGAAGCGCTATTAAGTTTGCAAGTAGAAGAAACTACGGTTCTGAATATGGATAAATTATATTGAAAAATATAAATGAATAATAAGTTTAAATATCGTAAATTTATCAAAATAGACAAATTTAAAATATAATTTTATAATAAAATTCTCCTAATCAAAATAAGAAAAGAAAAACAAATGGTTAGTCCAAATTCTAGAAAAAAAAAGATAAAAATCCTAGAAAAATCGAGAAAAATAAGAAAGAATCTTAAAACTAAAAAACAACTAAGAAAGAAGTGGAATTTTCGGCTTGACTACGCGGCAGTATGGCACAAGCGTTTTGGGTCTTGTTTCTCTCATTGAAAGTTTTGAAACGGTATACTATACGCCAAAAACAGACACCTATAGCTTAAGTTATAGCCTTTGGAAGGTACCCTACTCACAACACGCAACAACCTGCATCACTTACTCATAATGGTCTCTGTACTGCACTAGCTGTTTTATGGATTCAGTCGATTCCTTGATTCTAAATCATTAAAGTATTGCTACATTGCAATATATAGAGGTCCGCAGTATTTCTATTTGAATTTTCTTTTCCGTCAAGTGTTTCTAACAATTATTATTATGAGCAGGTTCCTTGAGAATACCAAAAACAGAGCTGCTAACAACCCCCGAAGAGCTCAATTTCTTTGATTCAAGACCGTATATGGCTATCTGAAAGATGACAACGAAAAGTTTCCCTCTTTGTGAATTGTATATATCTTAATGACAGTATATTAACAATTTGTCGTATGATCAGTTAACTTGTTTTGATGATTTTTTCTTATTTACATAATCTCATTTTCTCTTTAATTATTGTTTTATGAATTTATTGAAGACTATATGACTAGGCTTTATGAGCATGCAGTTGCAGAAAGGATTTGATTTTTATGAAGCTTGAGATCTTGTGTATTAATATTATGATGACTATTATATCCTCTCTCTGATCAAGGTCATCGGTGGGTGATCATATTGGCATGGATATTGTCAGGCTTAAGAGGCATGGTTACTAATTGGAAACATTTATTTGTATTATGCTTCAATCTTGGCCGTGCTCTGAGTTTGATGCAAATTGATCCCATGTCCAATCTCTTTTGCTTAATTTGCAAAGAGAAAATAACCATAGTTATTAGTCTGAGCTGCCTGATTTGGATACATATACTGCATTGCATTCATATATAGTTTCTCATTTTTATTTCCAAGTCTGTGATAATGGAAACTTTCATGCTAGCTATGAGTTGACCTATAAAAATTAAAACTTTTGCTAATTAAGTAATACAACACACACTTACAGCAATTTGTGAACCAACACTAATTTTCCATTCATAGATAAGTTCTTTGTATATAAAGCATTTTGTTGCCCAGAAAGATGAGATCAGTACAGTACACAGATGTCTAATGATCCTATGGCTAAGATACAATTCATCCAAAGGGCGGCTTCTATTCTAGGCACTTGCATATGACGGTATATATGTCTTCTTCACTTAGCTTGATCTTAGTACTGATCTATCTAGATCATCCTGCTTCATGCCTTTTTTTTTGGGGGTGGGGTTGAGGGGCTGAAGGGGGGATAAGGTGTTATCTTGTGGCCATGATATTTGAAGAGCTACATGGGGTGATTAAATCAGCCGCGGCAAGGTGCGGGAACTTCAAATACGCCCTATAAAGGCTGGGAAACAGGACAAAAATGCTAACGCCAATGATCGAAGAAATGGAGAGATTAACTCAAGGGATGGACGACAATCAAACACAATCTTTCGATGCTATAATATTGAATTTCTTTTTCTATTTTGCTTTTAAAACTTGGAGGTCTTATTTTAATTTCCAGTCAATTAAGAGAATTAAAGAGGAGTTTGGAGGATTAAAAAAAAAAAGGTGATAAAATCGGATTTTCATTTAGTGTTCCAGCAGAAGTTAAAAAAAAAAAAAAGAAGAAGAAGCTTTTATTGAAGATTTACAATGTGAGAAAAATGAAAAGAAATTCAGTATTTCACTTCCTTGACTGCCGCGTCATTTTTTCCTTAACACTATAAATTCTGCAGAAAAGAATAACGTGCGGACTAAATTAATATTCAATTTATGTTTTAATTCGATTTCGTCCTTGAGGCCTCATTTTAATTTCTTCCAATGATCAAGTGTGACCGCAAATGCTTTTATTAAAGATTGATTACAATGTCCCCTAAACCACGGTATTGACCCAGAAAATTCAATTGATTTTTGTCACATCCAATGGCTAAATTTCACTAAGGCTATATGAAGACTCTTTTTTCCACTTAAACTGTAGTGTCTAGACATATCAATTTTTTTTTAAAAAAAAAAGAGAATATTTTAAATGTGTTACAAAATTTTTTTTTTTAATTGTTTCCCTCCTTCTCTGTCAGTGGCTTTCCTTCTCAAAAATAAACTATATATGAGCAATCCAAATGATAATACAACCACAAACAATTGTACAAGAGTAATAATAACCATTTTATATTTTTATTCCAAATGATGAGGCAAGTGATGCGTTATTTATTGAGTGGTTGATAGTTTTTTAAAATTTTTAAATTAATTACTTTATTCTACCATTTAATTGATGAATGTCACATCAATTAAGACTAAAAAATAATTGTAAGTTTTTCCATTTAGTTATTAAAAAGTATTGTTCTATAAACTTCCTTCGTTGAAATCGTTGAAACCTAAATTGTGAATACCATTTGCTTCTGCAGAAAAAACCAATTTAAAAATGGGATAACATGCTCGATAAGACATGAGTTCGAGTGGTTTCCTTGTAAGAATGTCCACGAATCTGATCAATTACCCTTTTGGCTTCGTGAGCAGACATGCATAGATGTTGACCTAAAGTAGATACTCCTACCTTCTTCTTTATTATCCTTATCATAAGGTTCACCTCTCACCAATAAATCTATATTCACTTTATTAACGATGGGGATCTATCATCTCTTTTTTGTCTACGGAGGTTTATCGAGAAAACTTAAAAAAATTAAATTGTGTTAGTACGAATAATTAATAGAAACAAATATCGAATTTTAAATGTGATACAACAAATTTTAAAAAAAAAGAAAAGAAGATGATGATTTCCTTTTATATCTACGACCCAGCCCTTGAGCAAAATTCATTCATTTGATTGGTGAGTAATAAATTAAACAACTATAATCAAATCCTAATTATATACTAGCACTAAATGACTAAATGACACAAGATGTTTAAAACTTTAGGACAGTCATACATGAGGAAATCTAGGGGTAGTCATAATCAAATCAAATTCAAATCCGCCTTCAATACTAAAAAACACAATCCGCTTCTACTATGGAAATCCACAAATTAAAATAATGATTTTATTCTTCAAAATTAAAGTACATAAAAAAAATTCTAACAGTGATAGGATTAATCAATATCTTTCTTTGTCTGATATATTCTAAAAGAGTGATAGATCCTATCGCTGCCAGGAATATTATTTAATGTTATAAATAGACATATCAATCCTTTTATTCTGCAAGGCATATACATATATATAATATATATTATACTGAAGTAGTATCTTTGTACGTCGGCCTTTTCTTTTTGATTTGATCATTCTCCAGCCAGCAATCAACAATATTTTATCATCACCATGCCTCATGTGGAAGTAGATTATACTTGGGATTGCGAAGAAGTAGTACACGATGATGATGAGCTCAGTGGTAATCATAATGTTAATGAATCCAAATCTTTGATGATTAAATTTTACATGCACCCGGATTCATCGTACAGAAAAGAATGGTGGTATGCAAATTCAGAAGGCCATAATAAACTTTTGTACAAAATCGACAAGGCTGTTGATGTTACTCAGAATAATTCTGTCGAGATTGACGCTGACATGTTGTCCACGGCGCCCATGCCCGCCGCTCTCAGAATCAGTGAACAAGTGCTCATCTCCCTGGAGCCGGCTGCATGTGAAAATAATCTCAAAGTGTTAGCAAGTGACATAATTTCCAAGTCTCGTCAAATTATAAGCAGTAGCGCTACTGCTAAACCGAAAAATAAGTGCTCATTCTCGACGATTGCCATCCGCGTATGGTATAATGTCTTTATATATTTAGATGAGAGGGACATGAAGCTGTTAGAGCAACACAAGAGGGATTTACCGCCTGATTATATTACACTGCTAAAACCTCTGCCGATTTTAAAAAGTGATGCTAATAATCCTTTCAAACTTTCCAAAGAAACATGTGTAATTTGTTGGGAGGAGTATTTGGAAGAATCTCGGATGATTCGCATACAGTGTATGCATGAGCTTGACTAGATTGGAGGATCTGACTCTGACATAATTCGGCTGCCATGTTCGCACGAGTTTCATGCAAATTGCATCGCTAGGTGTTTGAAAAAGACCAATTCTTGCCCTTTGTGCAGGTTCGAGATGCCCTCCTGCGCTACCTTGATTGCTATTCTAGCTCACTTTGATTTTCAAGCTCTTTACTAAGCATAATAAAAAATCTTTGCTGGACTCAATCCGCATAATTACCAAATTTTTTAGTAAATATCCAGTATGTAGAGAGGAGCATCAATTCACAGATTATTAGAATTCTATGCAAATTTATTTGCGCGTTCGAAATCTATATTGTACTAGCAATTGTTTATACAGTTTATGCTTCTTGTTATCACGTATTAATTGCATAGAAAATTTTTACATGATCACATTTGGTCAGCTTCATGGCATCTAATTTTGCAAACATGGTAATCCATTGTTGGGGCAAAATATGCGACTAACAATTGACTTGATACTCTTAAAACATAATTTTAAAGTGGTGAAAATTTTGGATTAGGATTCTCTAATGGTTTGAGCTATCCAATGCTTTTAAAGATCTTATGTCATCTGTATTTTAGTATTGTATGATTAGAATTTAACCACTTTTATTTTATTTTATTTTTTATTTATCAACCATGAGTGAGGTTTGCTAAGGAGTAAGTCAGATCCTAGGAGAATACAGACTCAAAAGGAAAATTATGAAATCTTTAAAAAAGGGAGATGATGTCTATAATACTCAGAAGGGCAGGGATCCTAATTGTTACCCAATTTGTTTGTATGTGTGTAAGCTTGATATTCAGAAGGATGTTGAAGAGAACGATGATGATTGGATGTTTGATCACCAGATTGATAATTTGGGGGATAGGTTGTTGTTTTATTCCAATGATTGTTTCGTTCTCTGTCTAAGCGAAAGAGTATTTGGGATGCAAAAAGAATTGTATTTATTTCAATAATAATTTTTTTAACTAGGAGAATAATGATGATGGGAACCTCTCAGATCGTGGTTATGATGATATATTTTGGGAATCGCCATTTGGCAGATGAAGATTTCCAGCTTGACTCTTTGCTGAATGTAAGCATTTTTTTTCCAGTTGTTTGATTTAAGTTGAATCTGCTATCAACAGCTAATTGTTTCTATTCTTCCTTGTATTGTTAGCCCTGGAAATTAGAAATTACCTAGCAACTTTATCTGTTTAAAGAATTAGCTGCTGCTGCTTTGATTGTAATGTTTCTGTTTTGTTTTATCCTTGAACCCATGCGATGTGATAGGTTCTGTTACATTACATATTTTATCCTCTATAATGTTTACATCCATATATATATATATATATATATGTGTGTGTGTGTACATGTGTCTGTGGGTGTGCGTACGTGTGTGTGTTTGTGCATATATATATATGTGTGTGTGTGTGTACATGTGTCATGTGTGTGTGTGTGTGCATAGTTCTTTTTTAGTGCAGATGCTCTCAATTTTTTAATGCAAATACGCTTTTAAACTATAAAATTTAATAGAGTTAAGATTTTAATTCTCTTAAACCGCATGGTTTTATAGTTTATTAAAAAATAATCTTATTAGACCCCATAATTTGAGAGCGTATCCACATTAAAAAAAATGCGGGCATCCGTACTTGAGAATGAAATATATATATATATATATATTTTGCCTTTATATTGATAGCTCTTGAAGATGAAAATGAAACAAGCAAAAACTTATTTGTCCTTTTCAAATATATGCCCTTCTGTGCGTTGTGTATATCCCAACAGAACTTTTACACTATCTTATCTTATGATCAGTAAGCTCATTTTGACGATTTATTCTTATTTACATAATCATTTTTTAACCTGAATGAAGATTATATGGCTGCGCATCATGAGCATGTAGCTGTAGAAACTTGAAACTAGATCTTATTAATTTTAGTCCTTTAGTAATCAATAGGTGACACATTTTTCTACAAAACGTGAATATTTTGTTCAGACTTCTCAGTATGAAGAATTTATGAAGAGATTTCTGACAGTGAATCCTAATACTACCCGGCTGATCGATTTGATTGTTAACGCTTGATGAAGAGAAGTACACATGGGTTGAAGTAAGAAGATGAATTAAAAGGATAATGTGTTGTTTAATGGGGGACATTTGCTTGTTCGGATCAAGAGCCAATTTGGGATTACAGTGGCCGATGAAATAAGTTAGTGATTAAAAATAAACGTAAGTTTAAATTATTTTTAATTACATATTAAGGTTTATGAAAAATAAGAAATAATTATCTTTTTATTAAAATATTAAGGTTAAAATAATAATTTTAAAAAGATATGCGGTGATTATAATAAGTAATATTCTGTTTACTTTTAAAAGCTGATGAAAAAGCTTATGAATGAACAACAGCATTTTTAAAAAAAAAATTACCAAACTTTCTTTTTGGTCAAAATTTATAAAATAAATAGTTTATAGTATTTCAACTTCAATATCAAATTGGACCTAAGAATTCTCTACTTATTTGCAAAGTTATGCTTATTTTCTTGATGAGCATGGAACTACAACTAATGGTTTGCACTGACCTGGAATTAAGTTTATCGCTATGTGACTCTCAACTTATTTGACAATTTCCTAGGCCTCCACCAGCAGAATTGCAACTAATGGGTGCTCTGAGTCATTTATCCGTCTAATCATGGAATGGTCAGAGAGTTGCTCTTTGTAATTATTGGGTCCATCTCATTTGAGGGCCCAAAAGCCCATAGTTCAAAGGCTTACTTGATGTGTCATTATTATTAGGTTTTGGACTTGGATGAAATTAACCAAATGAATATATATAAAAAACGAAAGTGAAAGCCGCAGCCCCAGATAACATGTTCATGAAAAGACGAGAGATGGAGAGACAGACAGCGGCGTGAAACTGTTTTTAATTGTTATTTAAGATATCTATTTATTTAAGAGATAGATATTAGGTTATTACTAAAAGTAAAGATTATTAAAATTTTAAATTGTTATTTAAGATATCGCCTTGTACACTTTTATTGGTCTTAATTTTTATTTTATTCTCTTATTGATTGTTATTTAAGATATCTATTTATTTGAGAGATAGATATTAGACTGTTACTGGAAGTCAAGATTATTGAAATTCTTAATGTTGTTAGCCTCTAAAATTATCTAGAGAAAAATTTGTGCTATAATCTCATTATTAATATAGTGAAAGGTTATAATAGACTACAGTTACATAGTTTTTTCTGATTTTCTATATAAAAAATTATGTTTCTTATAATTGATTTATTGTTTTAGATAATACTAGTTTATTTCCTCCTTATTTATTTATAACACATATTCTATTTTAATTATACCAAGAAGAAAAGAATTTGTTTCTATTTAATTTTTGTTGCTGTTTGTGTGGTAACATATTCGTGAAGGGGTATATTCAAAGAAATAATATCAGTTGCAAACTTGCATATCTTTTCCTCTAAGGAACTTCTCCATCTTTGTCAAACACAATCTTTGAATGCTAGTATTGAATTTCCATTTCTATGTTGCTGGTGACGACTTGCAAGCCGTATGTTGATTTCTAGTCAATGGAATTAAAGAGGAGGAGATTGGTGGATGAGAAAAAAATTAAAAATGGTGATAAATTCTCCATGGTCCATGAGGCCTCGTTCTTCTTCCTGTGACCATGTGTGCTCACAGAAGCTTCTATTGAAGACTCATTCCAGTGTCCTCTAAAATAGGTAAATTTACCAATAAAATTCAATTACTTTGTGTCAATGCAATGGCTAAAATTTCTAAAATTTCATTTAATAATTATCACTAACCTACCTTGCCGTTAACCCAAAGTCAGTGCCATTTTGGAGAATTAAGACCATTCTGGTGACTTTCACTTAAACGCTTCAATGGGGGCATTCTTAACTGTGGATACTGGAAAAGAAAAATTAAAAATTAGTGACATATATAATGATATTGCCCTGAAATTAAAAGAAAAAAGGAAAAAAAATCATACTAATTTGCTGTCAATATATGTTAGGGAATTTTAACCCCAAAATTATTTGTTGTATTATACAAATAAGTAAACCCAATCTTATTATATATAAAAATTATTTCTTGTATTCTTTCTAAAATAAATTAAATCCAAAAAAAATTAATAATTCCTTAAATAGAGATCTTTCTAAAAAATATATATATATATATCTTACAAAATCATTAATTAAAAAAAATACTATTTCCTGACGGGATATGGCGTTCGCAAGCGTTACTTTCCTGAAATCTTTTGAGTTTGTCAAAGATATGTTGACACGATTAAATGCAAGCAAATGAATGGCAGCGGTCAGTGAAATTCAATTAATTTACAAACAAAAGAGAGAAAAGGACACCACCATTATTCCTCTATGATAGGTGAGTTTTAGGTTGAAAGGAATCTATAAAATAAAATTGTGACAGCTGTATGATAGTATCCCTTCAACTAACTTAGTTTGCTTTAATGCAGTGTATTTCCTAAAGTTATTATTATTCTTATCATCAACCGCCCGAACCTTTTATTGACAAAGATGTTCATTCCTGGGTTTTATGATTAAAAAAATAATGACCACAGTTTAGACAAATAGACCTTTATGTTTTTTTTTTTTAATTTACAGATACACTGATATTTTATAACTAAAAATTTGCTGATACTAATATAATTGAATTAGATACACATCATAACCAAATTAGGTCAATTTTCCTGTAGCATAAAACAGGTCGAAATTCTTTCTTTTGTAAGAAAAATCCCAATGATTAATCTGCTCTATCCATATTGTGAGAGAAAATTCTACCCGTACAAGTTGTAGAGAAGACCCATGGGACTTGAACCTTTTTGAGGGCATTTATGCTGAAGCTTAAGTTTTTAGGTTTACTGATAATCTAATATGTAATCATAACAGATTTATCTTGGGTATACTGTGTATAAAATTCCTCCTACAAGAGTTAGATTTACATAAATTCCCACAAAGCGAGAAATACACCTTACGAGAATTAGCGAGTCTTGCATGTGAAGAAATGTTGTTGAAACTTGAAGTCAATTGAAAAGAAAATATTTATTTATTTATTTATTAAATTACTGAATCCAATAAAAATGTTAATACAAGAGTGCTGTCAAGCTAAATCTCACTAGAGGCAATTTGGTCCATTTCATGTGAAGACTTTGATTGACCTCCACTTAGAATTCTTTATAAATTATTGAACTTTCTCCAAATCGTTTTTCTGCAAGTGACAAGAATGGCTCACTATTCATACATTAACGTCGTTTTGTCACTCTCTCTCTTCTCATGTGTCATCTCTCTGTCGTTAGCTCAAAATTCTGACATCAAATTGCCACTTAGAGCTGTGAATCTCGGGAACTGGCTTGTCACCGAAGGATGGATGAAACCTTCTCGCTTTGATGGTATTCCTAACAAGGATCTTCTGGTAATTTTCACACCAATTATTAACACTGCCTTCATTTTGTTCGTGGCTTCTTTAATCCATGTATCAGTACTGTTGCGGAATGGTTGACAATGTACTAAATAGTGCTTGCTTTTGATTTATGGCAGGATGGAACTCAAGTTCAGCTCATGTCAACAAAGTTTCAGAAGTATCTTGCCGCTGAAAGTGGAGGTGGCAATATTGTTGTAGCCAACAGAACTTCAGCTTCTGGCTGGGAGACTTTCAGGGTTAGTGCTTCTGCTCAACTTATGAAATTGTGCGTGATTGCTGTGCTTCTGTTTAATTGTGAAAGCATTATGGCTAAAGTGTTACTTGTTGACAATAATTTCTTTGATTTTGATTTCTGATCAGTTGTGGAGGGTCAATGAGACATTTTACAATTTCAGAGTGAACAATAAGCAGTTTATTGGACTGGAAAATCAAGGCCAAGGAAATGGTTTAGTAGCGGCTTCGAATACAGCTGGTTACTCCGAGACATTTCGGATTGTGAGGAAAGATGGTGATTCTAGTCGAGTTCGACTCAGCGCATCAAATGGGATGTTCATCCAGGTAGTTTAAGTTGTATGTACATAAATCTTAAGTGTTTGAAAAACAGATGCTTGATTTATTAGTTTTTGCAATGTGATTAGGCCATTTCAGAGACAAGATTGACGGCTGATTATGAAAGCTCAAGTTGGGATGATAGTGATCCATCTGTGTTTAAATTGAATATTGTGGGTACTTTACGAGGTGAATACCAAATTACAAATGGCTTTGGCCCTGACAAAGCTCCTCAAGCTTTGCAGGTGAGAATTCAATTTGAAATATAAAGATGATAATTATTATTGCGAGTGAATGTAAATGATTCTGTGGATAAATTCTTTGTAGGATCATTGGGACAGTTACATCACTGATGAAGATTTCAGATTCCTCTCATCAAATGGTATCAATGCTGTGAGAATTCCAGTTGGGTGGTGGATTGCAAACGATCCAACACCGCCAAAGCCTTTTGTAGGGGGCTCATCAAAAGCCTTAGACAATGCTTTCGATTGGGCAGAGTGAGTAGTATTGAATCATGCTTATGAATTATCGTGCAGGCAAATGTTTTTCTAATGGATGTTTATTTTCTCTGCATGCAAATGAAGAAAATATGGGCTGAAGGTGATTGTTGATTTGCACGCTGTCCAAGGTTCGCAGAACGGCAATGAACACAGCGCGGCAAGAGATGGATTCCAGGAATGGGGAGATTCTTATATAGCAGATACTGTCGCTGTAATTGACTTTCTGGCTGCAAGGTTAGTTTAAGACACTAATTTTCTTAACTTATAGTCAAATTAAGTGTCATTTTATGAACTTATTAAAGCTTACTGTGCATATTTGCACTCTGAGCAGATATGCTAATAGGCCAAGCCTTGCTGCCATTGAGTTGATTAATGAGCCGCTTGCTCCTGGGGTCACTTTAGACACTTTGAAAAGTTATTACAAGGCAGGTTATGATGCTGTGAGGAAATACACTTCAAGTGCTTATGTGATCATGTCCAATCGTCTGGGACCTGCTGATCATAAGGAGCTACTCTCATTTGCAAGTGGCCTTAGTCGTGTAGTCATTGATGTGCATTATTACAATCTGTTCAGCAATAATTTCAATAGCTTGAATGTGCAACAGAACATCGATTATGTCAACAACCAACGAGCTTCTGATCTTGGCGCCATCACTACTTCAAACGGTCCTCTAACTTTTGTTGGTAAGTCAGTTACATTTGCGCTTATATGCAAAAGATACACTCAAATTAGAATCAGGAAACCAAACTTGTGGCTTAATTTTGCAGGGGAATGGACATGTGAATGGAATGTAAAGGGGGCATCAAAGCAAGATTACCAGAGATTTGCAAATGCTCAACTTGACGTGTATGGGCGTGCAACATTTGGATGGGCATATTGGGCTCAAGAATGTGAGGCGAACCACTGGAGTCTCAAATGGATGATCGAAAACAACTACATAAAGCTAGTTTAGAGTCTAATTATGATCACCAGTTTCTGCTTTAATTATAAATAACGCTGGATTTAAGATGCTATGATATTTAACAAAGTTTAAAAGCTAAAAAGCTCTGTCTTAAATTTTCACAATCCAGATATGTTTAACTTAATTTTTGACTTCCCAAGGCCATGATTTGATAGTATTTGGAACAATTTAGCCACGTAACTCATAGGAATCTGTTACTTTCTGGGATCATTGGAAAACTTACATCACCGATCAAAATTTCAAGTTCATGTCGTCAAATTATCTTATTGCAGAGCATTGACTAAGCCTTTTATTGGGGGATTCTTGCAAGCCTCAGACAATGCTTTCACTTTGGTACGGTAGGTACTTGGTGAATCAACTTGTTTTAAAGATTAAAAAATAATAATAATAATTAGTTTGCTCCTCATTTCTGAAGTGTTAATGTTTATTGCTCTACATCAAACAGCTTTAGTGAGTTAATTAAAAAGACTGAAAAATTAAAGCTAAGCAACAAAAACAACTCTGACAATGCAGATAATGATATATAATGATATATATATTAATTCCCAGCAGAATAAGTGTTTGCTGTTATAATCCTTTTTTAAAAAATATTAATAAATATGAAGCTTGATGTAACCAACACAACCAGAATCTAATTACTAAAGAGAAAAAAGATTCCATACAGCACACCGTAATCATTTCCAAGAAGAAAGTGAAAAGATTATGACTTAATATGATATTTATTCAAGTTTCAAATTAATTGAATATGGAGGCTATGCACACAACATGACAAGATCTAGCAAGGCGATACTTTCAACTACAAGATTGAAAATTTTGGGTGCTATAATTTTATTCACATGCATAACTTTCCTGAAGATCATAACATTACAAGCATGCATTAAATTTATGCTCACATACCAAGGAACATTGCCTAAATTTAACAACTTACAAGAAGCAATTACACAGACCTTTAAGAGAAAAAAAATTTGAATGTGACATTTGAACAAGATCAGAACCATTTTAACCATTGAAAAAATTTCCTGTAAACTCGGTCAACTTCTGTCCTGTGAAGTCGTTCTTGAATGCTAAACCCTGTTAATTCGGTGGCCATCTCATCTATATATAGATACAAACGCTCGTTTTCATTTTCCAAGACAGGAAACTAAAGATGAATTTCTATTTTTCGGTGCCGATTCTCTTCTCATTTTACCTCTCATGGGCTCTGTTTTGTTCACTCGCATCTCCCAACTCTGTTAATTTGCCACTTAAAGCTGCTAGCTTAGGTAATTGGCTTGTGACAGAAGGATGGACTGGAGCCTAATATGTTTTATGGAATTAAAAACAATGATCTTTTGGTACTATAAGCTTCATTGATGTTCGAGTTTATTTTACATTTCAATTTGGGAAAAATTTTTCAAAGCTATTAACTTGATTTGATTTTTTTTTTTTTTTGGCAGGATGGAACTCAAGTGCAGTTAATATCAACAAAGCTGAAAAAGTATCTCACTGCAGAAAATGGAAGTGAAACAATCTTGATGGCTAATCATAATTCGAGTTCAGCCTCTATCTGGCAAACTTTCAGGGTTGGTCCGATAAGCAAAAAATATATTTCGAAATCACACACCATTTGGTGAATGTTACTAGAACAGACCATAATATTTGCAATAAGCATAATGCATAATCATTTACTACTGCTTGTTTATATCTTACTAATATTCCTTTGATTTCCATCAGTTGTGGAGGATCAATGAGACATTTTATAATTTCAGATTGAGTAATAAGAATTTTATTGGATTAGAAAATCAAGGAAACAAGCTAGTAGCAGTTTCAGTAAAAGAAAATTTTCCAGAGGCATTTCAGATTACTAGGAAAAATGGTGAGCCACATCAAGTTCGTTTCAGAGCATCAAATGGGTATTTTCTTCAGGTACACTTAACAACTATAAACACAATTTGAAGATCAAATTCTGGTAAATTGCATCATTAACTTGTTCTCACAACATACTTAGGCAAAATCAGAAATGCAAGTAACTGCAGATTATAAAGGCTCAAGTACTTGGGAAGAAAATGATCCATCTGTTTTTAATATGACAATTGTTAGTACAATGCAAGGTGAGTACCAAATCACAAATGGCTATGGCCCGGATAAAGCTGCTAAATTCATGCGGGTAAGAGTTGATCAATTCTTTGTATTACTGCTAGCAATTTGGCAGGAAAATAATTCATATGATCTATTCATTCTTTCCAGGATCATTGGAAAAGTTACGTCACCGAGGAGGATTTCAAATTCATGTCGCAGAATGGTCTCAATGCTGTGAGGATTCCAGTTGGGTGGTGGATAGCCTATGATCCAAAGCCTCCAAAACCTTTTGTTGGGGGCTCTTTACAAGCTTTGGACAATGCTTTCAGATGGGCACAGTGAGTATTTATTAAATCAACCTCATTTATGAATAAATATATAAGTAAATTCTTCATTTTTAAAGTGCTAATGTTAATTATTTCTTTGCATATCAATGAAGGAAATATGAGATGAAGGTGATTGTGGATTTGCATGCGCTTAGGGTCTCACAAAATGGCTCTCCTCACAGCGGATCTAGAGATGGATTTCAGGAATGGAGTGATTCTGACATTCAGGAAACTCTGGCCATCATAGACTTCCTTGCATCAAGGTTATTATTATTTTCTTACAACTTTCAGGTGCAAATACTTACGTTTTACGGAATATGGATTGGAGCTATACAATTTCGCAGCATGCTTTACAACTTCTCCTCAAATTGTAACATATGAACATACATAAAAATTGTATTGCTCAAGTTTCCATTTTGCAACATCTGGACATCCATATAAAAGACGAAATTTATAGTGCTCTGTATATATTTTCTTTACACGCTTAAAAAATAATCTCCCAAAATTTATTAGAATTGAATGCAATGCCAATCGCATTCTCATTCCATGCAGGTATGCTAATCATCCAAGTCTAGTGGCAATTGAGTTGATGAATGAGCCTAAGGCGCCCGATCTTAAATTAGACAGTCTGAAAAGATATTACAAAGCCGGTTATGATACTGTGAGGAAATACAGCTCAAGTGCTTATGTGATTCTTTCCAATCGATTAGGAGGAGAATGGAGTGAGCTGCTCTCGTTTGCAAGCAGCCTTAGCCGCGTAGTGATTGATGTGCATTTTTACAACCTCTTCTGGGTTAATTTTAACAATATGTCTGTGCAACAGAACATTGATTTTATCTATAGACAAAGATCTTCTGATCTCAGAAATGTAACAACACCCGATGGCCCTCTAAGTTTCGTTGGTAAGTCAGCTTCACTTATGTTTCATCTCACACTGCAGAGCGAGCTAAAAAAGAGAACCGTGTCAAGCTGTTTGACCAAAGTTTGTTCGTGTATCATATCGAAATAAAAGGTTTCTAATTAAGCTAGTGGCATGTTTTTGCAGGGGAATGGAGTTGTGAATGGGAAGCAGAAGGAGCATCAAAGCAAGATTACCAAAGATTCGCAGAGGCTCAACTAGATGTTTATGGACGTGCTACATTTGGATGGGCATATTGGGCTTATAAGTGTCATTTAAATCACTGGAGCCTCAGGTGGATGATTGAAAACAATTATATAAAGCTCTAGAGTCCCCATATGCACAAAGTGAATTGTTAACTAGCGTTAGCACTTAGCTCTTTTTTTTTATTTTTTTACCCCACTTATTTTTCAGCTGTTCCGGTACGTAATTTCAAGGTTTGAAACTATTTTGATTGAATGTTATTGGAAAATTTGAACGTATGACAACTTATACAAAAAGTGGCAAAAAAATGTCTATGATTCTCGTTTTGGGTGCGTGAAGCTTCGAGTTCGATTCTCGGAATGCCCCCTTATTCATCTGAAATTTTACAAATCCATTTTTCTGCATCAAAGTGGATTGAATTGGCTCAATGCACAGGCCCACATACGCACATAAAGCACATAACTTCTGCGAGTACTTCTATTTCAACTTCTGCTTCAGAAAGATAATAATAATAATTAAAAAGAAAAAGAAAAAGAAAAGAAAAAGTGGCAACTTCTGCCACCAACTCGCTTTGATCTCGCACTTTTCACTCACAGAGTCACCCCAAAAAGCTCTCACACCCTCTTCCTCCACCCTTTCTTCATTACATTCGCAAACGCAACTCAGTCATATTTTTAGTTCTCTCAATGAACCAAACGACACTGGCAAAATCACCCCCATTGAAACTAGTAAGCACATTTTTCTCCAAACCCATTTTTGCTTTTGTTTCAGATAAAGAAAAATAGTTTGTTTTTAATACATTTTGTAACACTAAAACCCTTTTGTTATTTCATTTGTTTCTTGTGCAGGGTATCCTACAGTCATGGATATTAATCAAATACGTGGATTCTTGCCCCCCAGGTGATTCAATTGTTATAATGTTCAACTTTGGCCCCCCTTTTTAATCTCTTTTTTCCTGGAAAAAAAAATTGGGTGTTCAATTGTATACGTTTCCATTTCTGTTAGTCGATAGAGAACAATCCAGGGGTGTCAGCTGTGGCTACAAAGAATGTGACTATAAATGATAATTTTTTTTCCTATGCATTTTCCTGAGAGGCCTATTGTGCCTGGTGAGCTTATGAATGAGATACTAATGTGCTTGATTACCTACATTTTTGTCATGCTTTCTTTGCCCTTTAACTAATTTAATTTTATGGTTAAACAGTAGGAGAAAAACTGTGGATGATCAAAATTTCAAGGTTTTAATGTTATATGTGTCTCTTGGTTAATCTCCCGGTTGTGGGGGTTTAGCTGATTATATATGATTTTTTAATTTAGGATAAGATTGTAAATGGATGGATGAAATGGAAGTATGTTGGAGTGTTTTATCACTCTGAGATGCCTATCAAGTAAGGGGGAAATTTGATCATAGTAGCCATGGCTTATGTTTGGGGCAAAACTTTTGGCATTCAGGAAAGGACTTGTTTATGAAGGCCTTTCATGAAAGATGGAATCAGGAAAACTTTTTTTTTTGTTTATCGATATATGTTAAGAGTTAGAAGCAAGGGGGAGGATGAGATCAAATATCTTAAAGAGTTTGGTGATGAGTACTATAGACCATCGACTGGCAGTGAGGATGCTAGCTGAAGGCGTTAGGAGAGTGAGAGAGATTTGTGAAGGTCTTAGGTTGTTGGCTCATGGGAGCTGGATGTTCTATAATTCAATTAAAATGTTGGCTTAGTTGACCCATATGGAAAGTAGCAAAAACAAAAACAGGATTTATCAAGCTGTACTAAAGTAGTTGGGGTCATGAGACTGCACTCTGAGTCGATTTTCGTGAAGTGAGAGTGGAGAGGCTTTAGTTTTTCTATACATGTTAAAGAGATTTTACCATTTTTGTTGGAATTTCAAGCAAGCGGCAGCAACCACCCAAAAACTTCTTCTGGCATTTCTTTCTCTTGTAGAGAAGCCTCTCTATTTATAATCTTCACACGGTTGGTGAAATTTAGTTTTAGGTGAGTAGAGCTTTTGGCTTTGTAAACAATTTTCAACCAATTCATCCTTTTGCTTCCTATAGATAGAATGGATTCACTGAATTAGAAAGGTAAGAAGAAGCCAGAAAAGTGTTCTTGGTTGTGTCTGCTCGCCGGCTCCCAACCTCGCCCCTGCACCTATTTGTATGTGTGCATCTGCCTGCATACCTCTGTGTGTGTGTGTGCACACTATTGAAACTCATAATGTGAAAGGCCTCAGAGCTGCGGAGTTCTTACACTGGAAGATTTTCTGGATGCCTTCAAACTTCTTGAGCTGAAATATTTCTGATTGCTATGGTTTGGGATTTAATGTTTACAGTAATTGAGCCATTCCTAAAAATATCCAAATTAGCAATATAATTGAGAAATTTTGACAGTTCTTAAGTTGGCAAATGAAACACAACATAGAAAAGGCATTTAGTAAGTGGCTCTGAATTTGGAGAGGTCCTTCTGCATGATTCTGATAAAATTTGAATTTAAAAATAAAAATTGAACACAATCTTAATGAAGGGTATGATTTTTACTCAAGGCCTCTTCACAGTTCATAACCTTGTATTCACTAACGCAGAAAGCCTATAACCTTCCGATCGAGGGATATGTTCATCAGAATCACCAGGGGATGTGTCTCTATTTAGGTTTTATACCCCCTTCACCCATATTCAGTTTTCTGCTATTTCAGTTGAAATCCTACGGACAGACAGTTTTTAATACAAATTGTAGTAGTACATTTTTCAGGCTATTGAGTGTACACAAACCCATTTTTCGCTGAACCCTATCATGGGCAGATGCAGGATCAACTTCTGTCAAACTAGCTTGATAAGAAACATGTTGAAGCATGTCATTCTGGGTGTGGTTGGTAGGTTCTGTCAGTAAGGGCAAAGGATGTGATTTGATGCATATTAGTTGGATACTCATAGCTTTCAATCCCTTCCCTACATTAATTTAGATAAGAACAAAAAAAGGTAAAAGCACCGACATGTTACTGAATGCCAGCCCAGTGTGTCCTACCTCCCTACTCCATTTATGATGGAACGAGAGAGGTTATCAACTCGAGATTGATTGTGCTGATTTTATTTATATTTCATTTCAAGTATTTTGTAATTTTCTTTCAAGATATCTTCTAATTAATCCAAAATCAAACTAGAATAGTTTCAATTGATTTTGCCATAGGATCCTTTTACTACTGCATGATCTTATTATGTACTTCATTAGCAACCTCCTTTGGTGTACTGTTCTATATGGAAAAGTTGTCTAGATCCTTTGGTTTCTTTTTGCTGAGATTTAGAATTTTTCTTTTCTACCAACTGCAAGCTATTCAATGTTGTTTGAGATTTAGCCTGCTTCAGAATGATGCCTGGTTCTGGAAGCTTCTTCCGACCATCAATTCCAAAGTACTTTTTGACTAGCAGAGTATTAAGTAATTCATTTCACCTTTTAACCTTAATCATCGCGTGTAGAAATTGAGTATGCATTGAAAAACATGCGCACAATGGCTATAAAGGCATGTAATTCATGCTTCAGTATTGTAGCAAAAGTTGGATGCTAACGTTGCCTTGTGTTTTGCCTTTGAATGCCTTTTCTCGTGAGTCTCTCTCTCATTACTAACCGTAAAAAGTAGGCGAAACTTAGTGATGCGATACCTCAGGCTTTGATAAAGTACAAGTACGCCACTAAAAACCGGTTTTCAAAAATACGTGCTATATAATCACCAGAATTTAATTGCTGCGTTTAAGTTCTATGTGCACTTCTGATTCTTCTGTGCTTACGCTAAATATAATAATTTACCTTCTGGTAGTTACTAACAAATATGGTTGCTTGATTTAGGCAATGACCCAGGTAGGAGGCTTGATTGTGCTGCAACCAGAAGTAGGAGGCTCCTATGACAGCTTCTTCTATGCTGGAATTGAGAAAGTCAAGCAAAGTGAGGTTTCGGAAGCTGTGATCGCAGGAGATACTCTGGTTATGAGGATGACACTAGTTAAGCTGCAAAAGCGGTTTGGAATAGCAAAGATGGAAGGAAAGGCACATGTTTGGAGATGATTTAGTATGCAAGGGTGAGTTCCTGATGGCTACCAGCACTGACGAATATGCTCAGTTTTGTTCTCTCATCTTTCTAATAAGTTGTACCTTCTTCCTTGAGCCTTTTTATGTACCCATTGTTTGTAACTGAGATGTCTCATTTTTTAGCTGAGGTATACAAAATTTTGATGCTGTGGTCAGTTCTTGCTACGTTGTGTTTTTTGCGAGATGTATGATACTGAAAAAGAAGATAGGATAAAGTGCTTGTTTGGCTCAAGTGCAAGAACTATGCAGTGCATGTTCTTAGAAATATGAAAAAAGACTTGAGGTTGCAAAAGGCTTCGAGTTTGTTGATATTGTATTCTTTGGACTTCAAACATTTGTCATTCACCCTCATGGATAAAACACGTCTGTAGAGAATTCTAGACATAAAAAAACGTAGGATGTGACAGGATAATATTACCAAATCTGCAATTTGATTAAGCAAACAAATGCTATGATACACTTTTGAAGCTGCAAGCCATTTTTCATCATGATTAGCTTGGCATGAAGAGTCCCTTACGAAACCATGATTCACCGACGTTAAAGGAACATAAAACTCAACATCATTTACACCTTGATTATGACCAAGTTATTCTATTTTGCCAAGTAATTTAGTGCCATCCCCGACATCCGTGCATTTTCAAATTTCATTGATCCTTTTTATCGGCCACTTTTATCATGGTCCTTTTCCCTGAATGAAATCTCATTTCAATACAGCAAGCAAGATGAAGAAGCAATTGAAAGCTATAATTGGTGTCTAGAATTCCTTTTCGGGCTCCCAATGATGTGCTTGATGAGTGCACAAATTAAAAACCTTTCTTTGGCAGCTATCATTGCCCCATTTTTCTTGTCCATCTCTTTTCCCATTGGTAGGAAACATCAATTATTACACTTCAAATATTAATGGATTCTCTTGCTCTTGCTCTACAGCCATACACTTTGTTTGCATATGTTGGCTTGTGCCCATCCTTGTACAGAGTAAAGATATTAATGCACATTATTTGGCCACTACTGCTCATTTTTCCGTGTAGACACTTTTAAAATCATCATCTTGAGAAGCTTTCTTGATTGTCCATGCCTACCAAATCTTTCTTGAATCTAACAAGGCAAAAAAATTTCCGTGTAGACACTTTGTAACAAGGCAAAAATTACAAAAATTTCGAAAAGAAAATTTAATATGTAAAAAAAATTTTGGGACGGATAACAAACAACCAGTAACTAACATGTAATCTCCATAAAGCACAATGGAATTTTAGTTGGGGCAGACCATGGAGCCAGAATTGAAAAAATAGGAGGCAAAAGTAATAAGGATTAATTTTTAGATGTGAAAGTTCGAAATGAACATGTAACTTTATGAACAAACTGTTAATCTATTAAAGTTATAGGGCTCATATTATAAAATAAATTTATTTTTTTAGTTAAAAAAATAATTATTATTTTTCAGCCAATCTCTTCACGTCACATCAATTTGTATACAATAATTAATTTAAACAAAATTATTTATGGTTCTATAGTGATTGTAATATTAAATATATAGTATATAACATAACAATTTTTTTGTGCCTTTTTTGTTGGGTAGCATTTCTGTTTAAAGAGAAAACTACAGGATGGGCGCACCCAATAGTGGCTCAACCTTAGACAAGTTAGCCAATTGTTACGGCCCACCGAAAATTAGGGCCCCAATTTAGGATTTGTTAAATTTTTTTTACAAAAATAATTATGTTTTAAAAACAAAAATTTTCGCGAATAAGTTTTATTTTCTTTCTCAGTATAAGCCGAACAAAATTCTGTGTAAATATATGTTAAAGGCCCATCAATATTCTAAAGGTAGTATTTATTTATTTCCCAATTTAAGACTTGAAAGTTAATTTTCTTTATGTTAATAACTCCTTCTAGTTACATCTCCTATACGTAATTTATTATTTCTTCAAACTATAACTAAAATAAAATCTTACCAAATTTCAATTAAGTGCTAGTTTTGTGCTTTTAATAATTTTCAGTCACGCTTGAATTTATAATAGAATATGATTGGCATTTATTTACATGTATATTCTTATCTAATAGCTGCCAATTACACTTTTCTAAATAAAGTATAGTAATTAGAACATTCTAAGACCCTGATCATAAGCTACAGCTTATAGACAATGTCACATCTAAAGCGTAACAAATTTTAATTATAAAATTTATTTGAACTTTTTTCGTGAGGCCCAATGTTGTCTTGAGTCGACCCCGGGCATACCACGTGATATGTATGTATTCCTATTCAATAATATTTTGACATATATACATTCTTTTTACAGAAAAAGAAAAAAAAAAAGAAAAAATCATAACAAGATTGAAAAGTAAATTATTATAAATCATAATTTGAATCCCAACTGATGTAGTATTCATCCATTGGATGGTAATTAAATAATTTTACTAATTATGAAATCTATCATCCAATAAATGAGTGACACAGAATATTGGAACTCAAATGTTGAGATCCTAAATATTATTTAATTAAAATTAGTCTCATGCATTTATTGGGTGCTTCCATTTCGGGACCATCCCATATAAAATACTCTCTTCAAATATTCTTCATTAGGCTATGGTTTTGTCGTTACGATATGGTCACAACAGGCACCACATTTTTACAATTTTTAGTGTAAAATTTGTTGCACATTGAGTAAAGTTTTGTAGTTCTGACAGAATCCTTGTAAAACATGCCAAAAGCTTATGGTATTAGTTGGTTTGATTATTAATATTGAAATAATTAAAGATATTAAATTTAAAAATCTTAATCACACCAAAATTGAACAGAGAGTGTAATCTACCTATTAAGTGTCATTACAGGTGATTGACCAAAAACTTTTTTAGTTTTGATTATACGAATGGATATTAGAATTTCTATACGCAACCAATTTGATTCCAAAATTCAAACACCATAATGTATTACTAAATCAAAAGGTCCAATATCATATCCAATGACATTTATATATAAATAAAAAGTTTAAGCTTATAACTAAGAGTCCAACGATTAAAGTTATGGTAATTAAAAACTAATCTATAACTCTCATTACATTTTAGATATTATGAATTCAATTGCTAAGGCGGAACTACGCTTGAGAAGGATGTCGATAAAGATAATTAACTAACTTAATAACAAGATTAGTGATGAGTGATGATAATGAAGTTGCAAAAGTTAAATCATATAAAATCATAGAGGGAAAAAAAAGTTTATTGAAAACAAGTAATTACTTTATATTATAATATAAAGATGCAAGGGAAAAAATGACATGCCAGATGGGGAGTTACCACTTGGAAATTATGAACTCTGTGCATGATGGCAGTGGGACCTATAACCTGGTGACAACACATAGCTTGATTGGCTGTTTAGGTTACTAACTGTTGCTTCTTTGATATTGAGTTTTGCTTTTTAATATGTTTGGCTTTTTGTCAGAAAGAAACCATGGGTATTGGACCCATTAGGGCCCCAACTATTGACATAAAGTGCATGCACTAAATAATTGATGAATGAAATTAAAAATAAACCTGAGGAAAGTCTTATTATCAGTTAGGTCCAAGAATTTTAATCAAATTATAACAGGATCCTTGAATGGTATGATTATATTATATAGAGATGTATCATTAATCCTTGACAAAATGACCACAATGCTCGTCTAATGTGATTTATGCATGTAACTTATGTTTATAATTATTTTGCTTTTGTTTAAATTTGAAAGCGCAATAATAATGGGAAGTCCAACTATGCCTGCGGCCTAACCTCTTATTTTTTTACAATGACGATTCTATTTCATAGCGGCAGTGCCAATGGATAAAAAAATAATATCTCAATTTCAAATGCACATACCTAAAATAGATAAGCATAATAATTATTTTAAAAGTAATACCAGGCATCATAACATTCCAATCCCAATTAATTTAGCATCAATTCAATGGATAGTGGTTAAGTAATTTTATAAATTATGAAATTGATCATCTAGTAGATAAGAGACACATAGCATTAAGACTTAAATCGAAACTCAAATATTAAGATACCTAATATTATTATAATTTTAATAAACAAATAAATATATTTTCACACTCATATTAAATTTTTTAATGTGTGAAATGCTTATTTATTTATTTATTATTTAATTATCATGTAGTGATTTGTACAAAGGGTCGCATTTATCAGATAAATCCCAACAGACTCCGAACTTTGTAAGTGTACATAGGAGTAGGACCACTGCAAGTATAATTGGACAAGTTATATTTGAATTGCTTGTTCAAATTTCACTAACATTAGGGACCTATATGATAACTATCATCTAAATAAACAAATTATTTAGAATATATGCATATATATAGTCGTAGAGAATGAGTCATTGATGTAGACAGAGCAGGTAAACTGTTTATTCTGTCGCTTTTCAATTCATTTTTTTATGTTGAAAGGAGAAAATAAAATATTTGCGGTGCTTTATTAATTATTTTTTTTAATATTACATAATAATTCAAATGCAATTATTTTGATCAAATAATGCAAAGCCTCAAGGCTCCAATGGAGATGTTAACAAAACTTGTTTATTCATACGTATTCTTCCACCTCTCATGGAGAATTATGAAACTTAATTTTTATCACAATTATTCTGTTCTTCGTCAAAGCAAATCTTATTCGAATATATAATCGGTGATGAAGGGATGGAGAATTGAATAAATATAAAACAAAATTGTTTTAACATTTGTCTCACAAGATACACAGAACATAACTATATATCATAGGAATGATTATTTTCATAGATAAAAAATTTGGCATGACGATTAATTAATTATTTCAATCTTAGTACAACTTACAAATTCACAATAATCCATTTAGTCTAATAGTTTTCGTTTCCTAATCCCTTGAAATCTTAAACTTTATCAAAATCTGATAAAAATGACAAAATTGAAACACCTAATTATTGCTGTAGATACGTATGAAAAAATCATACACATCTTTGGTACAATTTTCAAATTTTAATTGAATCTTATCAGCATTTGTATGGCCGCATAATGAATATACATGTGTATATATACATTGCATAAGGAGTGGCATTAGGCTTCATCCGAGAAATTTAATGACAATAACCAAATGACCAGGTTCGTGATTTGCTTCCTTAGGGCTTGGGTTTAAGTTTTCACTGCCACCTTTTTCTTAAAAGAACACTGACATAATTTGCTTCCATATACTGTGTTATAGGGAGAATTAATACGTGCCGGCCAATGCGTCGAGCCTCTCTTTTAAATGAGAGGACAGATTTCACTTAAACCTGTGTGCATGTGATTTGAAGCAAACATTGATATTGAATTGTGTTATATAATATAACTATTTAAGATCTAGTTTCGGTAGATAGATCCTATATATGTTAATGTTAATAATTAAAACAAAAATCTTCTTCAAAAGCTAGCATTGTCGCTTTCATATATCGAACCTATGTAGCATTAAAAAGAAAATGTTTTGATTTATTTTTTAAAAAATTCATCGACGTCAATACTATATCACTTCTGAAAGAATAGCAGCGAATTTCAACTACATCTGATAGTGCATGAAAAGAGGTCCCCAAAGTCATCATTACTCAGTGCTGAGGTCACCTCCGTCTATTGTGCGAAACTTTGGAAAATTTAATGCCTTGACCCATAAGTCGTCCACAGTGAAAAGCTTGATTGAAAGAATGCCTAAAGTGAAAACTCTTTCTTTCTTTTTTTTTCCTCCTCCTGAAGCAGACTCGTATGAACCCATTTAAGACCGATATGTTGTGAAATGACATAAATTTAGATTTTTTTATTTTAAATGAAAAATTAAAATTACTAAATATTTTTACCATTATGCTTTCAAAATGAAACTAATGTTACGAATGAATAAAATGCTTAATTAAAATAAATATTTATATATATTTTTTAGTGTGGATGTATTTTTTTTTTCCATACAGATATTTTATTAAGTCGTGATTTAATAATATATTTACATAATTTAATAGCGTGCCCGCACTTAAAAAAATTAAGGCACATGCATTTTATATATATATATATATATATTGATTTTTCAATCAAGAATTTTTAATTTTATTAAAATTAGAGATTAACTGAAAGATGAAAAAATAATATATTAGAGTATGTATTTTTTTTTTTTATTGAATTTATGACTTTAACAAAGTTACGAATCTTTAATTAAAATATATATATATATATATATTTTTTTTTTTCCAAACGGAAACAAACATATTTAGGTGTAATATGTGTATATAGAACTCAACTCTGACTAAAGAGGTGAGCCTTTTTTTACTTTTTGGGTGACGGCGTTGGAGTTTGTTGTGCCGAGAGCCCTAGGAGTTTGGAAATATAAACATCAGCAATAGGGGCAATAGCATAGGCGCGGATAAATGCCAAACATCCGCCAAAAGTGAAAAGATGTTGTTGGCTTCGTGACTGTGAAATGTCCCATCGGCACAGACACCGCATTGCATCTGTCATTTATTTCATTTTGTGCGCTCGTCCCGCCCCCCGGACGACAGTCCAGTCCATTTTTGCATAAAATTTGATGCACGATGCGATGTGTCATAATCTTTTTTACTTGGAAACTGCATTTACTGTTTACCCCGATTATATGGTAAAAAGAAAAGTCCCTCTTCCTTGTTGGGACTTTAGGACTGTTTCGCCCAAGTAAATTCGGAGAATCTCACGACTGCAAAACTCCGAAATTGGTTGCTTGGGTAGTTTCTATTGTTTCGTTCAAGCATGTAGAATTTTAATCCTGTTATAAATTACTATGGTGATGAATAATAAATTAATTTCTCTCTAAAATTACTGCAAAAAAATATAATTTCTCTCTAAAATTATTAAAAACACAATATAACTTTATTTACTGTTCAAAAATTTATGAGATAAAGTAACTTAGATAGATTGCGTGATGAGTTGCAAATTTAAACGCATGCATGAAAATTCACAGTCTCTAGTCTCGTTAAATTTATCAGTCTTACTAAGGAGGTTATAAGTAACATAAGACGTTGCTTATAATGTTATCATCGAAGTTATAATAATTTATGATCATTATTAAATGAGTAATGATACAGCCACAAACTCTTGTACAAATTTATTTTGTATTAACTGATGTGGCATGATTTGATTGGTTGAATTAAATATCACTTAGTCTACATGATTTGTTTTCATTATTTTGTATTTTCTTTCAACTAATGAATTAATGCTAAATTAGTTTGTACAAATTTAATCTGTATAAAAATTTGTGACTGTATCATTACTCTTATTAAATACCATAAGTGGTATAGATTCCACTTTTAAATTTCCAAAGATATATAACCAGTAGATTCCCAAACCAAATGCTAGCATATTTTTATTTTTCTTTCCAAGTTAAAGAAAGTGAAGAATCAGCATGGTCCTCATCTAATTCGAATTTACTTAATTTTAGAAAATTCTTAGCAGGTGCGAATATAGGACCAAGATTTTATCCAAATTTAAGCTTTTATGCGAGGAAAAATATAATAGGATCTCCATAAATTAATACTTAATGAATTGATAACCTTATAAAACAGTAGTTTAATAATTTAATACATCTTTTCAATTAAAAAATCATTTTTTCTTATATGACTTACTTACTATGTAAATTAATAATTAACTTATTTAAAATTAAATCCACTTGATGTGTCATGTGACTTTTGTTATATATGTACGTTTTCTATTTTGTTTGCTGCTTATAAAAATTGAGAACTTCTAGGTTGCGTTATCATTTTACAACAAGCGTGAGATATTTAATATAAAAAAATTTACAATAATCTAATTACTACTATTATTTGAATAAAACATAATAAATACTAAATCAAGGTAAATAGACATTGTAAACATGATCATATTTTCTATTAAAAAAAGATTTTTTTAAAAAAATTAATTATTAATTTATCGATATATTAATATTTGTTAAATTAATAATTTTTTTATGGTCACAATATTATTAATTTATCAAGATTTTACTGATAAATTTCTTATCTAAAATTAGCAAAGAGAAGTGATATTTGACTCTTTAATTATCATATGACATAACATTCAATAAGCCCTTTAATTTTATCCCATTAGCTTCATGTTTTCATTTACTTTCACAATTTACCCTTATTTGTTACTTTTTTTAAGAGCTTTTATTCAAATTCTTGTAATGTCATTTTCAAACCCAAATTTTCAATAATTAATTTGATATTTTAAAATCTATTTATGTTCACTAAATCCCATCATAATTCTCTAGTTAGGCATGCTTGGATGATAGCAGTATAAAGATGAGTGATCTATTGGAAAGTCTTTGTATTAGCAGTATAAAGATGCTTTGAAATTCATCTTATTAATCATAATGTAAAAAAGTTAACTATTACATAACACTCATTTACTCTACATAAATTCAATTTTATAATTCAAGCCCACCTTTTTCTTTTTTTTTTATGATGTGGACATTCGCCCCAGCGGGCACCTGAAAATACACAATTGTCAAACTATTCAGTTAAGGTAATAATCGATCACTAATAAGCCCATAGTTGCTAATGTATAAAATTACTAATGTATCCCATTTTCTTAATTTATAAGCTCCAATATTAAAACTGCGCTCCAAAAATGACAAAAAAGGGCAAAAAAATAAAAATTAAAAAGACAAAGCGTGACGTGGAGTTCATAGAACCCGGTGCCCGCAAGCAACGGCCAAGATTCTCTCTCACTCTCTCCTCCTCCTCCCCACCATCATCTTCTTTAATTATCATCATCTTCTCTTCTCACCCTCCAGTTCCATAATTCACACTCCACTCTCTCTCTCTCTCTCTCTCTCTCTCCAACCCAAAAAAAATATATATATTTATATTATTACTACAGACGAGAGCTTAGGATGCTGCTAGGAAAGCGGCCACGGCCTCCGATTAAGAGAACAACCAGCATGACAGGTATCACCGTCGATATCGCCAACGTGGAATCAGATGGACCAGCTGATCATCATCAGCAGCAGCAACAACAACACCATCAGCCAGCTCCTGCTGCTGCAGCAGCAACTCATCATCACATGATGAATTTTAGCTATGACGATAACAACAACTTTATGTATGATCATCAACGTTTTTTGACGGCCATGGTGTCGCCTAGAAATAATTATCAGCAGCAGCAGATAAGTACCATTGGTAGAAGCTCTAATGAGCTTATTGAAACAGCTCATTTTTTGAGGACTTGTGGGCTCTGCAACCGCCGGTTGGCTCCGGGCAAAGATATTTACATGTACAGGTATGTTTCTTCCATCAATCTTCCTAGAAAAAAATATGGATTTTTCAATCAACACGATTCTTCTTTTTTTTTCTTGCCGTTTTTGGGATCTTGAAGGTATTTTCTTGTTTTCTTTCTGAGAGATTTTACTTTGATAAACTTGAAGATCTTTAGTTCATCTGTGTATATAGTATAGCGGCTGGAACGCTACAGCTTACCGAATTTTTTTGTTAACATATGTCAAGGTTTTTGTAGAAAAGTTTTCCAGCTAATGAATTGTATTTGAACTTTTAAAATATGTAACCTGTAATTTGAGAAATCTGAACTTCACAACACGTAAAATTTCACCTTTTATTACTATTTTTTTTCAGCGTCAAAATCTATGTAAAAACTATGGATGTTTATTTGTGATTGAGCTCTTAGCTTGATGATTCTGAAATTTGCAGTCCCTTTTTGTTTATTATAATATATTTTATTTTTAGCGAGACTTATTAATGAGGCTGGTAGCATATTTTAATGGGGTTTTATTTATTTATTGCGCAGGGGGGACACTGCCTTTTGTAGTTTCGAGTGCAGAGAGCAGCAGATGAAGCAAGACGAGAGAAAAGAGAAATTTGCAGCTTCATCATCATCAAAGAACAAAGAAGAAAGCCGTAAAAATAATGCAGCAGCAAGTTCTAAGAAAAGTGAGACTGTGGCTGCTGCTTAATTAAAGAGATAAAATTTAGATAATGGTGGTGATTAGAGAGTCCGTAAAACTTTGCCCATTTTGCTCCATTATTGGAGTCACGGCCTGTTTAAGTATTTTGCACGATGCAGATGATTTGGTTGGTGGTAAATTAATTATAATAACTACGTGTAAAATTACTGTGCAAGAAGGAAAAGAAAAATGTAATGGATTTTGGGTGCACTTATGACATGGGATTCACATACTTACAACTCTTTGTTCCAACTTTGAAACCTTTATTTACTTTCTAGCTTTGGCTTATGTATGACTAATGCAATGGTAAAAGTCTTCTAAGTTCAATTATAAAGGGTTTCTTTGTATGTATTGTGAAATTGAGGTTAAGTTTGACAGAATGACAATATGGATGAGTAATTAACTTTCAATAAAATAAATAAATGAAGGAATAAATTTTAATAATATATAGATAACAATTTACATGTGGCATATTTTCGTTATTGCTTTTAAAATTACTCTAAATTTACTTCAGAAAATTAATGACTACAGTGCAGGGCATGCACCCCACTCTCCGACGAGAAACCTCATGCTTCTAAGTTTTTGTTGTTGAGTGCCCAAAGATTTTAGTCCCGACTCTCAACTTATGATGTAATTAAAACATCAATGTAAAATTGGAGGTGAAATGTGTACTAATAATAATAAGAAGAAGAAGAAGAAATTAGAGGTTTTCGAATGATAGTGATATCCATTGATTTTAGTAGGGAGAAATCGGCAATTTCTTTAAAAAAAAAACTACTATTATCAAATAACTGCTATCACCTTTGCTTGGTAGCCAATGCTTATACTTTATAGTAATTGTGAATTAGAAAAAAAAATTCAGACTACTTCAATTTCAAATGCTACCCTAAATTGACACTAGTGATTTATAATATTTTGAGAACTTGTTATAAACTATCAACTCACATATTTTTAATTTATGCCATATGATAATCATGGAGATCAAAGAGTACTTATCTAATGGATTATCTAATGGATGGTGTTGTTCATATTATATATTGTAAATGAGTTGGCGAATGGTTAATCCACAACTTCAACACTATTCGCGCAGAATAGTAAAATTGAAGTATATGTCTAGTTAGTCATTGGATCATTTATGTATATATTTAGATTTATTTAGTTATTCACAAAATATCTAGATGTATGATTTGAAAACATTTGACAAGGATGGCTGATTTTGAAAGTTGCTTATTTGTTTTTAAAAAAGAAAAAAATCAGAACTTTAATTAATTATAACAAATATGTAGAATGATGAGATGAAATCAAATTATTAACAGAAATATTGATAAAAATATATATATACGTGAGAAAAACGTCTGATCATTATAAATATGTATGCTTTTGTTTCTCCATCATACATCGATGTCTTGTAGTCTTCTACATTCCCCGTGCTGTTATTTTTTGTATTGTTTGTACAATTTGACAAAATTATTATGGGCTCATGCACAGCTAAGGACTTGGTTGTTGGTACTTTTCGAGAGGGACAAGACAATAATTGTGTAAAAGCTAGCCCATGCTATGCCATGAGTGAGATTTGAGGGAAAAAAAATTGCTAATAAATAAATTGAGAATGAGAGGTGTAAGCAAAAGTAGTAGAAGATTCCTTTTTTATTTTTCTTTCTATTTTATTTCGGGTTTCTTTTTATTTATAAAATATGGAGAACTGATTAATTTTGAATGCTATGAATTTCATGAAAGAAAGTATAGATGATCTAATCTATTTATTTAATTTTTTGGTGATGAAAATGTATGTTTTTATCCTAATTTATGGTATTTTATTCAAAGCTTATGGGGGTAAATTGAAAAATTTATTGGGGTGAATACAAATTATGATAGAAATATAAAAATAATTTTCAGGAAAAATTACATTTTACTCGCGTAGCCGCCTATGCTGGTCCCTGTGTGGCTCCTCTACTGGAGAAGGGGTGCATTGCGCATATTTATTCAGCCTTAGCCTTCGGTTATTAGATGGTTCTCATGTGAGTATTGATTGATTAAAAGCTATAAAATTTGGGAATCGGCTCATATATATATATGAAAGGTATGAAAAGATAATTAACATTCGTATAAAATATTTAAAAGTGCCAAAACTAGTGATATTTTAAGGAAATAAAATATTTAAAGAATAATATAAAGAGAGCTAAAACTGACAGAAATTATACAATTGAGAATCTTAAATTTTATTGAAGTTCGAAAAAATTATCACACCATATGAAGTAATAGTACAATACTATTATACTATTACATCATATGGTGAAATATCTTTCTCGAACTTTAAAATAATCCAAAATCCTGAATCGGATCAATGTTGAAATATCTTTCTCGAACTTTAATATAATCCAAAATCCTGAATCGGATCAGTACTCTTCAAACTGATTTCTTAATGGCTTACTAAAACAAAGCATTAGCTTGATTAATTTCTTCTTAATTATGTATTTAATAAATTGGTATTTGGGGATAGCCACCATGAAAATTGCTATAAAGTCTTCATTATTATTATTATTATTATTATTGAAAAAAGAAGTATGATGCATTATTTGTTTATTTTTAATTGACATAAATAACAAATTTCCAAGACTACAAAATTATTATCTATTAATTAAACAGAAGGGAAAGGACACCAATACTCTTTAGGTTGAGGAAATGGTCACAAAGATTGAGACTCCATTATTTTTAAAAATGGCTATTTAGGCCCCTTTTTAAGGTACATAGATCTATTTTTGTGTTTATAAATAGTCATAGAAACTAATTTTTATATACAAACTAATTTTTAAGAGAAATTCTAAAGTATATCAGAGATACCATATTAACTATACAATCAAGAAATGATATTATACTATATATTCACTTATTTTGACAAAAACTTAATATATCAAAAAAAAAAAGTAGGTGTAAACCTTTATGAAAATATAAGTATCTTTATAACTATTTTACCAAATCACATGGATGTTGGTGTCCTTTTTCCGATAATATATACTAATTATAATAAGGGAATCCCTAAGTTGCAGCTGCTGTAACTTACGGCAGCTGCAAAACAACATGAACAGTACCCACGTTACAGCAGCTGGAACTTAGCAAAAGCCTTACAATAATTGTTATATTCATTGGCGGTGGAAACTCTTGTGTCCTTTGGAAATCATGTAAAAATATAATGGTCCTTGCAAATGAAAGCTTTTGGACAAAATAAAAAACGGGCCAAAAAATTTTGGTCCCTCACATTTGGCACTTGTTCCTTTTTTGTGCACGCAAATTCTTATGAAAGGTCTTGTGGTGTGAAAATGAAAACCGAAATGAGGAAAAAAAAAAAGAAAAACCAACAACTCATAGTCATTGTCATCTTCATGTCTCACCATCATAATTATTATTTCTCATTTTTTCGTGGGAGACGAATGATATTACATGATAACTAGTTTATTCTGAACAGTAATTATAAAAAATTGATAATTTAAAAAATAAATTTCGGGCTAATCCACATGTTGACTCCTTATTGATATATGATGTCTCGTTATTGACATTATTATTTTTCTATAGGATTCCATTTTTAATCAGAGTCGAACGGTATTACATGATAACTAGTTTCTAACATTTATTAAAAAATTGACAATTTTAAAACTTTTTTTTTAGGTTAAAACATGTGTCAGATTCCTCATTGATATGTGAATAAGGTCCCTACATTTTTTTTTCTGATTTTATATTTAGTTTCAAAATAAAACAGAGTCTAAGAATATGTAGCATCATCAATTAGACATTGTCGTTTTTAATTAAATTTGAAAGAGATATTTATTTGGAGTTTTTTGTTGATTGATATGATAGAGTTGATATAATGCTTTTGTGTATGCTCGACATGCATATAATCTTTTTTTTTTCTTTTTTTCTTTTTCAATTAGGGACCACAATCGAGTGCGATCACACCAGTATTAATATATCGGATTCCATCATAACTCTCCAGTTAAACATACTTGAACAAAAAAAATATTAAGGTAGGTAACCTCTTAAGAAATACTTATATTGCAACCCTCAAAAACTTATTAAAAAAAAAAAAAAGGTAGGGACCACTACTACTTGTTTTTGATATAGCAATATTTTCTATAGGTGGTTATGTATATAATATTAGATTATTTAATTTGATGTACTTATTACTATATTTGATTGATACTTTTTATTTGGGATATAATATTTGATTGATACTATTTTCTTTTAATACTGATATTATAATAAGACGTCTATAAATATTTGCAATTCAAAATTTATTGAAACTAATTAACATAGATTAATTCTTTCATAATACAGTCTAATTTATGTTTCTCTATTAAAATATATTTATCACTATTAATATTCAAGAGATATTTATACTCTAGCCATAACTCAGGGTACAAATTCGTTTCCAATGGCCTAATTGATTGATTTTTTGGAATTACTTCGATATTGTAAATTAAATATTTCAAGGCTTGCCCATTGATAAGCCCGTGCCTGAGAGGGGTCTATGGCTGGCTCCTTCTCATAAACCCTAGGACCAGGTCCTGAAATCAAATAATCATCCTCATTAATTTAAATAACATTTGAGAAAAGAAACAATGTAAAAACGAACAAAATAGATTCATATCAACATCATGCTTTTAAGTCCAACAGACTCTTTCAAATTACTCAACATCTTCCATCCATTTGTCTCGTAATCAAATCGACCAAGCAAATAAAATAAGCAATGATTTAATATTTAAGATTTCCCTTTCAACTCCTTGTTTTAAGGTCATATCAGATTCCATCATGTATAAAATACTAGAGCATTTCATTTTCTGCTCTCATTAAAAAAATTTAACAAAATCTTGAACATCAATGCTGCAAAGATTTGCTTCTAGTTCTTTATTAGAGTCAATGATTCCTCCAGTTGTGATCAATAATGCAAGTCTTTTTTTACATAAAAAGAGAAAAAATGTGTATTCTTGTATTATAAAAAATATTTCGATGTTTTATAATCGTACATAATAAGATAAAATAATTTTGGCAATGTAAATAATTACGCCCTAAACCATAACAAATCTAATTAATTAGTGATTAAATATTCATTAAGCTTTGGTAAATGGGAGTTGTTTGTTTCTTTCTGTTACTTTGGAAAATTTCTAGGAATAGTGATTAACTAATTAATTAATTTATTATTAGTGGCCTAATTGTTGGGGTATTGGGTGTCATCTCATCTCCATGTTTCCTGCCAAGGATTAGGCAAAACTTGGCCACTAGTAAATACATTAGTTAATTAAGTTCTTATACTTTAATTAATATTCAATCACTTTTAGACTCCCAAGTTACTTTCTTCCAAATTTTCCACATCAATATATACTCTTGTTTATAACTTTTGCTTTGTTTCTTTTGGTTGGTTTTCTTGTTTGTTACTTGCATCATCAGAGCTAATTTAGTTTATGCATGTCCACTTGAACAAGTTGTGAGATACATTTATATATAGTTTCAAATACCCAAAAGAAAAAAAAAAAAGAATCATATATATTTCTTAATAAGTTAATGTGCATGTCATCTACCAAGTATTGGCACAACAAGTTCGTGGAAGTACATATTATGACTTATAATCCACCTCATCATCATTGTGATTAAGTCCATAAACTTAGTGTAATTAATCATAATCTACCAATCCAATTTCCTCGTAATAAAGAATTCGATAGTACTAAAAATATAAAATTTAATAGAGGAAAACAAAAACAAACAACCATGAGAGCAAATGGACTACTTTTTCAATTGGGCTTTAACAAATAGCAACTAATTGTCTGCTTGTGATACCATCGCGTGTGTCATTTTAATTCAAGTAGATTTCAATAATATGCTATGCTAAAGCCCTTGGAAACGGCGACTATCATCAAGATTTTTAACCATGGATGAGTAATTATATAAGCCTTCATCTCAGGCTAATTTGACCTTTAATTCATCCAAAAACATGCTGTTTTGTAACTCCACAGACACACCTTTGGTATTCGAACGACAAAGAGATTATGAAGAAAGTAAGAAACATTAATATATGAGCTTTTTTTATTGGACTTGGACCTCCATCCTACCAACAAAAAAAAAAAAAAAATATCAAGAGTGGAGCCTGTAAGCAACCCTCAAATAATCTTAGAAATCCCCTATTCTAAATGCACCCATCAATTAAAGTACTAAAATTACTCTTTTACTAATAACACTCACTTTAATTCCTCAAACAACCCACTCCTCTTCTTTCTCATTGAACCCTAAAATAATTTTTGAAAATGTCTCACGACCAGTGGTAACATTCAGCTAGATATAGCAGTCAATAAACAGAATTTTCCATAACCAGTCAACGAACTTCAAAGAATAAACCACCATGACTAGTAACCCTACACTCTTCCTTAATGAAAGTATTAAGTACTGCTTTGGTTGCTAGTTCTGCGTTTAAGGGAAAAATATTTTTATGCCTCCTTTGCTTAGGTTCATTGTTTACGGTCGATTCTTTTTTTTGGTAAAAATAATTCGTTTCTTAATAATATAGGAATGTAAAGAGTTCTTATAATTTCTTTTTTATTGAAATAGAGTTCTTGTAATTTCAATTAAGGTCAAACATGTGTAAATACATAACAGTGGAATTTTATAAGAACTTTTGAGGGGTGCCAATATTATCTCTCAAAAATCAATTAGTTTTTCTTTTGGACCGTGCCCTGAGAGCCCAAAGGAATATTATCTTGCAAACTATAGCTTTCTAATTCACTACAACTATTGGCACCCCTTAGAACTCCTCATCAAACACCTTTAGTCCACATACCCAACAAATAATTCGAAAAATATTATTATTTCTAAATCGACTAAAGTTCATTCTAAAAGTACCTTTTTTTTTTTTTTTTAACATCTCGCACAACTTGAACTCAGTCTAATAGCTTCAACTTTCAAATAATCAATATCTCTACTAAAACTTATACTTTAAACAGCTATGGGCATAATATTTTCATTAGAATTTCTTATAAGACCACCCAACATTGGTTATTGATATTTTCTGAAACTATAGAAAGGGCATTACTGAAGAATTTTATGAAACTTGTTGAACCAAAAACATAGAACGAATCTTGTAGTTATTCAAGAATCAATTAGTTTAGTCAAGAACCAGAAGTAAGCAGCCAAGACTAATAAGAAGCTAAACCCAATTCAGATTAGAAGAAGTATAAGCCAAGAAACTAAAAGAAACTAAGAGAAATCAACAACAGAGATTTACGTGGTTCGGTACCAAAGTACCTACATCCACGGCTGAAGAACCCACAGTAGGGCTGAAGCTTTATTGATCTACTGAGCCTATTACAAATCTTTAGAGTACAGAGATTGAATCTCTCTTACAAAGTATTTTCAATCTCTTACTCAAAACCCTTTTAATCAATCAAAGAAGACTACTCGACAGTCAGCCTTGTGCTATGCTTTTATACACCCCTGAACCAGGCCCAGCCGCAGTTGAAACTAATTTAACCACCTGCTGGGCCCACCTTTGCTGACTCAGCTTGCCACCTGTCAAAAGAATAACAGAATTAACTAACAGCTTCACAAAACTAAATTAGGACAGATTAGTCGCAAAAGATTCCACCTTTGAGTGCAGAGGATGTTATATCTGGGAGTGATGGTAATTGCAGCTGCTTTGCTTGTGAAGAGTGGATTTTGAAACACTTTGACATTACAGTGGAAACTTCTGCTTGTACCTGCAAAAATTTTGTAATGACAGTAAAGTGTATCTTCAATTTCGGATCCTGAAGATAAAGTATTCCGATAAAGCATTCAGCAGCTTACTCGTTCAAAATTCTGTGCAACTCATCCAACATGTCGCCATCTGGACGAACAAAATTATGGATTGCCCTTTTCCCTTGTGACCAAAGGCAACATTCTTGCGACCTAAGGCATGTGAACTTTAATTTCAATCCATCTTTTTACCCCCTTTATTGCGAGAATGAACCTATTTTCATGCAGATCATCAATGCGTTTCGCTTGAATTTAACTTTATATAGCTTACGAAAGTAAACATTATTCAAAGAATGAGGGCTCATGTAACACTTACAAGAAGGACCTTGGTGAGGTAACTGAGAATTGTAGCCGCTGTGGAAAGAATGGAATTTGCCCTGCAAAATTGAAATCTAATTAAATTCAAAAAACTGATGAAATTGGTTTATTTGGTGGATGATGAGGTATAAAGGTGACGTGGCAGGCCAGTTGTGTAACATTAGTTAAGTTAGTAACATTACAAGTGTGCAACTGCTTGCTATCCTAGCTCTACAAACAGAGTCCTGGAAGGTTTATAATATTTTAGAATCATTATGTCTTTCTGTATACAGAGAAATACAGATTAAGCTTAGGCTCATTCTCGTAACTGTTCTTTACTCAATAAGTGTGATATTCCTCCGTGAGCTCTGGTCAGAATTTAACAATCATTGCATTTCCTTGGCCACATAACATATTTGATAACAAAAAGAAGCTGAAGGAGAAAAAGTAGCTGCAGCCATTTGCATTTGCTTCTTCTAATGGTAATAGTTCGGAATCCTGGCAGGCTCATCCCTAGCATTGTGTTTTGGAAATAATTTCAGGAGCAGAATAGTATTGAGGAAACAGAATTCACATGTAAGTGTATAAACTAACCAATGGTGGTGATGATCTCTCCCAGCTAAAGCTTGTGGAGAACAGATGGCGCCCCATTTTTCACAACTGCAAGCACCAACAATATCTTAGAAACTAACCAACAAAATAAAGCGATGATAAAGTAACATGTGTAATTCAATAAGAGAAGAAGATACCTGCGTGTCAATGGTAATTGCTGCTGTTATTGAATTCAAGGAGGGCCTCCTTGCACATATCTATCATCAATTAGGATGTTAGGGATGTGAAAGATCTTTGACCAATCCTCTCTTGTGTACATTCTGAAACGTTCTTCTACAATCGGACACTTATAAATCTCCAAGTTCTCCAGTGTGGTGCTCCGAAGGAGTTGGTCTGGCAGCGACTTCAATTTGCTACAGTTCTCTATTTTCAAGGAATTTAATTGCGGCATGATTGTAATATTACCTTCGTCTCCAAAATCCCACTCTTCCCATTCATAAAGACCCCAAAATGCCAGTACTTTTAATTTAGGGAAGGCAACATTAACTGATGAAGTTGCGGATGTGCCATTACCACCTTCTATTCCCAAAAATTCATCACCCACTGTTTTCACACTGTTCATATTCCATATAGAGAGTACTTCAAGAGATGGCAATTTTCCCAAAGGAGGCATAATCTCACACTTGATACAGAATGAGAGAAGCAACACGTTCAGCTTGTATAAGGACATTATCCAACTGGGGAACACAGTCCTGCCTTTATACTGAAATATCTTTAATACCTCTATATTTGGATTTGGTCGTAAGGCTTCGCTGGTCGCTTCATGCTTTGCTGCTTCATTTTCATCTGTTGCTTCCCCTTCTTCCCTATCAAACCATAGTTCCAAACAAACCAAATTCTTCTTTTTCTCAAGCTCTGAATTTTTAGCCTCATCGACATGAGTCACATTCCCCAGCCCTCGAATTCTGAAAGACCCTCGAAGGTGATTCAAGTGTCTCAGACCTCCAAGATTACACCCTTTACGACTCACAACAAACTCCCTTAATGTCCTAAGACAAGTTAACATCTCAATCCCTTTTGGCATGTAGTCCAAATAAACATTATGGGATATCATCAAATGCCTAAGATTGATCAACTTTCCAATTCCTTGAGGTAACCTTTTCAAGCTGCCACATGCTTCGATATCTAAGGTTTGCAGATTAACTAACTCACAACATGTCTCTGGCAATTCTTCGAAATCGACCTGAGACAATTTCAGGAATCTTAAATGCTTCAACTTTTCTATTTCTTTTGGAATTTCACGAATTGACTTTTCAACCCCGGGACTCTCTCCAGTTATTTTTAATGTCCTCAAACATGTCAACTGATCAAATAAGCCTGGTAGAAATGGTGAAAGGACTTTAAATGAGCTATTTATGACAAGAAAAAGGCTGCGCAACTTTTTGGCATAAAATATGGAAACAGGAAATGCGGAATACCAGTTGTTAATCATCAACATTAAATGATAAAGTTTCTCCTTAGAGGTTCTTCTCAACCACAGTGGTTCTTCATCACCATCAACTTCTACTGCAAGACACTCGTTTTTAGTGAGAAATTGCGCAAAATCATGCACTATATCATGCATTTTACATCTTACAACAAAACCTTCTTCATCTTTGTCAAATTCTTGGAAGAACGATCTTGTGGCTAAATAATCAAAATACTCCTGACCAATTATCTCCATTTCTTCATTTTCTTTCGGTACAATATAACCTTGAGCCATCCATAATTTTATCAACTCATCTTTCTCTATATTGTAGTCTTTTGGGAAGACAGCACAACAAGAGAAACACCGTTTTATCATGGTTGGCAAATCGTTATAACTTAATAGCAAAGGAGCTAAAAGACCTTTTTCAAACTCTTTTAACTGCCACATCTCACTATCTAATATACTTTGCCACTCTTCTCTAGTTTTCTTAAAGCGCAAGAGACTCCCGATAGTTTTGGCAGCAAGCGGCAAGCCTTTACACCTACTAACAATTTTCCCACCAATTTCTTCTAACTGTTCACACTCTGAAGGATGCCTACCAAAAAAGGCAAATCGTTTAAATAACAACCAACATTCTTGTTTAGACAATTGCTTGATAGAGAAAACATCAGTTGACTCCATCATTTGAGCAACTGTTTCCTTACGAGTGGTGACCAAAATCTTACTTCCTTGAAGCCCATTCATTAGACAATTGTTGAATGGTTCCCATTTACTGTAATCATCTGTCCACATATCATCTAGGACGAGAAGAAATTTTTTTCCCGCAATAGATGTTTGTATACGTTGCAGAAGTGATTGCAGTTCCCCTAAATTAGAGGCAGAACCTTCTAAAGCTTCAATGATCGCTCTTGCAATCCTAAACTCATCAAAAGGGTCTGATACACACACCCACATTCTTATCTCGAAACTATTCATCACATCATTATCATTGTAAGCAAACTGAGCAAGAGTTGTCTTCCCAATACCACCCATCCCCACAAGAGAGATGATGTGTGTAGCATTTGGCTGTTGACTACTCTCACATAACAACTTGCTCTTTAGACTATTCTTTTCCTCGTCTCTACCACGTACTTCGGACACATTAATTAAGGCAGTACTATGTATCCGATCAGATTTTCCAGTACTTGTGATGACATTGAAACTAAAAAAATCTTTCAGTTTGGCAATATCATCTAGGTTTTGGTTGATTTCTTTTATCTTAACAGCAATATCACGGCGCAGAAAGATTTGTTTGAAACCAAAGCAAGAGGCAGCTGGTGAGAAGAAACGTACCTTCCTCTGAGGAACAAGAGCATTCCCATCAACACCCTGGATTTGCAATTTGAGCCTTGCCGTGATCCACTCGTCCAACACATCTTCCATGTCGTAAGATGCGTGTTTGAGCTTATCAAGCCAAAGTCTAACAGATTCCTCCTTCACTTGCCTTTGCTCTGCATCAACCAGCACAGCTTGAATGGCTCTAAAATTTCTTTTGAGCCTCTCCACGTCTTGGTCGACACCAACAACTAGCCTCACCTCTTCTCTTGCCTCTTGAAGAGAAATCGAAATCAGCTGATCCAAAACGACAGAAATGACTGCATCCACCATGGTGAAAGACTGGATGACAAAAGAGATGTAATTGAGATGAGTTGAAATTATCGTATATGCTTTTCTTTGTGATGATGCATCCATCGTCTTTTGAATTTTTATACTACATCAGTGGGACGTCACCACACGCCTTTGACTAATTTGGAACGTATCGTATTAAAATGTAAAATATAACCAAAACTTAAAAATGATGCAGATTGCCAAGCCATGAATGTCCCCCCTTGCATTTAATTTTTTTTTTAAAAAAAAGTAGGTAAAGTTTGTCATCTTCATTCAAATTTTTTTGAAGAAATAATTAAATAAATTGATTAAATAATAGGTCTGTTAGAATGTAGAAAAGAAAGGCAACCTGTTGGGACTTTTCTTCTATGGCACTTCAACGTGTGGGATTGTTCAAAAGAAATATCAACGAAGTTGCAAAATGTATGCCATTGGTTTTCAGATTGATATAAATCAAATCCCAGATTTAATTATACATTATGCATTGACTTTACGTCTACAGTGTAAAGTCATCGGTCTTTCCTGAGGCCTGCTCTATTTTGTCCTCTCTTTGTTTTCCTGTTCATTACCCTTTATTGTGTGTAAGCGGTTGTTTAATTTCAAGCAAATTTCTCAGGGAAGATAGACGGTTAATTAACCAACCGGAAATTTTTGTCAACTAAAACGATGTCTTGATCCTCTTGAACAAGTTGGCAAATGAAACATTTTTTTTATTTGTTCTATGTGTGAAAGAACAAATAAACAAACGAGTTGGGAATGGAATAGTACCATAGAACATATATCTTAGATGACTAATATGAAAATGTTAATATCTATTGAATCAAAGTCATAAGTATTTATCAATATAATAGAATTCATCTAGGTGTTAAGTTTCAGTCAATTATTATCCAGCCAATTATTAACTGTAAATATTCCTTTAGCTAGCATTTGTTTGCGATTTAAAAATAAAAATAAAGCAAAAAATTTTAGATTAATTTTTATTTTAGTTAATTTGATAAATTAAAATTTTTTCTTTTCATTAATGCCTCCAAGATTGCTACAAGAGTATTATTGTAAAAAAAAAAAAAAAGATAAAGGCATAAGTATAACATATCTACGACAGAGCTATTTTTGACCATTTTTCAAAATATAAAAACTAAAGTGACACTTAAATTGAAATATGGGTGCTAAATGACATTTACCCCTTAAAAAATATCAAGACTTTTTTAAAGTAATTTTTTTTTTTATCAACATAACAAATTAAAAAAAAAACTACAGTAAAACATAGAGAATGAGTTGTACGCGGCTTTTAATGTTTTATTTTAATCCTACTTACGGGTAATAATTATATCTAAAAAACTATTGAATACACAAAACAAATAAAGTGATGATATAATCATAAACTCTTGTATAAAATGATTCGGTATTAATTTATTGGTTGAATAAAAATACAAAATAATAAAAATAAATCATATGAGCCAAGAGATATTTAATTCAACTAATTTTATCATGCCACATCAGTTTGTACAAAATAAATTTATACACGAATTTGTAACTATATTATTACTTAAAAAAAAAAAAAAGATTTGATGATGCTAGACCTTATCTCAAACGATAATTCCAGGTGATGCACTACCCTGAACTTTTTAAAATACTATATAAGAATTTAAAGCCTTCAAATTTTTAAGAGACATATTTGGTGCATTGGAGCCGATTGGAAAATTATAATTAAAACAATAATAGTTGACTTTTCTTAAGTAATATACTAAGAGATTTTATTCTATTACATAATAATTAATTTTATTTACTTAAAACACTTATAAAATTATGCAATACACCCAATTTCAAGAGATTTAACAAATGTTTAAAATAATATAATCAAGTTAAGTTGTAAACAAGTTATTTAACAAAATTTAGTTGTAAATTTTTTTTTTATTTATGTTTTGTTGTGATATAAACCCTTAATGATCTGGATTCGCACCACTCCAAAACTTAATTACAACCCAAGATTGAATGAATGAACCAAGATCAAACTCATCAAGTAAAAACAACCTAAAAGCAAACATAAAAAGAAAGCCAAGAGCCAAAGGATTTAGGTGGTTAGACACTTAAAACAGTGTCTACATCCACTAGAGGAATCAAACTCAGGGAATCACCATATCAAGCTTCAAAGGTTACAAAGATGACAAGCATTATACACAGAATACAAAACAAGCTTTTCTCATATTGATGAAGAAGGTACCAGAACAAGCATATATGAATGCTGTTTTGGCTAATTCCCGCCAATAACAACAACTATAACCGTCAGTGCATGTGACATTCACGAGCATGTTAAAGTATGCCAAAAACGACAGCTAACCGTGCCGTTTCAGATCAGAGAAAGTTATGCTGCTCATTGGATGACAAATCAACATTGTCGGTTTGGCTTCTGGAATTCTGAAAAATGACAATTCATACGAACTCGGATCGCCAAAATGACACAACAGCCGATTGAGTTTGAGTTCTATTCAACATGTTTAATATTAGATTTTGCACCCAAAATGAATTGCAATGAGAAAATAGTAATAAGAAATATTTGATAAATACTAAAAAAAAAGAAGAAGGAGAAGGAGAAGACGAAAAACAAGAAAAACAGGACGTCAAAAGTAAAAAAAAAAAAAAATCTTCGCAATACTTTTGTTTCCTTTATTTTTTAAAAATAAAAAAAAGAGTGCAAATTTTATTTTATTTATGGAAAAATAAAAAATATAAATATTGATTTCATCATTATTTATCTAAGTATTGATTAAGATGTTGCAAATAAAAGTTTTAAAGTTTAAAATATGAGAATTATATACATTGAATAACTGCTATGCTATATGATGGGTGTTCTTATTATAAAATTTTTATTAAAATTAGAGTGTTTAACGTAATTTTTAGAGTACAAATAGCTTCATCCTTTATATAATCAAACACAATAATTGATACAGCATTAACAAATTCTTAGAAGCAATATAGAGGGGCAGAGCAAAGTAATTAATTAATTTCATATGCTTTCAAAGGGTTCTGTTAAAAAATAATGTAAACCCAGCAGTAAAAAGATCTATAATTGGAAAAAAAAATGAAACAGAAAAATAAGTTGTGGCATTTAGATTTTGTCACTCTGCTGCAAAGATTGTTGTATAAATTATGGTGGAGAATTGAAAGAGGCAATGCTGGAGAACCTGATCACATAATCAAGAAAGGAACATTGCTGATCACATAATCAAGAAAGGAAAAATGTGCTGCATCTTCTTCAATGAACATTGCTGTCCGTCTCCTATGCGTGGCACATACTATACAAATACAAATGCAAATAACCCACCACACGACACAAATCACAATGCTTGTCAGCTCCATTAACAAAACTACAAAGTACTTGTACTGCTTTAACAGTTCTGCTAACCAAAGTGGCTAAGTTTAAAGACAAATGTAAGACACTCAATACAAGCTACTTTTGCACCACTAACAAAAAAAGGAGGTAGAAGAAATGGTTAGGGAGTCAATAGGCCTTCTCTTTTGTATAGAGGTGGGACTACCTTGAGGACCGCTACCATATATTTCCACGCACGCTTCGGCGGCCTTAGTTCATTCCTCTGGTGATTACTAATAAGGTTTTGAAATTCTCAGCATAGCTGACATGAGTAGCAAAATCAGCTCTGCATATTAAGAAAAGCAACATAAGAAATCAGACTTTGATATATGATGATGTGCGCTTCATTGAACATGAACAAATTGAAAGATAATGAAATACCGAGAGCTGTGACAAACTAAAACTCACCAATTTGATTTTTAGCGCTTGAGATACACCATTTGAGTCTCCTCCGCCACTCTCCTGCTGGCTTTTATTCTTTTGGAAATGACCGTCTGTAAATGCATGACAATTTCAAAATAACAAAGTGACGAAACGAATACGTTGAAAGTTGTTTGACAGAAGAAATAAAGATTTCTACATAATAAGTTTATTGAATAATTATGAATAGTACAAAACTAAGATTTTAGGCCTCGTTATATAACAACATTAAATATCGTCGAATTTACTAAAATAGGTAAATTCAAAATATTATTTAATAATAAATTTTTTCTAATCAAAATAAGAAAAGAAAAATAAACGGTACTCAAATTTAAATTAAAAAAAAAAAGATAAAAATTCTAGAAGAATCAGAAAAAATAAAGAAAAATCTTAAAACTAAAAAACGATTAGGAAAGAAGCGGAATTTCCCGCTTGACCACTGAGGCAAAACAACATCCTTGTGTGTGGCAATCCTGATGCAAAATTTATGAATAAATCCAACCAAATATTTCTTGAAACAGTTAATGGCATGTATAAACCCGTATTCTGTGCGCTTCTTACCTTTGTTGGCAAACCCGACACCTCTGTACAATCTTCCACACATCTCTATTCAATTGCGGCCAATAACAACACTCTTCTACAATCGCCTTGGTCTTATCTCGTCCAATATGTCCGTCCAATCCTTCGCAATGTAACTCATGGATGATCTGCTCCTTTAAAGAGCTTCGAGGCACACAAAATTGATTAGTCCTGGATAGGTATCCATCTTGAATTAAGAATTCCTCTGCATTCTGATGGTTGATGCAGCAATCCTAAATACGCACAAAGTCTTCATCTTCAATGTATAACTCTTCAAGCACTCAAAACTAGTAACTTCATTAACTAGTGTAACTAGTAAAGTTGCTTGGCCACTTAGTGCGTCTAGCACTTTATTTTGCCTAGATTTGTGCTTCAGAACAAAAGTGAATTCCTGCATATAACTTCCCCATTTCGCATGCATCTTGCTTAGATTTTGTTCGCTATTAAAGTACTTCAATGCTTGGCAATCACTGTAAAGCACAAATTTTTTCTAAATCAAGTAATGCTCTCACATCTTTAACGCCCTAAGGATTGCGCAGAACTCTTGGTCGTAAGTAGACTACTTCTGCTGCGTCTCATTCAACTTTTCACTCATATACTCAATTGGCTGCCTTTTTGGGAAAGAATAGCCCCAATTCCCTTTTTAGAAGCATCACACTTGATCTCAAATAACTTGTCAAAATTTCGCAAGGCTAACACAAGAGTGGTGGACAACTTCTCTTTAGTAAATCAAAACTCATCTATTCCTTTTCTCCCCATTTGAACTTCTCTTTCTTCAAGTACTTTATAATAAATGCGGCTATAATGCTAAAACTACGAATGAACCTCATATAAATGTTGCCAGCTTATGAAAACTCCTAACTTCACCTATAGTCTTGGGCGTAGACCATTTTCTAATAGCTCAAATCCTATCCGCAACAACTATAAAACCTCAAACTTTACATTACTCTGTAGAAAGCCACACTTCTTCAGATTAATGTAAAACTTTTTTCTCCACAACACTTCCATAACCATTCTCAAACGCTCCAAATGCATCACCAATCAATGGAATAAATCAAGATATCATCAAAATATGCCACAATAAATTTGTAGGAAAAAGGCTTAAGAACTTGATTCATCAAGTGCATGAAAGTACTTGGAGCATTAGACAACCCGAATGGCATCACAAACCACTCACACAACCCTTCATTTTTTTTAATATTGTCTTTCACTTATTTGTAGGCCTAATCCGAATATGATGATACCACTGTGCAAGTCTATCTTCGATAAAACCACAGCACCATCTAGCTGATCTAGTAAATCCTGAAACATAGAAATAAGAAAATGATACTTCACTGCAATCTAAATAATCCGCTTGTTGTCCACACACATACGCTAACTCCCATCCTTCTTTAATACTAACAAAGCTGGTACAGCACATGGGCTTATGTTCTCACAGATAAACCTCTTCTTGAACAACTTATTAGTCTATCCTTGCAAAATCGCATGCTCGAGAGGACTCATATGATAGTGGAGCAAGTTAGGTAAACTCGCACCATAATCTAGGTCTATATGATGCTATATATCTCACAAAGGCAACAACCCATCTGGCATCTCTAATGGCATAATATCAATGAACTCAGCTGACAATGGCTACACTTTTTCAAGAATAGTCTTCACCTCGAACTCGTCTTCCTTCTCCAGCTTCTTGTAACCATCGCAATCATCCTCTAGATGGCCTTTGATTATAGCCAGAAAATTCTTCCCTTTAGTCTTAGAATTCTTCTTTTTATTCGTTAGAGGAATTAAACAAACCTTTTTGCTATTCACCAAAACTTACACACATTATCTTTTCTTCTTTGTACTGCATCAACATCGAACTTCGAAGGTCTACTCAATAATCACTCTTATGAATCTTTCCTAATAGAGAAAGGAACACAACATACTTCCATCACTCATGTTTCTGTCATTTTCTTTATCCACCCGATTTTGTATGGTGCTGGATGTTTTTCTGTCGAAAGCCCCATCACATTGATCAGCATTTTCAAGGCTATATTCTCGTTGCTTGCCACTATCAATTATCACATTGCACACCTTATTGCTGATGGTGCCATGTGTTCTGAAAATTTTATTGCGCTGGTTATCCTCTTCAAACTTCAGAGCTAATAAAATTTTTCGGACAATACAATTTTGCATCTCTCTCTCATCTCCTTCCAACTCCAAAGCTTCTTCATTATCCCCATCCTCAACTGTCATTCACTCTACCTCACCAACTTCAGCCTCCACCAAGTTCAAATTCTTTTGATGACAATCCCTCGATCGATGCCGTAGTTCCTTACACTTTAAAAACTTGTTCAGAATAAGGCTTTGTGCATGGGTTGTTCTGCATTTATAGTTAGTACTACTGCTATCGAGGTGGCTGTTATCTACGATGTTGCTGTCTTAACTGCTGCTGTACTGGTTATTGCGCCTGACTACCATCAGCCCATGTTTTCTGCTTGTTCTTGACCCCAACATTGGTTGCTCTATTCTACACTCCAGTGAATTGCCGATGTTGTGTTCTACAAACCGTACGTTGCTTCCGTTCTTTCAATTTCTTTGCTCTAGCTGTAACACCCCAAATCCAACACGTGCGGCACACATGTTGAAGGAGATTACTTTCATATTAAACTCCTTACACAAAATCTCAAACTGAAATACCTCAATTTTTTTATCAAACAAAACCACAAATCCATGTGTCTATCAGTAAATAGTCTCTTTCAAAGACAAAAATATTCTAAAAGTCTCGAAACTCTTGAATTACAAGTTCAAAAAATAAATAAACGCAAAAGAAACATGAGTTCATCCTTCACTTATTCAACTACAAAAAAATTAACTGAATCTCTAGCTCCAAAGATAAGCACACCTCTCAATAAGATACTTAATCTGCAAAAAGTAATGACGAGGGGTGAGCCGTCAACTCGGTAAGTAAAACCATTCCCAACACACTGGGGTTATCGAGTACCAAAAGTATTGCAAGCCCTCTTTTTATTAAAACATATATTATAGTTCATAAATTTCATAAAACAATATATTACAATAAAATAATATAAATTTATAGTAATTCAGAATACCAAAGCATAGCCAATTATGAACAAATCGTATATCACATACACAGAAAACAAAAGGTTTGCTTATGTCACATAGTGTCACCTATACTCTCGGTGACCCGGCCAGAAACAGAATCAGAATCAGAATATCATGTGCACACTCAGAACAGAAACCCAGTACTAGTCCAAAACATATATATATCGTATTGTACGATCAGAATCAGAATCAGAATCAGAATCAAAATCAAAATCAAAATATCGTGTGCACACTCAGAACAGAAACCCAGTACTGGTCTAGAACATATGTATATCGTATTGCACGATCAGAATCAGAATTAGAATAACTATGGACAATGAGCTAAAACATTCAAATTAGTTTTTTATATTTAATGACTTGTACGTGGCACTTTGCACTGTATGTGGCACTTCGCGGCACTTTGGCCCTCGAGAGGCGGCTCCCATATAGTCTCAAGAGGTGGCCTCCGTATAATCATAAATAATTTAAATCGTACATAGGCACAAAACGTTCGTATCAGATTTATAAATGTAATGACTTGTATGTGGCACTTTGCACTGTACGTGTCACTTTGCGGCACTTTAGCCCTCGAGAGGTGGCCCCCATATAGTCTCCAGAGGTGGCCCCCATACAATCATAAATAATTTAAATCGTATATGGGCACAAAATATTCGTATAAAATTCATAAATGTCCATAACAATAATTTAGGCTTGCAAAATATTTTATTGGCAAAATCATAAAGGTAATCATGTAACAAAATAAATTAAATATTCAAATACATTTATAATATTTTGTTAAAAAGAATAAATAATTTTGAAAACATTTACATAAACTAATTTTGTTATAAAAATCAATTAATCTTTTGAACAGTATAAAAAATTAGTCATTTTTCACAAGAATATGATAGACGTGACATAATTTTCTTATATCAAAAAACTATGACAGATTTGTGATAGTTTGTTTATCTATCACATACATATGATATCATGTTAACATTTAATGAAACGGTGAATTTAGGATGGGCGATTTCAGGCATGGAAGGACGCCGTGCCTAATAACCACTAAAAAAGATTCTAAGGACTCTCCTCTGACTTCACATGACAAAGCCTAATTTCTAAATTCCAAACCGGATCACACACAAATGTTGAAATACACAATCATGATGCCGACAGTAAATTTGGTCTTCTGCTGCGCTGCTTGCTGACAACAAATTGCTATTCTTCGTCTTCGTCTTTGTTTTCGTCTTTGTTTTCATCTTTGGTCCCCACACCATAGCTTGCTGGCTATTGCTATTTCCCTTAGTTTCTCAGCTTAGTGGTTGCTGCCGGTAGCCCACTACCCTCTTCAACTTCGAGCTATAGCTAATGTCTTCTTTAACTTAGATTTTAGAGTTTGAGCAGTCGATTCTCTTCAAGTTCGAGCTGCTGCTACTGTCTTCTTTCGTGAGAGGTAGGTGATGGGTTCTTTTCTTTGTTTTTTGTTTTAACAAGTAACAGCTGCCATAAATTTCTCAAAAACCCAAAAACAATGCCAAAATAATAAAAAAATTAGAGCTGCTCCATCTCATCTCCGACATAGACCAGCACGTGGCCTTCGGGGAACGACTTTGAGTTTGCGAACTGGCGTGTCAACGACGCCGGGCGGAATGAGTTCACGGAGCGACTCTGTGCGAGGTCGGCAGCGTGCTGCTTGCGTGACGTTGGATCGGAGGAGACTGTACTGCGAGGAGTCGCAATGCGAGAAAAACAGTGAAGTAGATGCTTTATCTTTGACCTAAAGCAAATTTTGGTGGAATTTGAGCTGAAATTGATGAGTCTAAGTACGAAGACGAGGTTTTAAGAGAGGAAAAGGGCTGTTTGGTTGGCGAGAAAGGGAGAGAAAATTTTTGAGTTTGAGAAGTGATGAGATCTTTGTTTTTACTTATTTATTGTTCTTTATTGAGTAAATGGTGACAGTACAAGCGTTATAGTTAAGATTTTCAATGGAAAATTTAGAGAAATAGAAGGAAACTTGGATTCCGAGTATGTAATAGCATTTTTTCGTTATTTTTTCTTTTTTCTCTTAAGCATTAGATACCAGTTATTGTAGTTTTATGGTCTGAATGGTAGCTATAACCTTAACCACAGTTTAAGGTTTCTTTTCTAGAGCCATTCATAGTAATTTCAAGCAGAGATTGTGCAGAATGTGCCGCATGTATGTGTCTTTTTAATAGAAAGGTTTCAAGTTTGTAGTCTTACTATGTAATTATTTGGTAAAGTATTGCGATTTGTACAAATGCTATCATCTTTTACACTCTTTTCTTTTCTTTAATTAATTAATGGAAGAACTTCAAGTTCTCACTGGTATGTTATTTGCTCTATTTGCTCAGAAGCGTGTTGATTTTGCAGTTATCGAGGTGATATATAATTTCTACTTTATTTTTTTGCTTCAGCATTTGTTTGGGTACTGTTTCATACGTATAAGGGCTCACTCTCATGCTTCTTTATCCTTTGATAAAATTTGTATCCAAATATCCTTTCCTAACCCAATTAAAGAAAAGAGCATGCTAATGATGAGTTTGCTCGCTTCTAATGTAGCAGGCCAGGTTGGTTGGTGCCCTGGGATGCAACAAATATCATTTCTAAGTTCTAGACTCAGTTATAATGACTATAGGTGAGGAACGTATAGTATTACTAGGTGGTTCTTTCGAAATTATTGCTATGGCTGCTAACTCAGGAATCATCAAACTGCCATATGAATGAAGCAGTATGCATACACTTGGTAATGAGGTGGAAGTACTTTAAATGTTGTTGGATGGATTTTTTCAGTTGGTTTTAGAGGGCCCATTTCTTCCACATATTGAGCATATTCTTTGCGATAAAGCATCATTGATGCATTCTCTGGTGGTATCAGTGTATGATGCTGGAATTAGAGCTACCATAAATGGACCGAGTATGCTCAATTATAGACCTTGCCAATCTTGTGATACAATGGTACAAGTTGAGAGAGAAGACCTTGCCAATCTTGTGATACAATGGTACAAGTTGAGAGAGACTTTAAGCCGGTATGCTCCCAGAAATCTGCTTTCTGAAACCTTATATCTTCATATCTTCAATTATGTACATTTGAATCAACTTATGTTATTATTTTTCCCATGCGGTCCATTGAGTTACTTAATGTAAAGCTGTGCATGATTGGAAATCACCAACTTCATAAGGCATTGACTGCAACATGTGCAGCACTCTGCCTCGATTATCAATGTGGGTATTTGATATTATTTTATGTTCTATTTGGCTTCAAGGAAGAACAATTTTGGAGAATAGAAATTTTTTTAATGAATACTTATGGTGAGAAGTAGAATGCAGTTTGCTTCAGTTAAGGATATTGGTTTAAAATTCCTATCTCTGTGCTCTGACACATGCTGGCTGCAACATTTGGATGCATACGATGTTTATTATAATCTGTATTTTTTTGGTACTCAAATCTTAATGTAATCTGTGTTTCAGGTGACGTTGGTGGCTTTTGGGAATTTACCATCAATGTTTTTTTATGGATTAATTGTTTTTTCTAGTTATGGGTTGTGACCGGATATTGTAGAGGTTTTGTGAGATACTGCTACGGATTTGATTCACCATGTATTTTGATAATGCTATTTGTTGGAAGTTTCAAGTGATTGAAATTCTTAGTGTATGATGCTACTTGGTATTTGATAGTTTGTATGAATTTGAATGTAATTTTAATTTCGGTTAATTCAAGTTTTAAAATGTGGTTTTTGTTATTTCTATTTCAAAATTTTGGAATTTAAAAATAATAATTAGCATTTTTGAAATTCCAAAATTAAAAATAATAATTTTATTTTTTTAAACCTCAAATCTCACAACAGAGAATGTGAATCATTAATATATGACAAATTTCCAAGATGGAAAATAGTTTGGTAAAAAAAAATAAAGGTTTCTAAATAATAAGTTTGCTGAATAATTCTGAGTTGTACAAAACTAGGGTTTTAAGCTTCTTTATACAATAACCTTAAATATCGTAAATTTATCAAAATAAGTAAATTTAAAATATTATTTTATAATAAAATTCTCCAAATCAAAATAAAAAAAAGAAAAACAAACTGGCACTCAAGTCTGAATTTTCAAAAAAAGATAAAAATCTTAAAAGCATTGAGCAAAATAGGAAAGAATTGGCTTGACTACGAGGCATAATGACACATGCACTTTGGATTTTGTTTCTCTCCTGCAGGCTTTGAAATAGTATATTATACACAAAAAAACAAACACCTATACCTCAAATCATGGTCTCCAGAAAATACTCTGCTTGTGATACACGAGCATCCTACAGTCACAAAGACTCATCATTCAGGTAGATTTCCCATCTCTGGCCGGTAGCATAAAAATCTTCTGTGTACTTTTCCATTGCGAACAATAGGGCAGCGTGCACTGACACAAGAAATATTTGTTTTTAAATTCACAATTGAAGTTGGTCACATTGCATGATACATTTCATGATCTGCTTTGACTGTGAAATTCACCACGGCTGTGCCGTGATGAACCTGAATTTCCAAAGGGAAAAAAGTTCGTTTACCACTTGTCCATCAGGGGTGATTTTTATTACTCAACATCAACATCAAGATTAAGGTGTTTTGATCATCATTCCTCCGTCCAATAGCATAAATTTTAATTTAAATCCATCTCCTTTCCCACTGTTATTCTCATGAAGATCATCAATGACTGTAGCCCGAATTTAACTTTATACAGCTTTGAAAATGAAAAGAATGGTGAAAGAATGGAAGGTCATTTTATACTTACTAGAGAAGCCTTGGTGAAGTCGCTGAGAATAGTAGCCAAATGGTGGATTCGGTGGAATTTTCCCTACAATAAGCAGTTCAGAATGCAGAGATATTAAATTATGGAATATTAAAGTTGAAGAGACAAAAATGTAGCCAATTAGCAAACCTCTTCTTCAGCTTGACAGGATCCTTGTGCTGAGAGCATTATTTTTGAACCTAAAAAAAGAAAAAATGGTCTTATAAGTGTGTGTGTTTGTGTAGCATTATTTCTAATTATCCAAAAACCTTATATCCAAAAAAAAAAAATGTTAATCTTCCAAGATAAAGCTAAGAGCGGAGGATGAAAGCCAAATCATATTACTCATAAATGTAACAATTAAAAACTTCTTCTCACCTGGAGCTCGCCACATTGGACTATCATGTATCTACAAGCCACTGCAACCAACCCGAGAAGCTGTCAGTCCTGTGTAAGATTAATTCATGATAATTAGCAAGTAAACCCAAAATGAAACAAAGCTGGTCATCATGATGAAAATTTCTGCTTATGCCAAAAATGGGTACAAATAAGTTTTCCCACAATATTTTAACTTGTTCATATTTCATACATCAACATCAGGTATGAATTACTCAAGAAAACCAAGTCATGCTAGTTATGATACTGGATTCGGAAAGAATTACTCAATTCAAAGTTCCCGTCAATATGCACATATGCCTCAAATAGTTGTTCTACATCTGCTGCCTCAATGCCCCTTCTAAGTTTCGTTGAAACAGAAAATTTACTTATTTTCAAACAACGAATAAGAGGTCAAAAAGATTTCTATTCCGTGAATTTTCACCAGTAACTGGGTTGCTTCTGGTTCTGCTGAGACTTGAGATTACTTGCTTTGAGAACTGGCACTGTTGATGTGCTTCTTATTGAAGGAAAGCCCTTGTTGACTGGAATACAACTTCCTCAAAAGTGCTATTTGATGGTACAAAACGTTTCCAAAATCCAAGAACTAAAATCTAGTACTTGCTTAATCTAACAACAGCAATTCGTACAAAGTGAAGACATTTCTTCATACCTAGTGAAAAAGGATATTATCAAGAGACTCTTGGGCTTGATCTGAGCAACAGTTGTATGACTTGATAGCTTCAATGGCTGCTTTTGTAGTCCTATTTTGTTGCTTCATCACAAGAAGACTATTTCTTTTTTAACTTCTTTCAACGAATCCACCATCTACTCTATCCTGAGCCCTTTCCTAGTTACTTCTTTTCCTTCCAAGGAAATCTATTTCAACATATCTGCACTCCTAATTTAATTCTTCTTTCATCTAAGAACATAATATCAAAATATGTTTATTCAGCTCAAGTTTCTTCCATTTACTTCATCTGGAAGCCTAGACGCTAGTTAAGATAAGGCAAACTGCTCTTATCATCAGTAAACTGAGAACAACAGAGTCAGATGAAAGAAGAATTAAATAATAATGCCAGGTGCAAGAAATGAAACGAGTGAAAAGTCAATTCAAATTGCAAGAAATGAAGAGATTGAAAAGTTAATTTCAAGTTTACAAGAAACTAATACAATGAATTCCATATGGCAACTCTACACAAGCTTTTTAGTAAATACAATTACTGTAAGCCCTCACAACAAGCACTTCACCACTAATGAGAATTCCAAGGCAACGAGAGCAGTAAAGCGTCAACTACTGGCAGGACCTCAATAGCATAAAGTCTTTCACTTGATTTAACAGAACTATAGATACTAAAAAATGAAAGAATCTAAGCCAAAGATGCTTTGCTTTGAGGTAAAACAAGATAATGCTTCAACTGGTTAACTGGTTTGAAGAGCAGCACCGTAGGTAAGTCTTGGTCAACTCAAAATCAGCATTGTTGCGCACACCAACAATATTAATGCAAATAGTTTACACATCTACAAGATCAGGATAGAAATGATTGGCTTGATGAAAGCAGAGATTCAGTCAAATAAATTAAAACTGCAATGGCTTCCAGGGTCCACACTATGCAATGTGATGGAAATTGATCCAGATTTCGTTATTTTAACTTCTTCAATTGCAAATAATCAACAAATTGAAAAGAAAGAGCAGAAAATACCTGTAGGTCTCTTATTGAATTCAAATTCTTGGACATAGTCACGATCAATTTGAATGTCAGGAATGTGAGAGCTCTTTTGTCAATCCTCTCCTGGGTCCTTTTTGAAAAGTTCTCATAAAATAGGAGCACAAATAATCACTAACTTCTCCAGTACTGTCGAGCCCTGAAAAAGTTGGTCCGGCTGCGACTTCAGTTTTCTACAATGTCTGTTATGCAATTTACATAGTTGGGGCATGATTATAACATCTTCATTTCCCAAAACCCACTATTCACATCCATCCAAATGCAAAAGTGTGAATTCATTTGATTGAGGAAAGACAATAAGTGATAAAGATGAAGATGTGGCATGAGTTTGCATCCAAGTACAGATGTTTCTAGAGGAACCTGAAATTTCCAGAGAAAATAAGTCATGTTATCAATTGTTCATCCGTTTTTGCTAATATGATCATTTTTTAGAGCAAAAGAATGAGCTTTTCTCATCACCAGTATCGCGATTCATGTAATAACCTTAACCAAACCTATCCGCTTTCCTACTTTTATTGTGAATGAACCCATTTTCATGAAAATCAACAATGATTTTTCCACAAATTTAACTTTACACAACTTGAAAGAGATTTAATGCGTAGAAGAGAGACCTTAGGCTGACAGCTCCTCGCAGTTGGGTGAGTATAAAAGCAACCTCATGTTGCCTCCTCTTGGGATTGATCCTGGCATTCCCTTGGCTCTTCCTCTCTTGCTTCATCAAGCAAATACCAAGATTGCAATTAAAAGTGCAGGACAATATGCATCTTCTGTCTCAGTATGTAGTTGTTCCACCCCATCAACGCCTATCCCAAGCTTGTCACCAGTAACTGTGTTGCTTCATGTTCTGTGGAGACTTGAATTTAATTGCCTTGAGACCTGACAGTGTTGGAGGCGCTTCTCATTTAAAGCAAGCCATTCTTGACTCAAATATTAGCCTCCAAAGTGCTACTTGATCGTCCAATCTTCCACATCTCTGTCCAAAATTTACCCACCCTCAAAAAAAAAAAAAATCAGTGCTTGCTTGATCTATAAAATAGCAAATTTTACAAAAAAAGTGGAGACATTTAGTCATACCTAGTAAAGATAGAAAAAGAATCATCAGGGGACTCTTGGGCTTGATCTGACAATAGTTGCGTTTACTTGAAAGCTTCTGCAGCCCTCTTTTGTTGTTTCATCACAATAGGCATATCTTTCAATGATCTACTCTATCCTAAGCCCTTTCCTATTTTCTTCTTTACCTTTAAAGAAAATGCAAATTTGTTCAACACAAATGTACTTCCAATTCAAAGAAGATCATAGTTGAATTTCAGCCCAATCATGTTGCGTGCCGGAGCAATGAAATTGGTAAAGCAGGAGAACTCACTAAGTTGATCACACAATGGTACTGTGAAATTAAGAGAAGAGACAATGTGCTGCCTCAATGATCTTGATGCAGGAGCTGGTCGTCTTGCTGTGGAACTACCCAATACACCTTTAACAACCAAATGGTTAATGCTACTCTCATAAACATTGCTGTCTCCATCACATGGCACGTACACACTATCCAATTTCAAAGACAAATACCCTATCACACAATGCTAGTCAGATTGATTAACAAAAGTACAAACAACTTATATTGATTAGTTCTGCTAACCAGTCACCAGCAACACTTGGTAAGTTCATATAAAGACGTAAAACATTCAATACACATATTCGAACCATTGTTGTTAACATTTATCTTTATTTATCTAGGTAGGAGTACCTTGATAACTACAACTGCATTTTCCTTACATCCTTTGGCCTTTGTGATTAATAATAGGCCTTTGAATTGTAAGCTTAGCTAGCAATAGCATCCGTAGCAAAACCAGTTCTGCATATTAAGTAAAACAACAAAAAAAAATCAGACAATATTGATTTTTTTTTTTTTTAATTATTAATTAAACACACATGCACACTACATGAGACTTGAACCCAAGATCGAGATCTTGATAAGACTGCCACCTAACCAGTGTAGTAAGGCCTTGGTCTATATAATGGTGCACTTTTCATCGAAAATCAACAAATGAAAAGATGAAGAATAAAGAGAGCAGTAATAAACCACAACTAACCAATTTGATTTTTAGTGCAGGCATGAGATAAACCTTTTGAATCCTCTTCAGCCCTCTCCTTGTGGCTTTTATTATTTTGGAAAAGACTGTAATTGCCAATTTGAAATTAACAAAGACTCATCATTCAGGAACTTCTTCTCTCCATCTCTTGCTGGTTGCACAACAACCTTCAATGTACTTTTCCAATCCGCAGAATAGTGCACCGATACAAGACGTATTTGTTTTCGGGTTAACAATTTAAGCTGGTCACTCTGCTTCAACTGTATACATTCACCACTGGTGTGCCCTGAGAAACCTGAATTTCCATCGGAAATGAAGATCATTTACCAACTATCGGACATTGGTCATCAAGGGTGACTTTTTCTCAACACCAATAGCATGAATAATGTGATCATTAGACCACCATTTTTGTGACCAAAATCATGTAAACTTATGATTTAAATCGTCTCTGCTTCGCTTTTGTTGTGTTAATGACCATTCTCGTGAAAGCACCAATGATTTTTGCCCAAATTTTAACTTTATACAGTATGCAAAATTAAAGAATGGTGAAAGAATGAAGGGTCATTAGATCAAATTTAACACAAGTCTTGCTGAGGTAGCTGAGAATTATAGCCGGTTGAAAGAGTAGAATTTGCCCTCCAAAATTGAACTCTAATTATGATTCAAAAACGGAGGAAATTGGTTCTTTGAGATGATGACATTTAAAGCTGACATGGCAGACCAGTTGTGTAGAATTAGTTAAGTTGGTTACAACTCTGCAACTGCTTGATAGTCTGAGTATAAAAACAGAGGGCTCGCAGCTGGTGCGATAAACATCTAAGAATCATTATATCTTTCTGTATGAAGAGAATTAGAGATTGAGCTTAGTCTCATTGTCTCCGTTGTTCTTTATTCTATGAGTGTAATCATCCTCCGTTCAATAATAAAACACAGCTCTGACCAGCATATTAGCAGTTGCATACTCTAATCAGACAACATACTTGATAAGAAATCTTTCAACTGATTTCATCAGAAATATAATTAATATGTTGAAAATGATAGAATTTAAGCAAAAGAGGCTCCATTAAGAAAATCACAAGAGGTGAAACAAAATAATACTTAAATCTATACTACAAAAATGCTTTGACTCATCTTCAACCCTTACGATTTGAAACACTCGTAGAGGGGAAACAACTCTATCATCTGTGTAAAATACACCATAAAGATAGATCAGACTGAATTAATACATTTGACTAAAACCTTCATACCTTGTCTTGGCCCCTGACAGTAAAGTTGATGTTATAATGTTCAAGTCTCCACGTTAATCCTGACAAATCCAACTTGTGATATTTTACTATTGAATTGAACATTCCAATGGTATGGGAATGGTGGAAACAATCTCTAGCAGCTTAAACATTTACAAAACAGAAAGCCCCATTTTTTATATACAACTGCAAACACCTGCAATATTATGCAAGATCAGATCAGATATCTAGACATCTTCAAAATCATGATAGCCTAGAATCTAACAAATAAAGAAACTAAGATGATTACTATAAAATGATGAAATATTAAAGAGAAAAGAGAATAAGATACCTTTGGGTCAACAGAATTCAACATCAAGGACTTGTATTTGGACTATTCGGGGGAGCTTGGGAGGCTAAGAGAGTTTTGAAGTTAGGAATGTGAGAGATCTTTGACCAATCCTCTCCTGTCTTCTCATCGAAACGTTCTTCAAGAATACGACAATTGTAAATCTTCAGCATCTTCAGTGTTGTGCTCCCAAGAATTTGGTGTGGCATTGACTTCAATTTGTTACAATCTCTAATTTCCAAGGAATTGAGTTCGGGCATGATTGTAATATCATTTTTTTCATTTTTCCACTCTTCCCATCCCTTCAAACTCCGAAGTATGAGATGTTTTAATTTAGGAAAGGCAACAACGGTTGAAGATGAAGAAGATGTGGCATGCATATGATCACCTTCAATTCCCAAAAATTCATCACCCACTCTTTTTACACTACGCAGACCGAATACTTCGAGTAATTCAAGAGATGGCAATTTACCAAGAGGAGGCATTATTTCACACTTATTGCAATATAAGAGATACAACTCCTTCAACCTGTTTAATGACATTATCCAACTGGGCAAGGTCTTGCCTCTATATTTCCAGACCTCTAATGACTCTAGATTTGGAGGTGGTCGCAAGGCTTCACAAATTGCTTCTTGGCTAACTTCATTTTTCCCCTCCGTCACTTCTTCTTCTTCTTCTTCTTCTTCTTCTTCTTCTTCTTCATCTGTTCTCTTAACAAACTTCAGTGTCAGATCGCGGAGATTCTTCTTTTTATCAAGCTCTGCAATTTTAGCCTCATTAACATCTGTGACATTCCTCAACCCTCGAATTGTAAGAGACCCTCGAAGATGATTCAGTTGTCTTAGACCTCCAAGATTACATACTTTATTACCATATTTGTCACTATGACTCACAACAACAAACTCACTCAATGTCCGGAGACAGGTTAGTCTCTCTATTCCTTTTGGCATATACTCCACACATTTGTCATCAAATATTAAATGCCTCAGATTAACCAACTTTCCAACTCCTTGAGGTAATCTTTTCAAATTGTAACATCCTTCAATCTCTATGGTCTGTAAATTAAATAACTCACAACATGTGTCAGGCAATTCTTTTATCTCCAGCCAGTGCAATTTAAAGTATCTTAAATGTATCAATTTTTCTATCTCTTTTGGGATTTCATATATCGAATTCTCCTTACTATTCCTAGTTATTTTTAATGCCCTTAGACATGTAAATTGATTGAACAAGACTTGTAGCACCGGGGATGAACAGACTTCAATGGGGATATTATGGATTAAAAGGCTACGTAACTTTTTGGCATTAAACATGAAAACAGGAAATAAAGCCTCGTTTCCAAGCACCAACATTGAATGCCGAAGTTTCTCTCCAGAAGAGTTTATCGATAATGACCCTTCAACACCATCAATTTCTTTTGCAAAATATTCGTTTCAACACCATCAATTTCTTTTGCAAAATATTCGTTTTTAGTGAGAAATTGTGCAAAGTCATGCACTATGTCATGCATTTTATATATTATATCCTCTTTGTCAAACTCCTGGAAGAAAGATCTTGTGGCTAAGTAATCAAAGTACTCTTCACCAATCATCTCCATGTCTTTGTTTCCTTTTAGTCCAATATAACCTTGAGCTGCCCATAACTTAATCAATTCATCTTTCTTTATTTCGTAATTTTTTGGAAAAACAGCACAATATAAGAAACAACGTTTTATTTTAGAGGACAAGTCATTATAACTCAATAACAGAGGGGCTAATAGATCTTTTTCAAACTCTTCTAATTGCCACATCTCACTATCTAATATATTTTGCCACTCTTCTGTAGTTCTTTTAAACAGCAATAGGCTCCCAATAGTTTTGGCAGCAAGTGGTAGTCCCTTACACTTCCCTACAATTTTTCTACCAATTTCTTCTAATTGTTCACATTCAAAAGGAGGTCTACCAAAAAAAGCGAATCGTTTGAACAACGACCAACATTCGGGTTCAGGCAATTCCTTAATTATGAGAATATCAATTGACTCCATCATTCGAGCAACTATCTCCTTACGAGTGGTAACCAGAATCTTACTTCCACGAAGACCATTCCTTAGACAATTGTGAAATGGTTCCCATTTACTGTAATCTTCTATCCACACATCATCTAAAACAAGAAGAAATTTCTTTCCCGTAATAGATACACATATGTGTTGAAGAAGTGAATTCAGTTCACCTAAATTAGGGGCAGAATCTTCTAAAGCTTCAATAATAGCTTTTGCAACCCTAAACTCATCAAAAGGGTCTGACACAGACACCCATATCCTTTTCTCAAAATTTTTTATTACATCGTTGTCATTGTAGACAAATTGAGCAAGAGTGGTCTTGCCTATTCCACCCATCCCTACCATAGAGATGATTTGGACGGTATTTTGTTCTTCTCTGTTATCGCATAACAACTTGCTCTTTAAAGTTCTCTTCTCCTCATCTCGACCACGTACTTCAGACACATTAATTAAGGCAGTACTTTGTATCCTCTCAGGTTTCTCCGTACCTCTAACGGCATGAAAATTAAAAATATCTTTCTGTTTGACAATATCATTCAGTTTGTCGTTAATTGCTTTTACCTTCAGAGCAATGTCACGACGCATAAAGACTTGTTTGGAGCCAAAGCAAGCGGTAGCAGGAAGGAAGGGGCATACCTTCTTCATCTTCTTCTTCTGAGGAACAAGAGCATCCTGGTCAACTCCCTCGATTTGCAATTTGAGCCTTGCAGTGTTCCACTCATCCAACACATCTTCCATGTCGTAGGCTGTGTGTTTGAGCTGATCCAGCCAAAGTCTGACGCTTTCCTCCTTAATTTGCCTTTGCTCAGCATCAACCATCACAGCTTGAATGGCTCGAAGATTGCTGGTAAGCTTTTCCACTTCTTGGTCGACACCATCAACTAGCCTCAACTCTTCTTTTGCCTCTTCAACAGCCACTGAAATCAGCTGCTCCAAGACAACCGAAACGATTGCATCAACCATGCTGAAATTAATTGAAGACAATAAGTTGTTACAGAGTTATCGCAAAAATTGCTGAAATTAGCTAATTTAATTAATTACGCTATTTCTTATACTGCAAGCGATCGAAGAAGCCAATTCAGTCCGGACTATTTATCAACGGTTCAGATTGTTTAGAAAAATATTTTGGTGACCTGCTAGTAAACTGGTTAAAAGATTAGTGAAAATTTTTTAATATGGAGAAGATTCTTCCCCATTTCATGGCCGTTGGCGTTGACCGATGTCACCTAAAACATGCTTTTAAACAATAAATTAAAAAAAAAATTTACATTTTCTTACAGCTGAAAAAATTATTTTAAAATATGTAATGTCTGAATTAATGAAAATAATATTTATATTAATGTAAATCAAATATATATTTTTTCTTATTTTCTAAATTAAATATATTTTTTTCTTATTTTTTGTCTAACTATTGGATAGTTTTTAAATAATTATAATTATTCATGGTACCAAATATCATAATTAATCATCAAATATTGTTATTTTCAATATTAGTTGTACTAGTGACTAATATTAATGGTATAAACACTGTATACAAGGCATATATAATGTCACATATATTTGACATATAGAGTATACTCACAAAGATTCTCTTACACAAATTACTTCGTACAAATTTATCATAAATTAATTAAATTATTGCATACTTTGTTTAATATTCTTGTGCTACATTATTAAATTATTGCATGTAACATATTTGATCTTGTATTATTACCAGTGCTATAGTTATTGGTAGTTAAGGGAAAATGAGAATTACCTTCTACTGCCCCTTATATTTTAAGGTATGTTTAAACCCTACTAAAGATATAACAATGTTAGCTTTGTATATCATTATATTATTCTACCCCTAGCTTAATGTTAGCCATAAAATCTAAATATTTTGAAAATACGAATCAAGTAAAATGACTTATATACCCTTAATGATCAAATTATACTTTATGATGAATCATAAATTATAGAGAAAAATTATAGGTAGGGAAAATGTCATAAACATCCTTAATAGTTGTAAATTATCCATTTAAATTGGAACAACATTTGGCTATATATAACCACTAGAACACCCAAGTAATTTTTCTCCATAATTTATAATTTATTATTAAATTCATTTAATCAATAGGGGTATATAAGTCATTTCACTTTATTTATATTCTAAAATTATTTAAATTTTATGCCTAACATCAAGACTATGTGTAGAATAATTTAATAATATATAAAGCTAATACCATTATAACTACAGGAGAGATTGGAACTGTTTTAAAACATGAGAATTTTTAGTTTCTCTAAACAACATGAATAATCTTCATTTTTTTTCATATTGTTAATAACTATCATTATATTCATTATTACTATGATTAAACTAAATTCAGCTTGTGATATTTTTTATGATATTATATATTTTTTATGGAATGTGAGTACAGTCTGTATGATATTATTTTTTATAATAATAAAAGTTTTAATAATGTTTATATATATATATAGTGTAATTGAATGTGTTTTCTACATATGTGGTCACTGCAACCGTTAGGCGCATTCTCTCTGGAAATGAGGACAAGGGCGTGAATAAAACAGGGGACCGCTACATTTCAGTTGTATTGAAGAAAACAAAAGCAATAAATTTTTGTTGAACTCACAAGTGTTGAAGTTCAGGTTATGCGGAAATCCGAAATCTGCAGTTGAATTTGACCACTGATTGAATCGTCATTGATATAACTGCAGTAAAAAAATTATCCTGGATGAGTATCAAAACTGTTACTTTCAGGCAAACAAAAGAGCATTTGCTTAACTCACAAGTGCTTGGCACGGGTCAAATTTGTAAATATATTAGGCACTGACAGTCAGGCTCCACTGCATAGCCTGCAACAGAAGAATAGTATATTGTAATTGTTAGTTTCACATACTGTCTTCTACATCAAAATTAAACACAACCTGCCAGCAGCCTATAGTACAAACAATATTCATTTATTTTTGCGTATCAACTATTACGCATCACTTAAGAAATTACTTATTAACTACAGGAGCTTAAATCAACTAATGAATTTCGACAATAAAGTATAATTATGAAATTCTGATAAATTACAGTTTAGTATTAAATTGGTGTTACTTTAAGTCAAAGTGGGCCAAAGAAAAAAATTATAGCTGTGATAGTAAGTTTTTTATTATACAAGTATAAGATAAAATCAACTTAACTTTCAAATCATAATATCAAATGTTTAAGTTCTTAAATTACAAATAAATTAAAAAAGGAATAGAATAATACACCTGGACTGATCACCGATAACTAATCATGACTTTAGCAATGTGAGAGAGTTTTGACCAATTTCTTTTCAATACGTGATGCTAAAATGGGACAAAAGCCAATCCAAAATTCCTGTAGTATAGTAGTCTGAAGAAGTTCGTCAAACGACAACTTCAATTTGTCTCAATTACCTATTTTCAAGTGAAATAAGATTGTCTCTTGATCTAAACTCTATTAAGTTTATAAAGATATTCTATCATGTACCTTTTAAGTAGTAGTGTCTAGATAAGATTTAATTTTTTATTTTTTTATTTATTAATTGGTAGTGTATGAATCCTTTCCAAGTACTTCATTTGGGCATATTGTAATATCTTTTTTTCCACAATCCACACTCCTCCCAAACCAAAAAAAAAAAAAAACACACACACACACACATAAATTTTGAGTTTTTTCCATTCAGGAAAGAGAATAATTGATGAACATGAAGATGTTGCCTGAATATGATAATGACACTATCCAACTGGAGAACTTGCCTCTATAGAAATCTATTTGTAATGACTCTAGATTTTGAGGTGATCCTAAAGCTTCACCCACTGCTTCTTAGCTTGCTTTAATTTCATCATCCATCCACTGCAGCCTTACAGGCATATAAGATATTTCCTTTTCCTTTTTAAAAGATAGTTACGAATCAATCAAATTCTTCATATAGATGTGTATGTGTTCCAGAAGTGAATTCAGTTCACCTAAATTCAGGAGATAAAACTTCAATGATCGTTTTTGCAATCATAAACTGATCAAAAGGGTTTGATACAGACACCCACATTCTTTTCTCAAAATTATTTATCACATATCATTATCATTGTAAGCAAATTGAGCAAGAGTGGCGTTGCCGATACCATGCACCCATCCTGAGAAGAGAGATGATATGAATGGGCTTTTGTAGTTGACTGCTCTCACATAACAACTTGCTCTTCAGAATAATCTTCTCCTGGTATCGGCCACGGATATCAGATACATTAATCAAGGCAGTACTTTGTATCCCGACCCAAAACTACTTGTTTGAAACCAGAGCAAGGGGAGAGAAAGCAGGAACATACCGGCTTCTTGGGAACAGCGGCATTGACATCATCAACTCCCTCTCTTTAAAGCAATTTGAGCCTAGCAGTGATCCACTCATTTTGCCTAGCAATTATCAACTCATCCAACACATCCTGCTTGTCGTAGGATGCGTCTTTGAGCTGATACAGATAGAGTCTGACACTTTTCTCCTCTACTTGTCTTTGCTCGGCATCAACCAGCACAGTTTGAATGACTCGAAAATTCCTAGTAACCTTTCCACCTGTTTTCCGAGACCAGTTACAAGCCTCAACTCATCTGTTGCCTCTTCAACAGCGATTGAAATCAGCTGCATGCTCCAATACAACGGAAATGATCGCATCAGCCATTGTGAAAGACAAAAGAGGAGAGAAATTATTGAAGAGTTAATTAATGCGGAATTGCTAATAATGTTGTGAATATATATGCTTAGAGTACTTATATATATTCATCCAGAAAAATTATCAGAATGATGATATGACTCGCCTGAACACCATGTAATTTTATATAATTAAAAAATAATGATAAAACACGTTAACACCATATAGTATTAAATAATATAAAAATATATTAGCACGATATGATTTTATAACTTTTTTCTGTGGCCGTTCTGCAATCATTATGAATAAATGTCATCTTTCAATATTCTATTAACTTATTGAAAACGTTGGCATCGAAAATGCAGGCCATGATTTGGAAGCTTGTGTACACTCACCTGTGAATTATCTATGTAACTATATATGCTTGATGCTTCAATGTAAATGACAGCGACACCAAGGCAATGAAAAACTCAAACATCATTAAGATTGAAACTGTTTAACGTTTTAGTTAATTATTCTTGCGTGAAAGCGTAGGCCACTAATTAAGTTGTAATTGTCAATAGACTTGGACGGTGTACGCCTAGCTGAAACGAAGATTCCTAGATTGTACAAGGTTAAAACTCGCGAATGAAAGGTCTAAGAAAGATTTTATCAAGATATAGAGGGATTTAATGAATAATATACTGAAGTATACGATTTTTTTGAAAGTTCATCTAATTAAATTCTGTAGATTTTCCTCATAATTACCTTCAGATTGAGCTGACATCCGCAATGGTCATCATTCGATTTAAAATGGGATAACATGCTCGATAAAGCATGAGTTCAAGTATCATAAGTTTTTTTTTTTTTTTTTCATAAGAACATCCATGAATCTGATCAATTACCCTTTGGTCTCTGTGAGCAGATATACATATATGTTAACCTAAAGCAGATACTATGATATATAAGCTACTAGATGTTTTTTTCCTTAAAGCGAGTTCGCCGCCAATTGTAGCAGCACTATCCGCTAAAATTTGGCCCTTTTTAATGCCCAACCTGGAGTTTTGGATGCATACAAGTACTTTTGTTTGAAAATTGACACATAATTAATAGGATACTATATCCCATTTTTGCACAACAGGGTTTTGAATATCCACGAGAAGCAATTAATCGTATTGTATGCGCCAATTGCCATTTAACTAAGCCATAGCAACAATTAAAAGGTATAAAATACAGATCAAAACATAGTTGAATATAATTAACAAATCCATTAAAACATTGTTACACCATTCTATCAGAAAGATTTTGTTAAATTTTGGAAATTAAAATTCATAAAAGTTTGACATGCAGTAGGTGAAGAGTGGAGAATAATTAAATAAATTTTAATTGGAAATTAATAGATTTACAACATTTTAGATTGAAAATATGAGGAGCATATAAGTAATTGACTCTTATTATAAAGCATAAAAGAACATTTACATCATAACAACATTTTAGATTGAAAATACAAGGACTATATAAATAATTGACTCTTACTATAGAGAAGAAACAAACATTTACCCTCATAACAATGATAGATCTACAACTACTGCCATTTTAAATGTATTGAAAATTTAAATATAATTATTACGACATTTTTTATTGAAAATACAAGGAGTATATAAGTAATTGACTCTTGCTATAGAGGACAAAAGAACATTTACATCATAACACATTTTAGATTGAAAATACAAGGACTATATAAGTAATTGGCTCTTACTATAGAGAAGAAAAGAACATTTAACCTCATAACAATGACATATCTATAACTACAGCCATTTTAAATGTATTGAAAATTTAAATATAACTAAAAGGGTTATTTTATTTGATGACTTAAATTATTGTGAAATAACAATTAGGTATAACAAATATTGCACCACAACATCTTACTATTAGGATTATTAAATATTATATTTTACTATTTTTTTGTTAGTAGATCATTAGTTGACATATAAAATATCAATTTTGATCTTACTGTAACGGGAAAAAAAGGCACATAAATTCTAATGAAACCTAATAATTTTCACTATTGTATCAAGAGCCCAAAAAATTAAATAAAAGTTTACGTTTATACTTTATACCAAAAAAACCTGTAACCTAAGGTCTATTGTAATACATTACAATAATTTTTCATTTAATTAAATATAAATTTAGTTTTTAATTATTAATTATCCATAAAATTAACAAACAAAAATACATACAAACACATGCATGCATGCATACAATCACAAACATTTCAAGTATTAAATAATAAAGTTTATATTTAATTGATAACATACAAATTATAGTTTTTTTATTTTTTTATTTTTATTGATAATTAATAATTAAAATTAAATTTATTTAATTCAATGAAAAATTATTTAGTATGATTATTTATATTTAACTAATAACTTATTTTTTTATTGATAATTAATAATTTTTTCCATAAAGTAAGGGAAAAATTGATATTCCATATGTCAACTAATGGAAATTTAGTAGAATACAAGATTTTGAAATTCATTAGTAGTAAATTGTTAGAGTGCAATACTTGTTGCTCCTATTTGTTTACAATAACTTAAGTAGTAAAAAAATAAAATCATATAATTTAATACTTTCGTGAAAATATTATTGTTTTATATTTTTTACAAGTATGTAAAAATATAGATTTATTTTTATGAAAAAAGAAATTAAAACAAAAAAAATTGATAGTAAAAATTTTTGTATTATCTGTAATTCTCTATAACTCTCTCAACAAGTTGGACAATAAGCCGACATTAAACAAATTCAACAATAAAGCAAACAAGTCCCCACGTGACTGATTGTTTTTTTTTTTTTTTTTTGTGCACTGGAGTTTGAGTGTTAGATGATGTAAAGGGTTAAAAATTAATTTAAATTTTGCCAACCATATTTTTCTAAAGAAAAAAATAATATTAAGAATAATAAAGTGTTGTTGGTTTTTGCTGTTATTTTATTTTCAATAAATTTCTCACTCTAGCACGATCATTTATTTTTAAAAAATAAAGAAAAAAAGACTAAAATTTGAACATTAAAAATAAGGACTATATAACCAATTGACCCACTATAGAGAAGCGCCGCTGCCCATCCGCCATTCTGTCGCTCCTTTAATTTAAGTAAAACTACAAATAAAATTAAGATAAGAAATGCAAATCTCCCATGATTAATTAATTAATGAATTAATGAAGATTCACCCGACAAAATAATTACTTGAACTTTAATTTGTTAAAAGGATTTTCTTTATATAAATGTTATTTTATGAACAATGATAAGTATCTCAATATTTAAGTCCCAATGTATGTTTCAACGAATATAATATTCATTTACTGGATATTGGTTAAGTAATTTTACTAATTATGAAATTTATCATTTAATAGATGAGAAACACGTAGCATTGGGACTCAAGTTGGGACTCAAATATTGAAATTCCTAACATTATTATTATTTTATTCATCAGCAAAGGCCTTGGCTGTGTGACTTGGGGACTTTATTATTTTTCTCTTAATTAAAAATTAGGTTAATATCTCTTGGGTGGCAAATGTTTCAATAATTATAAAAAAGGTAGTACATCTTTTAAAATTAAGCAGACAGATGATAAATTGTCAACTTTTGTCATTAGATGTAACGGCATTCGTGCCTTATAAGGATGGTAATGATACCCACAAACCCATCCAAACCCATCTGTCGTGTGTAATTTTACATGTTGTAGGCAGATTTAGTATTAGAAATTGAAACCCGTACTACGTTACCGGTGGGTTTTGTATTAGCTAAATATCTAATAAATACCCACATGAATGTCTACCAAACTCACATCTTTTTTTTTTAAATATTTTTAATGTAACTTAATTGAAAAAATAATTAAATCTAAAAATATATAAATTAAATAAATGTAAAGCATAAACATGTCACTTGTGGTGTGTGCAAGTTGCAACTTATAACCTAACGTAAAGGAAACACAAACTATTTCCTTTTCACTTGTGAACAGCAGCTGCACACTTATTTCCTTTTCACCCATAAGCCACAACTGCACACCCATGAATTTTTCGCATTTGTGGTTTTTTTTTTTATGGATTTATATATTTCATATTTAAATTTGAGAATTTGTGTTGGATTGATGTTGAAATTTTAATTTTCTATTTACATTGATTAAATTTAGAAATGAGTATGTTATGCGGACTTTTAGGTTATTAATATAAATTTACATGTTGAACATTTGTGATTTTAAATGTGAGAATTCGTAAAAAATCTATCGGGTACTATTGTGGGTTTGGTAATTGTCAAAATTTACAGTGGGTGGGTTTTCTTAAAAAATTAAAACCTGCGGCGGGTGCGGGTGCGGGTTTGCTATGCGGGTGGTGTGCTGGTGGCCATTGCCATCCCTAGTGCCTCCTGGCGAAATGACACTTTTTGCCCCTGTAATTGTATTTAAATATGAGTTAATTCACCTAGGTGATGCTTGTTTTGACATTTACCAAAAAAGGTATAAATGTTTTTAAAAATAGACACATAGATGACACTCCATTAAGTTTGCTGTTAAAATTAATAGATTTGGGAACTTAAAATTAAACTGATGATTTTTGCTCCGCATTAACTGATTTATAATTTTATAGAGAAATAATTTTTAAGGTTAGAAATGGAGAAGAAGAAGATAAACAAGAATCAGAGAAGAAGAAAACGAAACAAAGAAGACAAAGAAGAACAGTGAAAAAGGAAAAATAAAAATAAACAAAAGAAGAGAGAGAGAAACAGAGAAGAGGAAGAGGGAAAAACGAAAAGTAAAAATAAAGGAAAAAAATGAGAGAGAGAAACTTAGGATTTTTCTTTTTCTTCCTTTTGTCTTCTTTACAGATCTGGCGGTGTATTATTGAAATAAAACTTTCATATAAAAATTATAAATCAGCTAATGGCAGGAAGATCCTAAATTTAACTTTTAATATCAAAATCTGTTAATTTTAATGGCAAACTTAACGAAGTATCGCTTGTGCCTATTTTTAGAATATTTATTACCATTTTAATAAATGTTGAAACAAGTGTTACACAGGTGAAATTGACCATTATATTTTTTATTGTTTGTATCAATTATTTCAATTTTTTCCTCACTTTATTACAGTTAACGGTGATAGTTAACGATGAAAGTTAATAATTTATCAATTATATGCTTGTTTTTAAAATATATATCGCCATTTTTATTATTGTTGAAACATATGTCGTCCAGATAATATTAACACTTAAAAAATTTAGTTGAGGTAGATATCCTCCCAATAATGAAGATAGAAATCTAGGCTATAATATAATATTCTTGGATAATTCTACATAAAAATTAGTGTTCCAAAACATATATTATTTTATTACTTAGGGTGGAAGGGGTGAAAGTAAAATATTAAATAATGCATAGATTGCAGATGTAAATAAATATTTTTTCCCACGGGTCTAGCCCAGCCCAACCAACGGCAAGTCTGTCCATGGCAGTTGTACAAACTCATACATTTTCGAGCCCAGATTGTGCCCTATCCGTACCAATCAGCTTACACCTCTTATGCAAGCCCAAGCAATAATCCAAGCTCATCGGAAGCAGAAGCCAATAGCAGGCCTGAAGTTTTGAATTAAGATAAGGGTTTTACTAACTTACCACAGCTGTAAGTTACAATCACTATAAAATTAAATAAACAGTAATCAACACGTGATTACTGTTTATCTCTTTTAAAGTACTGTAACTTACTGAGAGACTCTTAAGGCAAATAATTTTCATACTGAAAATACTGGCAGAAAATTTACATCGAAAAGTGTGCAGCGTATGGCCAAAGTGTAATCTTATCATAATGCATGTGTTTCCAAATCAGAAGGTAGAATCCTGAACAACCACTGTCCTGTATCCGAAAATTCACTTCAAAAGAAAGATCTAGAAGTCCATGATTGCCACCTTCAATTATGTGCACAGTTTGACAAAAGTGAATATAAAAAATTTATTCTGGCCATTAATTTAAAGCAATAAGGTTTATGCAAAGTTCTGTCCGCAGGCATCCATATTTTACAAACCCAGATTGGAGCAACATAGTGGTTGTTTTGCAGTAAAACAAAGACATACAGCAGCTTTTACAGCAATACAATAATATATCATTCAACAGTGTCCAAAACAACACTTCAATTATTGTGGCGCAATATTTTGGCTCGTGTGATCTGAAGCAGAAGCAAACAAGAAGCTGGACCATATTCGGGTACTTTTTGGTCTAGAAGAATAGGCTGAAAATTATATGGGAATACTGTGGCACCTGATTGTCAAAATTTAATGATCATAACAACAGTGTCTCAATATCAGACTCCAAAATTTCCAAGGGACCACTGTCCTACACTCAATAATAATGAAGGGCAGTCTCCTAAATTTTTCATCAGCATGCTTGTGAACAGATTTATGGCCCCCCTTCAGTTTTGTCCACTTACAAAAAATAATGACCTCCCCACATGCTCGCAGGAGATGGAGAAAGAGATAAGGGGACAACTGTAGTGCTGTTTCCCTTTTCTATTGGAGACCATCCAAAGTGGATCAATCAAAATCATCATCAAATAGTTCAATCTATTCCACTCAAGTGTCTGATCATCATCAAAAGAATTTATGACTAGAGGCTGATGAATGATGAACATCATGTTGGTTGATCATTCAGTTAAGAAGGATTTAGATGAGATTCAAATTTGCCGCAATACAGTTATTTATGAACTTCCATGTATTATCTACTTGCAATACAAGAGATTGCCTGCTCCAAAATGAGCTACAAAGGCAATGGGCTACACTCCAGCACCTTCATTAAAAAACAATAAAAGAGCAAACATACAGGACACTAATATTAACCACAATTTCATGACACAAGACATTACAATCTCTAATTAAATGAACCACCACAGCTTTGATTGGTGACGGAGATAGGGAATACTAGTTCCTTCCACTTTTCTCCTCTGGAAGTTCTTCACTTGTATTCCAAAATCATGTTGTTCTCAGGAGCCAAGCCAACGCAAGCCCTCAGAATGTTCTCAAGCATTGCACGCTGCTTTGACAGTGCATTCACCACTGGTGTGCCTGGAGGGACCTGAATTCCCAGAAGAAATGAAGTTTGCTTACTAATTATTCATCACTTTTTATGACTAATATAAAGAAAAGAGCATTATGTAATTCTTCCAAGAAGGTTCATCGAACAGTTACCAGAGGAGCCTTGGTGAGGTAGCTGAGAATTGTAGCCACAGGGTGGAAAGAGTGGAATTTTCCCTGAAAAGATTGAACACCAAATTATAATATATTTTCTTTTATTACTTTATTGTAGAGTCAACCAATAACAGTCCAAAAGCAAAGATCTACAATACTATAAAATTCTAATGTTGGGAAGACAAAAAGCTGAAGTATGCAATAAACAAACCTCTCCTTCAGCTTTGAGCTGGATCCTGGTGCTGAGTTCAGCCAGCAGAACCAAATCTAGAATGATTGGAGCAGCCAAAAGAGAGTCCTCACACGTGTTGTGCAGCACAATGGTGCTCTTGCCACCCATGAAAATTTCTGATGTGTACTCATCCATGGCTCTCTTGCTATCGCCAACGTATGGCACATACTATACAAACACAAACATCCCACCACACAACAGTCAGACCCACCAAATAACAAAGTTACAAAGTATTTACAATACAATGTGACAAGTATTCTGCTGGCCACACTTGGTCACAATATTTAAGAACATGCATATACATAACAGGTAAACATTTCACTTATTAATCAAGGCAAAATCACCTTGATGACCACAACATGATCGGGGTGTTCACCGGGCTCATAAAGGATACCATTGCTAGAGACCATGTCATCAACAACATTGCTTTTGGAAATCTCCTTGGAGCGGAAGGTTTGAGGGGCTGAAAGATTCATTCCATCATTGTTTCCCAAGTGGTTGTAGCTAACAATTGATGTTGGCTGTGTACCATATCAACATTAATCAGACAAAGCAACCAGTCAATATCATCATCATACAGAAAAATAACTAAGAAATCACTTTCCGAGGTAGCTTTCTCAATAAAGTTAAAGCAATAATAAAATTAACAGTGGCATTAGAATCAAATCTCCTTATACAATACCTTGATTCCTGCACCAACAAGGAAATCAACCAAAACAGATTTCATCTTAGTCTGGCCACTCTTGAAGTCATCTCCACCAATCAAACTGTTCCTCCTAATAGCCAAATCAATAAGCCCTGCAAACACAACCCAATTTAGGAAAACAAACTAAAGCATAACCTCATACTTCTCTAGGAAACTTCAACTGAACCAACCAAGGATCACAAAGCTTTAGAACCTGGTACAAAGGTGTTTTGTGGGCTTCCGTTGATGAAAGGAACATTTTCGAGAACACAAGCAATAGCATACAAGGTGGAAGGAGAAATCTCGGCTTCGTTTTTGTCCAATGAAGCAAGAAGGTTCTCCATTGTGTCATTTAGCCCGACAATCACATTACTGTACCTCTCAGTGTTAGCAGTCCACAGTACAACAATCCTATCCACCTTGTTTTTCTCCTTAAACTCTCTAATCAACACAAACAAACACAAATCAATGCCTTAAATTCAATTAAAATACCTGTAGCCAAAACAAGTAATTAACTAACTACATGTACCTAATATCTTTGATGATTTGTAGCATTTGTTCTTTCTTGGTTCCCTTGATCACGTTGTTGGCACGTGACCCTTGATTGGCAGCAATGAAATCAGGCTCATAGATTCCAGGAAGTGGGACCATTGATTCCATGTAGGGCCTAAGTTGCTTTTGAAGATCAATATCAAACACTCTAGCCCTAGCCATGGCATCAGCCAAGTTCATGTCACTAATGTCCCATCCTCCAAACACAATGTCATCTGGGTTCACCTGAATTTACAAGCAAATTAAAATTGAAATTTTAACTTAATCTAGAACCAATTATGAAAAAATACCAGCAAACACAGTTCATGTTCACAAAATTACCATAGGGAGAATGCTCTTGAATGGAGCATAAATCTCCTCGCCATTGTAAGACCCAACTCTAATTGTTGATGCTTGGGTAAGCGAACCAAAATAATTGGCTTGTTGCACTTTGTCCTTTGTGGCCCAGGAGATTCCCCTGTGAACAACAATTACATCAATAAAAATGTTGACATGCAAAAGCTAAAAAAATTTAAAAAAATTAAGAATAGGTCAAAAAAATTTAAGAATAAACTCACTCTCGATTCGCGATAACCCCACCCGTGAGAGTTGAGCCGTTGTTTCCACCCCAACCCACAAGCATAACCCTATCAAAATCAACCAAAATGTACGAAAAAATTTAGTTTTGAAATTGACCCACCAAAATAAACCTCATGATAACGGGGGAAAAAAAATTGAATCTTTTACTTAAAAGATTAGAATTTTTTGCTAACACACCCAAGTTTAGGGACATGAACATCGGTTTTGAACTCATATTTGACAGTCTTGGGCTTGACAATCCACTGATACGTGCCATTTCTGCTCTCATGAACAAGCTCAGTGGTTTCATAATTGTACACGGAGTGAATCTCATCATCTGTGTACTTCACATTTGGGCTCTCAACCTTGAAATTTTCAATAAACATTTTCCCAGGAAAATTTTAGAGAAAAAAATTTAAAAACTTTGCTGAGAAAATTGCTTTAAATAAAAACCAAACAAATGCTTTGAAATTTATTAGAAGAAGAGTTTGCTGAGAAAATTGCTTTTAATAAAGACCAAACAAGTGCTTTGAAATTTATTAGAAGAAGAGTTATTTCGTCTTCCTGTTTCTGAACTCAACTATCCTTCTCGGTTCTCACTTCTCTCACTCAACTCAACACTCGAATTTCAAAACTCAAGCTTTGTAGTCTGTGTGGGATTTCTTTGCACCAATGGTTGTATATATAGAGAAAATGGGAGGTTGGAGCGACACGTGGCGATAAGTGAGTGGGCTGTGGCCCCAGCTCGATGTTATTATTGGTGCGTGGTTCCTAGTGTGACCATGCAAAATGCATAACCGAAGAGATTGCTTATGTTTGGGGTAATTGTACTTGGGTCCCTAATTTGTAATGGAATCACAAGTAAAGAAATGGTTTATACGTTTATTTCTTATGAGTCTCTACCAGCCAGACTGTACTTTTTTAAAAATATTTTATAATACTAGGTGCCAATGATTCCTGCGAAAAGAAAAACGCAAAACTTGTTCTTACAATTCAGTCAAAATATAGGGACTCACTGATAGTACCATTTTTCATATTTTAAAATTTTCCTCGAGTTTCATTAGACCGCACGTACGAGGTGACACGAGTGAAGGGGAGAAGAGGAGCGTGAAACGTGTTAAAGCACTTTATACGTGGCAAAATCAGGTGACATCAAAAACTTTTAGAATTGTTCCGATCCGTGTGAGGTCCATTTCGTGAGAACGTACTCGAAGGGAGAGGTCACGGTGGCCGTGACTCGCGAGCGATGATAAGTGTTGAACGAGTGATGATAAGCGAACCGGTAAAACGATGAACGGGTGACAGTGAGTGACCAAGAGGGTTACCAGCGCGCGTATTACACACGCTCTAATTGATTGCGAGTGGAAAATGACTGGCGTTTGGAGAGGACACTTGGCTGGTCAGTAGTTGGTTTGTATAAGACAATCTCGGAAAAGACCTGTGACTGTATCTTTCCCCCAACCGTCAAGCAGGGCCATCTCTGACCGTTTTCACTGTTCAAATACTTGTGGGCTCCTTATATAACTTTTACCTTTTTCTTTTGGGTCCACCTGTAAAAGAATTTTAGACCCAACATTTTTCGCTTTTTACAATTTTTTTAATTGATTACGATTTACCGATACTACAATCCGAAACTTACTGGAGTTCAAAATGCTGCATTTTGTAACACATTGACTGGCTGGAAAATCTGAACCAACTAATATTTGGGAAATATCTACCCATACCAAATTTATAGGACGAGAAATATTTAAATTCTTAATGACAAGCCCACCATCAAACCAAAACCCTTTTTAAAAAAAAAAAAATCTCTACATTAGGAGTTTGAATTTATGCTACCACCCTTTAGTTTCTAATTTTTTTATATTAGTAGTTTGTACTAAAATCTACCTAACATAATTTAAATATTTACATCCAATAATGATGAAATACATCTCCCACCATGAGATCTATCTACATCACCCATATTTGTGTGAGGTGATGTTTAAATGAGTACGTCCTTAATTTATTATAGGGTTAGAATATTTATTAAATTTAACATAAATCTTGAGCGATTGATTTTTTAAAAAATTCAATTATAGATGAATAATCAACATTAAATGTCACCTTTACTTTCAATATCTACTATTTAATTACTTAAAATTAACTATTTAAAATTTATGTCAAAATTTTAAATTAAAAATTTAAGTTAAAATAACCCTAATCCTTGTTATGATGTATATAATGGCGTTAAATGGAAAAAGCAATTTCCATTATTCATATTAAATAAGAGCTTTTTGAAAAAAAAAAGACAAAAATATTAAATGTGAGCTTTCTTTTTTAATTACTATTAGGAAGACATTAATGATGCACAAGGCAGTCCCAAGAATGAAGTTAATGCATGTCATATAACTTCAATAATTCATTGGAACTCATTAATGATGGTTCATTGACCAATGAATTAATGCAGCATTAATCTTCCATAATGAGAAAATGAGTTAAAATCTTAATGAATAGCACTGTATGTAAAACCTCTCGCACAAAATGGCCGGCTCTATGTATCCTTCCCGGAGGTTTCTGGTTTGTGAGGCTTTGAGGCTTTGAGCCTATGCACGTGTGACTCAAAATGACGTGACGTTGTTATAATATGATCATATCTCGCATATTTTCAAGTGAATAAATAGCTACTCAAACATAGTAGGTTCGTGTGAAATAAAAGATTACTCTAAATATTTGGAAATGAGAATTCAATATTCAAGTTGCACTATTTAAGTAGAGTTTTAGATAGATCTGTAATTGTAAAAAATATTAGTAATAACGTGCATAATTGAGTGATAAATGATTTTTTTTTTCTCTCTTCTCGCATACATTTAGAAAGAGTTCGTATCCCATGAAGTTATGTCATGACAAAATTATCATTTAGACAAATTTAAGTACAATTTTAAATGTAGATATAAGTAATTAATAATGGTGCATTAAAGATACCATTTTCACAACTTAGGTATTTTTAAATGGTCAAAATGTCAATAAAATTGAACAAAATTTAATATCTATACAGATAGAGTGGTGGCTTATTGATTCTCACAATTGTCAGAGTAGCAGTTCAAGTCTACTAATAAAAACTCACTGATCTCCTCTGTAGAGGTAGACATCTCCTCTGCATTTTGTGGGTGAAATAAATATTCTTCTACTATTAGTAAGAATAAAAATTTGAACCATATCATATTAATTGTGATTTAGGTGGATTGAGCCGTATCAGTTGTGATTGTATAATTGTGATTAAAAAAAATCAATTTCTGTTTATAAAAACCTTTTCTTTCTAATATTTATAGCTTTAAAATTCAGTACGAGACATTCAAACAAAAATGAGAGTTAACTTCTGATTGTTGATAATTCAAAGTGACATGCATACATGCAATATACTGTAAAGACGTCCGAACCATTTATCCAAAGGACAAGAGAGACTCGTCTCTCGACTGACGATGCAAGCCACGAAATTGATTTGTGGTAATGTGAAGCTCTATTAACATTGAGTGGCCATCCTCCGACGAAAAGTACAAATAAATGGATGACAAAAAAAAATAATAGAGGTGAGCCCACAGCCTCCACCAACCAGCATTAATAAAATAATATTCTCCAATTGCGTGCAGCGAAACCTGTAGCCACTTCTTAAGGCAACTACATACTCAAAGAGGAGAATTTCAGTAGGGCTTTTCTTTCTTGAAAATTCCAATTATTTCCTGGGATAATGACACCAAGGTCACTTAATTTTCATTTTCTTTCAAATGAGGACTTAGCTGGTCCATTTATACCAAACAAATTCTCGCCCTTTAATGCAAAATAATTCATAGCCTTTAGTTTTTATGATTTTGTTTCTTTTGACAAACCACCACAAGACGGGGGAGCTTTTTAGACATTCAAAAAAGTAATTAACTAATGTAGGAATCTTTTTAGCATAAACATAAAGTTATACCAAAATAATGCAAAGTAAAATACATAATATCATAAACAAAAATTGATAGATTTGCGTTGTGAAAAAATTCATCATCACTATTTATTAGACAGAAAGTTGATAGTTTTATGCGTTAAGTGATAAAATCACAACGAACACCCATATTAGTTTGTGATTGTGATCGTGATTGTCAGAACTTAATATTATAAGTGCAATTAGATACTTACAATAAAGCCAGGGACCTCTTTGTTACAATAGACAAACTATGTTCCTATTTAGAAAATTAAATGATTTATTAAGGGACCATGTTATCAACCAACCCCTCCCCCCACCTCGACTGTGAAACGTGTGATATGTGAAAATTACTGGTTGCATGGTCCCCGTAGCCATTGAATTCTCTATGGATAGATAGGGTAATGCTTGAATCACGATTCACGATCAATTTCATTTGATCAAAGGGTCCACAGCCTCGTTAAAGAACCATGATGATCACATGAAAGGTCTTGCTATTTTCATCACTTTCTCTTCGCACTTACTTGCTTTTCTTTATCCATAAATGACAAATGCTACTTTTTTCTCTTTCATTTTTGTGGGTAATTGATAGTCTTGATTCTTCCTGGAGTTTTAACTTCCAATTTCTAGATGAAAACACGCATTTTTTTTAGAAATTTACTCGTTCTTTGAATTTTGGATGGTTGCGCTTTGCCATTTGGAAGTGCTTTTGTGTGTGCTGAAATAAAAGCATTTAGGGTTTGTAATCTCAAATACCCACCCTAAATTCCTCTTTAAAACTAACAAGTGTTATATAATTGAATTTTTTCCATTGATTTTTTAATACCATTTACAGTTAACTAACTAATTAAAGTATAAATTAAGGATCATTAATCAATATTGCTATCAAAATAGACATGCCTATCTCCAAAATTGAAAACGAAATTCCATATTTCTCTTGAGTTGCTTTTGCGGTATATATTTAAATTGATCCTAGGACAAAGCTTTTTTCTCAATTTCTGAATCCCCACCAAACGCTATTTACCGCTTTCAGAAATAAGTAACGTCACATATTGCTTTTGGCTCCTTTCAAATGCATCAATCCACACTCCCCAAAATAATGCGTTGGCAAATTGCAATTCAGCTCAATTAATATCACGTGTCAACCGACATTATTGGAGGGCGACATGTTCCTTTCGAACCTTTTTTCGTTTTTTATTTTTCTTTTTTTCATTGAAAATTTTGCATTATTAATTACTTATATTAACGTTTAGAATTTTACTTAAATTCGTCTAATGGTTTTGTCATGACATAACTTCTTGAGATATGAACTCTTTCTAAAATATGTGAGGGAAAAAAAAAAGTAATTTATCCCTCATTTCTGCATGTTATTACTAATATTATTTAGAATCATATATCTATCTTAAACTCTACTTAAATGGGGCAACTTACAATTCTAATTTCCAAGTAATTAGAATAATTTTTTTATTTCACATAAACCTATTATGTTAGAGTAGTTACTTATCTAATACAAAAAGCCTTTCAACTTTTTCAACCACTGGTAGGGTAATAAATTCATGAGTAATGATAGAGCCACAACTATTTTATACAAACAAGTGTGTACAAACTGATGTGTGATGAGGAGATTAGTTGTAAAAAATTATCATGGGTCCACATAATTGAAAAAGATAACTGTTATCACTTTTTACCCAATCTTTTCTTGCCACATCAGGTTGTGCACATTAGTTTGTACAAAACTATTTGTAGCTTTATCATTATTGTTAATAAATTTACCCTACTAGTAGTGGTTCCCATATTTCACCTATGTGCTTAACTTTTAGAAAAGTGCTCTTGGAAGTTTACATTGAATTGGTGGTATTTGTAGAAGTGCTTGGATGCTTGGACCAAATTTGATATGTTTCGGCAGTATTTTCCTCACGCTTGGGGTGGACACGAGAGCATCATGTGAACTCTTTTTCTGTCTTTCATATAATTTCTTCTTGGTAGTGGACCTAGTGGTGTTCTATCATAGCCAGTGGTTGTCATGAAACACATTTTTTGGAGTCCAATTATTGCTCTCAATTTATACATGAAATTGTGGTTTGGTTAATATATAACATTTATCCTTCCCTTATTAGGCTTTGCTTTTGCTTTTGATTTATGATTAATTCTAAGGCATCGTTTTTGTTCTTTGATGGCATGTGTAGTTTGAATAAATGAAAGGAAAGGAGAGGAGAGAAAAGGATGTAAGGAAAAAGAAATTAATAAGAAAATAAAAATTATTTTATGTGATGAAATTGAGATTGACTTTATTTTTGTCCCATTTTTTCTTCATCTCTCTCCCTTCCATTCTTCTTCTCCTCTCACTATTAGTTTTACTGCTAAAATAATCAATGCATTTGTATAAGAAGTTTATTACATGATTACTTCTGGAATTTAATGTTCATGATATTGCTGACTCCACAGCTTGACTACCAGTAAGTAAATTCAGTGCATGCACAAGAGTCTTCTGATAAGACAAGGCAAATCTCTTGCTCTTTCCAGATCAAAATAAAGTATAATTTTTGCTTTGCAAAAGAAGCAATCAATGGCATTTTCCTGTACAAATTGAAGCATGTTTTTCGCTGGACAAGGGTCGTAAGCATCGCTGCAATAAAAATTATTATTATCTTTTCTATTAAAAAAAACACTATTTGAGGCCTTCAACATCAAATTGTGTGGTGTGCTTTGAAATGATTTTAGCCGTAAGTGAAAGGTTTACGTAAATTCTTTTGTTTCACTCATTTCTTTCACGTGGAGATCCTTAACTTCAATCGCTATCACCATTAATGACTTTAGTTGAATTATTTTGACCAATTAAAGTACCAAGGCAATTGCCAAGTTGGAGCACGAGTTCCTACTACTCTCCCTAATTTAATTTATCTTTATAAACGGCAAGTGTTATTTAATTCTAACTATTGAAAGTTCAAATAATCACTGCATCAGATTTAGGTTCTATTTGATATTAAAATATTATAATTTTTAAACTGTAATAGTTATAAAAAAAATTATAATTATAAAATAAAAGTTAATAACGTGTAATGATCATAATTTTTAAGTGATAATTTTGATTAAAATAGTAAAGATATTATAAATTTTTTTATCATAAAAGTGATTAGTTAAATTAATTTAACTTTCAAATTACAATAATTAATATTTACCAAATATTTTAATACTATACCTTTTAAGTTATAACTACTAAATTTCGATACCAAACGAGACCTTAGTGATAATAACAATTGCTCTATGTTAGAGATATTCAGTTTCACTAAACTCATGTATGAATGATGCAGCATATCCCTTAAAATTTTATTTGCTTTTCATAGCGATGCCGTACGGCATCCCAAGGCTCTTGTTCTTTTCTCCTTTTTTTTTTCCTTTCCATATATTAAAGCGAGTGTATGTACATCCAAAGGACTTATAATAATCTATGGTCTGATATTTATAATCGGAATCTCTATTAACATTATTAATCTTTTTTATTGTGATATAAACTAATAATGCAGTATTCATCGTGACATGACTAAGTTTCTGTTTGTATATATATTAGGACTGGTCAATATGAATATTCTTAGGTATGTGTATACATATTTTGTAGACATATTAATTATAGGGATGGGAATGGTGGGGGACCAACCTCCTCACACCCATTCTAATATTGTGCATACGTCCATGTCTCCTCCGCTTGTTGCCATCAGAATTGCTTGAGAGGAGGAGATTGGGTTACCCAAATAATAACAGGAATCTTTGATTTCTGAATAATTAGTATTTTTTTAGTTTCTGAACTTGATTTAATCATATCAAAATAAAAAAATTAAATAAAGTTTGACTATATATCTTATATTAATATTAATCTATTACAAGAGTCACAACATAAAATACAAATCATCAGAATAGGTATCTTCGTTAATCTTTATAATTCTTTGACAAAAAAAAAATTATATCAATAATAAAATAAATGAAATGGATATATATATTTAAATTAATGAGATGAGGATGCGACGTGCTACTAGGTAATGATAAGATGAGGACGAGTTGGGTGCTAACTGTGGCACGAATAATTTGGAAAAGATGAGTAAGACTATGAAAGAGTGACATAATATTTGATTTGTGGATTGTGGGCTTGTGGGACTTCGATTGTAGTTAAGTCTAAATTACATCAAAGTCTTTAAATTAACTAATATTTATATTATTTGTATAAATATTTTGATATTTGTTATTTATTTAATATTTGAAATTGGAAATTTTATTATTTATTCACTAATAATTCTAAAAAAATAAAATTAAAATAGGAAAAAGGGGAAGGGATGAAGATTCCACCTCATCCATGTCCCTTCCCTGAATAAAAAGTTGGGTAAAAGACCGTCTCTGTCCTTTTTCCGAATGAGAAATTAGGTATAAAAATAACTTTGTGAGGATCCCCGTTCTCATAGGGATTTCTGACATCTCTAATTAATTCCCTTATTGATGAGAAGGCAATAGGAGTGGGTTACCATTCAAGCTACCGCATGAGTGGCAAATAAAATTATGATTTGAAAGTGAGGTGAAAAAAAGAAAAGAAACAAAATAATTCAAGTTAGTAATAAGAAAAATGAAAGCACGAGCTCAAAGATAAACTGACAATTAATGTTATGTTTACTTATTAGAATGAAAGTTGAGAGTGTAGATTTCTTTTACTCTAGTGTCTACTTGTATATTTTAAGAGGAAGAGTGAAAATCTCACTTCGTGGGTTCCACTCATTTTTTGAGTGGGGAGTGGGACTCTTACTCCCATGGGAGAAGGTGGGATCCCACTCTCACCTCTTTTTTTTTTTTACTCTTTTATTAAATTTAATATAATTATTAATAAAATAAAATAAATACTATCATATTTATTCAAATAATATTATTGTATTATTTTATAAATTACTTTTATTAAAAACAACAATATTAAACTTATTTAAGTATAATATTATTATATTTAGTTAAAAATAATAATTCACATTGATTCTAAGTTAAAAATACTTTAAAATAACATTATTACATTTATTTAAAAATAATAGTATTATATTTATTTAATATTAATAATTAATAATAATAAATAGTTTATTCTAAGAAAATATTAATTTTTAACTATATTATTAATAATAATGTTTCATTTGTGTTGCTCTTATTAATAATTTTTAATTTAAATAATTAAAATTAATAAAAAAATTATGATTTACATAATTAAGAACATTAATAATTATTATTAATTTACAAATATAATAAAATAAATATTTTATTTTTCAAATATATTTTATTATTAATTTATAATTAAAAACTAGAATTCTTTAAATAAGGGTAAAACTATAACTTGAAACCATTTACTCTCAATCCAAAATAAAATAAATACAAAATTAAATTATAGTTTCGATTTCATACCCTCATTTTAGTATAACTAACAACCAACTCTGATTCATACTCTACACTCCCAATCTCATAATTCTCACTCCTCAAAATTTCTATTCTAATTCAAAATGTAAATGCTACTTAATGATTTATATTCTTTGCTAACATCTTGCTTGATTAGTCCAAATGGCACATTCGAGACACTAGAGTTGAAAGACATATCACACATTCTGAAGTAGAACTTTGTAAGCCTGGCAACTAATAGCGAAAGTTCCCTTTGGATGGGAATTTCAGCCGAGTTCAATTGTTCTTATTCTTATCATTATTAGTTTATTAATTATATGTAGATACTGAAATGAATCCGATATTGTATGAGAAAGAAAATCTCTCACCACCTTTAGGTATCAACATAAGAAATTAACAATTGTGTGGCCAAACCAAAGTTTATAAAAAAAAATACTTTTCTTAATTTCCAAAATATTAAATGATCTTAACAATTTACAACATCATCTTGGGACCTTCATGTTCATACACAGTAAGGTTCCGCCGCAACTTGACTATCCAGTAAATTCCGTGCATGCACAAGGCAATCTCCAGCTCTTTTCAGAACAAAATAAAGTCAAATTTTGCTTTGCAAAAGGAGCAATCAATGGCACTTTCTTGTATAAATTTGATCATGTTTTTCGCTGGAATGCTTGGTACATATACATCCGAGTAACTTAAATTAAAATAAAACTAACACTATTTCAAGCCTTCATTATCAAAAGAATTGTTTGCTTTGATTTTTAAAAATTATTTTATTTCTTTTGCGTGGGACGATCTTGAACCTCAATCTGCGTTCAATGTTATTGATCAATTTGAATAATTATTTCTGCATAGTGGCTGCGCGATCAAGATCATAATTGGTAAAATAGAAATCAATTCATACTTTGATTTGTTTATTAGTAAGTTATTCAGTGACCCTTTCTCCTTCTTTCTACATCGCGAAGAGTCTTGAAAGCAAAATGAAATTGATCGATTTTTATTGGAAAGTTACATTGCTAATGCGAAAAGATTTGATGTCTTACACGCTGCTGATTCGGCGGAAAAAAGCCAATGACAATACAACTATACACAAGAATTTACTTACGCAACTCATACACACAAACGTGTGTAGAATGTAAGATTATGAAAAGGTAAGCACAACTTAATTCAGAACAGAATCTAAATTCATTTAAATGGACTCTAGACATGTTTACAATTTTTTTTTCTTTTTTTGTGACAAGGAAATAAAAAATAATTTCATTTCATTCTATTCCAACAGATACGTAACAGTATAAGAAAGTCTACTACGATAATTAGTTGTATATATATGTGTGTGTATATACACACACATAGAGACAATTTACTAAAGATTTTCTTTCAAAAGATATGCAATTTAGAAATGAGATTAATAGGGTAATTTGCTCTCACTAAACTCTAAGTAAGTTAAAATTATATATATATATAAGATGAAAGGGCCCTTCACAGTTATTTTTGAAATTAAAAACTCCATAGGCCGGCAAGAGTTCCGATGCCAAAGTTGGGGTCTGGGCTGTGATTTCAGCTCAATAAAGAGTTGAACCGTTGACTCACCCTCCAAAGTCTAAAATCCTCTTAAAATCCCTTTCCTAACATCACCCCATTAGATAATTAAAATCAACTATACTTTTTGTTTACACCCATTTTTTATTTCTTAGACACCCTTGATTTCACATTTTCTTTGCACAATTATGCAAATACAAGAATACGACCTTCCTTCTTTGAGTTTTTTTTTTTTTAAATAACTCGTTGAAGTTTGAAAAAAACAAAAATCCACGTTATATCTATGTTTCTATTTTCCTCTTTGTTTATCTAATTTTTCCACGGCTCAAATCCATATGATGTTTTTCTTTATATATATATGTGTGTGTGTGTGTGTGTAATAATGATCAATAATTTCAAATACCTGATGATACAAAGTGGAGTAATGACAGCAAAATTACTAATCAGTTAATTAGTAACTAAGTATTGAAGCGAGTGAAGTTGCTGATTTTATAATATGTTCTTAGATATATTTAGCTCTTGCAAAAAAAGTGGTCAGTAATAATGATAATGATTATTATTATCCTTCTATGTTTTTTTTTTTTGAATACTATCCTTTTATGCATTTTTAGCTGTGAATAAAATGGTAATTTCGAATGAGGGGTTTTATGAGGAGTTTTAGGGGTGCAAAAAGCCCCACTCCCAATAAATGTTGTTGTATTTGGGCTTGCTTATTTGGGTTGACGACATGAGTTTTTGGTATTCTAGTGACTCATATCCTCTACCGAATGACATTAATTAACCCTCTTCAATTATTTTTTAAAAAATTTACCTGAAATAAAAGAAAAGAATAAATAATTTTGTTCCCCCCTCACACTAGAAAACTGAAATCCTCTGACCTTAAAAGATAAGGTGTAGGTGTGGCAATTGCTTGACAAGCTCGAGCCTGACCTGATAACACAAATAAAGGCTTTAAGTCCAACAAAAAGTCCAATTGTTTCGTTGAATTTGGTCAGGGTTAGGCCCGGACTTTGTCTGAGTCCGACCAAATTTTTTTTAATTTTTTAATATTTAAATAGTTTAAATTTACTTCTGTCAATATATTAAAATTTAAAAACGTTAAAACTTATTTAAAGTAACATAAATATAAAAATTATTCTACTCAATATCTCAATCATAAATTATATAAATAACTAATCATAAATAAAAATAAAAATAAAATTAAAAAAAATAAAGATAAAAAAGGCTTGGGGGGGCATTAACTGTTCAGACTCCCACATGCTAATGGGATTTTCCTTTGGATCAAGTTCATGTTTCAATTGCCAAATGGGGCTCACCATTGTAGCCTAAACATAATGGTGAACAATGTTGAGAGCATCAGTGTGAGAAGTCATGAAGTACATATATGTGTGTGCATATATTTTCCCACAAACTGGTGAAATAGTGATAAATTTCTCTTCAATGTTATTAGTGAGAGTAGATTTTTGAATTAATTTTTATAAATCTCTTGACTGTACTATAAATCTCTAGATTAGCATGGTCCCTGCGCAAGGATGACACGCACAAATCGAGAAATGGTACTATAAATATGTGTATCTAAAATTCCAATACAACCCAGATAAAAATAAATCAATAGGATCATAACCTTTTGAACAAAAAAAAAAAAACATGTTTCAATGCAAGAAAACAATACTTCTCTAGTCTATTGGTCATCTTACAACTAAACAAGAAAAATGAAAAAGAAAACTGGTAAGCAAATTGCCATCGTATAAGTTGTTCGGAGTTATTTTTTGAATTTTTTTTTTAAACATCATTGGGTTTTGATTTATGGCTGATTGGTTGGACCTTTTCTAATACAATAGACTTTTGTTGGGCCTGCAAAAATAGCTATGTTCATGAACGACTGGTTAAATATCAAATATTATCTTTAATTAATTCTAGATTTTTTTGGTAATCTAGTTTATGATCTTCGATAAGAAAGAGTTACATATACAATTAATGTTTAATTATTTCTTAGGTTGATCAACCAATCATGATTAGTTGTAATTTGGCTTATATGGGGTCGATAATCTAATACTTAAAGTAGATTATGGTTGAGATTCTGAATAAATTTCTTATAATAATTTTCTACAGAAGCAATACATAAACTAGGATAATTAATTATATGATCTTTTGATGTCGACCGGTGGCATGACAAACACGTGTAATTATTTTCAGGTCCAGTTGTTCATGCTTATAAGCCTCTCTTTGCATTAATATTTAAACATCTAAAATCATGATATGCGACACCGAAACCTCTTTGCTCGCGCTTTGGTAGCATTGATTTATTATCGATGCCACCATCCATTGATGAGACCGATCAATTATTTTTTAAAAAGCAAAGAAGTGGTGGATATAATTCATTTCTTAATTTTTTTCTCTCATGGGATTTATATATATATATACGGACATCAAAATTAGCTTAACAACAAGTGGGAAGAAAGATCTAGCCAAATAAGGACAAATATTTCAACACTCTTCTACCTAAAGCTCTCTAGAAGACAAAAAGGGAGAGAAATTTAAGCTTGTTTTAGAACAATTAATTAAAAATTACTTAACATAAACACTATATAAATAAGCCCTCAACTCTTTCAATCTCGTGCTCTAGTCCATTCATCTCTTTCTTTCTTTTCTTTTTCTCTTAGTTCCATACTTCTATCGTTCGCTCAAAGATTTTTGATGGCCATGCAAATGATTAACGATCTCAAAGTGGCAAAAATAGCTCCAAATATTTCATGCAAAACAAATTAAACCCAAGGCAAAAAGTTACAAACAAGCTGGCCATGCATAAAGGGGAAAAAAAAAGGCAATTTAATGAAGTGCTTTCACTTAATTGGTTTAGAAAATAGTGATTGATGAAAACTTACGAAGGATGGCTAGTGAGTTGCATCCTGATGTGTGTCCTTCAAAGAAAGAAGAATTGACAAGACGATTTATCAAGATTCAGAAGGCTTATGGGACGTTATCCGATCCGATCTCACGTAACATGTATGTGTTGGTTTAAAAATTAATGTTGCAGCAGAAAATAATTGGATCGCATTTCTCATACAATATATAAAATTATAATAATCTAGAAATCGTTTCTTTGTTTTTTCGTAGAAGTAATATAGGCTCCCAAGTTACGATTTATACCACCAAGATTATTAGATCATGATCCTTCACCAACGATCTTCTAGGTTATGACTCAAGTTTGATCTACACTTGACGTGTGAGCGCCTTTATCACTACTATAAGCAACTAACAAGAGAAAATCTTTTCTCTCAAGATTAGAGAGAAAAACTCATTTTTCTTTAAGCTGTATATTGTGAAAAACTCATTTTTCTTTAAGCTGTATATTGTGGCTACTTTTTATAATTTTAGAAAAATAAGCCTTTTTATATTTCCATTGGTGGAAACCCTATGCTCCCTTTTTAAAATCTAAAAGTGGCGTTTACTTATTTTTATTATAGGGGGCCTATCTTGTAAAATAACACAAAACCCTTTATACACAAGCATATTAAATGAAGCCTCCCACCAAATAATATATTTAGGCTTTTAATCCAAATTGCTAGTTATCTTGCTTATCAATCCAATAGTGGTGTAATCAATTAAATGAGCTAACCTGAGGATCATATGGGTCCATACAATAGTAGCTACAATAATTAGGCCTGTAATTAAACTAGCCTGATTATTTAATTCCAAATCTACTCCATTAAAAGATTGGAACTGACCTCCATAATTGTATATTATCTAGGATAGTGTTCTTGAAAAATGATTATCTAGGATAGTGTTCTTGAAAAATGATTCGACCCATGTCACATTGATTTCTTTATTGAACAATCATTTGTACCACATTGTTAATTAAATTGATATCTCAACTGTCAAACTAATTTAATTACATCTTATTCCTTGACACTTATTGGCTTTCTCTAATGATCATTTTCAACATATTAATTATATTGACACACTCTGGTCAGAGAATTCTATGATCAAGTACTAAAAACCCGTCAAGAAATGTGTTGTACAAATTCTATATTATTAATCTATAATCTCACTGCTCATAATTACTTCCACCAAGATACCGAGTAATCTTGACTACAAATGTATGTCGCGCCCATTGGTAGCTCAAATGAAATGACAATCTTAAACATGAAACTATAATTAACTCAAGATTGAGATTGCAATAAAATCAATGCCTATGAGATTTAATAAGTCTAACAGTTATTTTAAGGTTAATTAAATCTCATATATGATCTAGTTCAATGTAGTCAAACTACATCAGTAAATTCATACATGATTAAGACAAATTATTCAATGAATTTACTACAGTCTAAACATAAATAGAGCGCCCAACTTTATTTATCAACTGCGGACTTAATTTATTTAATCATAAGATAACTTGTATTTATATATTTTGTGAATCCATATGATAATCACATAAAATACATATAATATGATTAAATAGACCTTATTCAAATATTTATGCAATTAAGATATTTGAAAATATCTTATTAATCAGAAAATAAATAATTACATGCTTTAAAGAGCACATAATCCCAACAGTATGATTATCAGATGGGTTTGGTTGATTCATTAGGGTTAAGGCAAGAAATTTTTCCGAAGGAAGTTTGGGAAAGCAGCTCTATAGGTTGAAGCAACGCTGTCATATCCGAATGGAAAAGGAAAATATTTGATATGTGAAGAGAGGAGTAAATGTAGAGCTATAAGTTCTTATACGAACTAATGTAACATCATTCAATTGGCTAGATTATAAATACCTCTTAACCTACATGATTTATTTTTGTTAATTTATATTCTCATTCAACCAGTAAATTGATGCCCCATCAGTTTCTACAAAATATAGTTGTTCAAGAATTTGTAACTCTATCATCACTTGTGTGGAGATAGAGAGCTAGCTGTCTTCTTAATTAATTGATGATTTTATTTCATTTATTATTCTTTATGTTATCATCTAGGAGTGCCATCCGAAAACTTGTTCTTAGACGACATTCTTTTAGTTAACTTGGAAACTTTGCTTTTGATGTCTAATTTGACTCGATAGGCAATGAAATATAATAATGGAGATGGATGGCATGAATTTAATTTTTTTTTTTAAGTTTGTCTTGCAAAAGAGAATCGTGGTGCATTATTTAGACTATGATCGTACTATAACTGCTTCTCCTAATTAGCAATTATTTCTCCTTCATTTTAATTTTTTTCACTTCCTAATTGGCACAAGCTACAAATGAATAATAAAATTAGCCTTAACAAGTACTGTGCATGATTGATTGTCTTATGAAAATTGATTATTGATAACCAAATGGGAAAGGCTATGTTTTGTATTTTATGTAATAATTAAAATAAAAAAAAATCCACCTTTTTTCCAGTTCAATAAATATAATATTGAAAGCCCACATTTTCAAAAAATAATATAAGAGTTGTAATAAATTTAAGTAAGACAGACTTCCTAATGAAATAAAAAGAAAATAAAAAAAGATACAAGAAAATTCTTTTTGACGGCCTTCAAAAATATAAATTAACCTCATCACCCCAAATGCTTGGCTCACTGAAACCCATGCCCAACAGGCCAAGCAAATAAGAGTAATGCTTTCCATTCAATATCCTTCTAAAACCCCATTTTTCTAACCACAGATAGAGAAAATTAGATCAAAGGACTATTATGAATTTAATTAAACTTACAGGCTTTATCAATCATGAACCGTAACTATCTTTAAATCCGAATATATGATATAGTTACATTCTTTTTTTACAAAAAAATCAAAATAATCTTGAATCAATGAAGAAATAAGCCACCTATTAATAGGATTTTTTTTTAAAAGTATGTTTATGATTTAATTAATTTATTCTAGATGATAGTAAAATTAATTAAAACTCTATTATAATTTTTTAATCCTTTTTTTATAATTTTCATCAAAGAAAGAAATGTAAATATAAAAATTGAGTTTCATAAGACCTTTAAAGGGGTGTTGGAAGCTCAACTCCAAGCAAAAACTTACGCCCAAATCCAAAAAAATTTGCATGCCCTTGGAGAAAAACTCTAACCCACGATATATTGCATTTATTATGTAAGCAATATTTTATAAAAATCTTTCTAAATACACATAAATGGGCGAACGAATAAAAAAAATTAAAAATTTAAAAATGTATATGAAATGGTGGAAAAGATGAAGAAAGAGAGTGTGAAGATGACAAAGAAATAATGAATTAACGTTTGATCCTAAAATTTGTATGCTAGCGACTTAACTTACTCTTAAAGTAATTCAAAGT